>CM060896.1:73989044-74451544 GCA_030762935.1 Hymenopus coronatus | reverse complement strand
GAAGAAAACGTTGAACGTGTTCGTTCTGCCTACATAAGAAGCCCACAGAAATCGACATCTAGGGCAAGCATGCAAATACAAATTCCACAGCAAACTGGAAAATCTTGCGGAAGCGACTGCACATGATGCCTTACAGATTACAGATGTTGCAGTTTCTGAGTGAAGAAGATAAGGTCATACGGCGTGATTTTTGCATCGACATGTTGCGACATGATGAAGACGATGCTGGTTTTTGTGAGCGCGTCATTTCATTTTTGTGGTAACGTGTTCTAAAATGTCGTTGGACAACAGTTGCTGATTGCGTTCTAGCAAATTCCAACACACAATATGCCTTTTCCACAGGATTTTCCGCCATTTCAGCTTCTGCAACAACAAACAAAACACTACAGCGTTACCAATAATAACAAACAAAACTTTGAGAGTTTCTCAACATACTTCCAAAATAATTAGGTTGCTATCTCTAATAGTTTTTGTTTTACAGGCAGTTGAAGTTGTCTATTTCTTTTGTAGTAACCCTGTATTCTGTCCCAACCCTTGTTTTCTCTCCTCTGTTCTGTCACACACACTATCTCGTTCTTTTTTCTTATCCGCTTTCCCAAATGCTGCTCTTCCTTTAATTCCACAATTTTCTTTGGCATTCAACATTTCCATTGCTACAATCTCACGTGGCATACTTATCCATTTGTATTCGCAAATTTCTTACTATTTGCATTCTGTTAAACAGTGAACAGTACTGTTCATTACCCACATTCCTTTCAAAATGACTGCTCTTTCCTCATGCACGCTAATCCTTCCATCTCTTGTTTATACCCACCTCTTGACCATTCTTTTTTACTTCCTTTACACGTACTATGTACATAGTGTATAGAGAAGGTATTGCATTCCACCCAAAAACTCAATACAGAGATTTCATTGGAAGTACATTTTTTTGGGTGTCCCTGAATCTAAAAAAGGCATTTTTACAAAAAAGGCCGTGTGTGTGTGCAATAAATATCAGTTTTAAATAAAATATAAAAGAATTTAAATCAGACCCAAGAAAAATTTCACATATTAATATTCTCGTGTGTGTGTGTGTGTGTGTGTGTGTGTGTGTGTGTGTGTGTGTCTGTCTTTGTCTGTGAATAGCATAGATCAAAAACGAAAAGACCGTTGAATACCTAACTTGGTATTTGGTATCTCCCAAGGGTGCGACACGAAGATTTTCAAGAAAATCCCCCCATCCCCAACTACCCTTTACATAGAACTTTTTTCGAAACTTTTGATTTTCTGAAAAATGGCTCTAACGGTTTTGATTAAAATATCGTATATTAAATATATTTACATGATAAATGAAATCTATTTCTTCAATTTTCTGGGAATAGTCTCTGAAGACTGCTTTATTCTGAATGAATTTTACGGGATTTTGCATAACTACTAAACCGTAAGAGATAGACAAAAACTTATCACAAAAAATGTAGAGCACGTTAAAACACAATTTTTAATATATACATTTTTTTTTCTTAGAGCTGATCGTTTTTAGATATTCCTTGTTTTTAGTTATAGCTTTGAAAGACTTATACTTTTCTCATACAGCAATGTGTCAACTCCTGTCCATAAAAACAAAGGCATTTTAGTCACATAGCAACCAGCTTTTGACTATCACTTTAACCTATGGTACTCCCTTATTTTGTTTCTTCTTACAAGGAAGCAAGTAATAAGACTATTTCTGCTAATTTTTCCCGATTAGAATGAAATAAATGGAAGCAATAAATGTTGCAGATATATAGAAAAAATCATGTGAATGAAATATATCAGATTTTTTTTTATTTTGCTGCATAAACAACATAAGGATTAACCAACGAATGATATTGTAATTGTTGTGACGTGTAAGGGTCGGTCGCTCACGTCTCTGTGACTAGTGTTTAATATGATTGATACTCATGAAAGGCTAAGCCAATTATATTTCGGCATCCTAGAGATAGGGGTGGATTATTGAGAGTTCACCTGGACGACACTTGTGTATGTGGATGCTTTTATCACCGCCACGGAGACGAAGATTAAAGATATTGTGGAAGTAAGCAAACCGATATTAAGAAAATGCTAGTGGTGCATGAAAATGCAAGGTTTAAGAGGCGATGCTAACCTCCATCAATTCGGCTATCTAAGGAAAGTTAAAGTACCCTGCAAAGCCAATCATCACATTTGTAGAGGAATGGGGCGAAACTTTCTCAATATCATGATGAGCCACGCTTTATGCAAATATTTTCTTTGTTAACATTTTGTTTTATTTTAGTTAAGAATAATCTCTAAATAAATTTATCTTATTGTTACTGTTTCTCTGCCATTATCTATCCCGATAGGTATAGGGCTACTATAATATCTGCATCTTCTTCTCCTTCTTCTATACTTCAGGGTTTAGGCATTTTGCCTGTCCCTCTTCACTTTTCATTGCCACCTCGATATTGGTCTTCCTACGTCCTCTTCCTCTTAATTGGCAAGGCATAACCTGTAGTAGGATTCTCTCTGAATTCATGTTTATTTTTTGTTTCTTCAATATTTGCATTAATGTTATAAATATCCAACTAATTCCTGATATCCTTATTCCTCATATGGTCTTCTCTAGAATTTTCCTAAGAAATCTCCTTTTTACTGCTTGCATTTTATTTCTATCACTTTTTTTTAAGGATTCATGACTCACCTCCATATAGCAATACAGATGTAGACATCGTGTTAAAAGCTTTAATTTTGTTTGCTCCCGTATAACGTTTTCAGTTCAGTGTATTATTAAGAGAGCCGGAATACGATATACCAACCCTGGTTGCGAACTTTGAAACGCATACCTAAAAGCAGCACAGCTAAAAAACACATCTGCAATTGAAGCCGAAACATCGTTCTCGGTTTAAAACTTGATGCATGATGATGAAAGTGAATATAAAGACCGTAAAATAGCCTCTAGAATGCTAATAAGCTGGATAGATTATGGGATAAAGATATAAATAATTTAATTCCAAATTGACTGAGTTATCTTTATTGGTACACCTGATAACCTTCTTACTAAATGGATGCGTAGGCTTCCATGACCTGTGTCTTGATGTGTCTTCTTAGCTTCCGGAGATGGCCGCGTTATCTTGCATGGGAATGCCGACGTTTCGCTCATCTTGCCCAGAAGCAGCTCACGGCAAGATGAGCGAAACGTCGGGACAAGAGCCCAGAAGAAACTCACGGCAAGATGAGCGAAACGTCGGGACAAGAGCCCAGAAGCAGCTCACGGCAAGATGAGCGAAACGTCGGGACAAGAGCCCAGAAGAAGCTCACGGCAAGATGAGCGAAACGTCGGGACAAGAGCCCAGAAGAAGTTCACGGAAAGATGAGCGAAACGTCGGGACAAGAGCCCAGAAGAAGCTCATGGCAAGATGAGCGAAACGTCGGGACAAGAGCCCAGAAGAAGCTCACGGCAAGTGAGCTATAGTGTTTAAAGCCCACTTTTACTACTTGTGGCACCACAGGCGATGACACTGGTGACACATGCAATGATGGAGCACCGGTGGAATGCGGTGAGAAACCCCACCCCTGCGCCGTTTTGTCCACCACAAATCTCACATGCAGTCCTTTGGGATCGAACACGGGCCGTCTAGTTGAGAGGCGAGTGGTTTAACCACTCGGCCACGGCGCGGCCGTCACAATGAGTTATATATTATATATCATGCATGTGTAAATAAATACGTAATTGAACATTGATTTTAAATAAATACTTTAGGTTTTAGTTTATTTGTGTCAACAGGCAATGGTAATCACCTACTTAAACTGTATAATATATGTTAAACGTACTTGAAAAATAACGCATTTTAATATTAAATGTTAGCAGGAGCGTTATCGTATTCCCTTTAGCGCTTAAAACAAAGATTTGCGATCTGGGCGTAATATATTTTAAATCCTAGCTTTCAAATTTATTTAGTGAACTTCTGCATCAAATGGAAATAACAAATTGTCTGTTAGACATGAAACATAAATACTACATTAAACCCTAAAGAAAATCAAAAGGAGTCTCTTCATTTAAGGACTTTTTTGTTTGTCAGTTAGAAGTGCCTGATATATGTATGAAAAGTGATTTGATTTTCCCAATACTTTCTAGGAAAATGTGGATTGTTTTTGTGCCTATTTTTTAACATTTTAATACGCTATTAATTTATATTGTAATTATAAGGTATTTAAATGGTGTTTTTCAACTGTAATATTTTTCCTCTCCACATACTCAAGTTTTATCATGAATCCCTTTTTCATTATTCTTACGAAGTCCTTAGATGCAGTTAATATAAATGTCGAAGATAAGTAAAGGCTCCTTATTTAACAAAACCATTTTGCATATACATTTCTGTAATTATCACTTAAAACTTTTAATGTTAGTTTCAATAAGGAAATTCCAATACACCTAGGGCATTACTAAGCTCTTGTATATAATTAATAAAATATTATAACGTGTAAATTTTGGCTACCTCTATTTTACCTCTGAACTTGTCAGAAGATTAATTTATCTTAATGAAATATTGCACCAAAATTATAGTTGATATAGCATATGCATCTTATACTATTTTAATAGCCACTTTCAAAGATCACAAAAAGCATATCTCTTAATTTACATTCAACACACAATTAACGTTGAGACTGTTAAGTTATGGTTAGGGCAAGTTAATGATTGCTTGAAGGTATGACGTAGAGGTAGATAACGCCCAGTAAGCCTTTTAATAATGAAGTTGGTCCGCCCATGCCCTCGAGATGTCTGCCGGCTCTCAAATAGAGAAACTTTCATTACTTTGTTCTAATAATTTTACCCTTAAAGTATAAGAGCCATGACTTTGAAATTCAACTTTATCTACGTGTAGTTTGCATACAGTAGGCAGAGAAGGTATTATATATAGGTGTCGATATTTCATCGGGAATATGTTTTGAAGTCCCCTGAATACAAAAAAACATTTTTAGAAAAAAATCTGTGTATGTATCTGTGGACAGCATAGATCAAAAACGAAAACAGTATTAAATATCAAATTTAGTATTTGAGTTAGCATCTTCCAACGATGCGACATAAAGGTTTTCAAGAAAAATTTCCCCACCAAAAACTACCCTTTACATGGACAATTTTTGAATATTGTGAAAAGCGTCTTTAGCAATTTAAATTAAAATGCGGTATATTAATTATATTTACATGACAAAATGTACACCCTAAATGTTCTGGGAAAAGCCCCTGAAAACCTCTTCACTCTGGATGAATTTTACATAACTGGTAAGCCGTTCGAGATATAGAAAAACTTACAACACAAAAATGTGGTCTAACTCATAGTGTAACTCATTTACATTTTTCGTAGGGTTATCCGTTTCCGATATATTGCTTATTATTTGTTTCAACTTTAAGCTACTCAAACTCTTCTCAGACGGAAGGTCATCTCCCTCTGTTTTGTTCCTGGCCGTGCAAATCTAAAAAATTTAATTGTTTCATATTGCGTCGGACTTTTTAAAAGATTTGGCTATCGCTTTAGCCTTTTATGTTGCCTTATTTCCCTCCTACTTACAACTGAGCAAGTAATAAGACGACTTCTATTAATGTTGATCTCGATTTGCATGAAGTAAGTAGAAGAATAAGCTTTGTAAGAATAATTTACTACAGAGATGTAGAGAAAGACATGTGAAAGGGACACGCATGATTTTAAAATTCCTCAGGGGTGTTTTTCAAGGTTGGCAGTTTAACCAGCATTGGTTATTCCTGGAACCTCACGAAGGAGCAGAAATTTCAGAGTTCAGAAGCGTTTAGGTATAATAAAAATGCTACAGTTATGGTGTGTGTACGAGAAATATATAAAAGGAGGTAGACATTCGCTTTCCATAGCTACGCTATTCTTTTAAAGAACCCGAAAATATTTTAATTACGTTGCTTACCTTGCAGGCGGCAGGACTTGCATCGTTCAGAACTCAGGACTATGGCAGAGGCCCGTTAAGGAGCAGACAAACATTGAATAGAATGGAGAAACCAAAATGGTGATTGGCCGATGAGTGACGAAGTGAGGAAGATGATGATACGAAATGGAGAAGCGGATGAAAGGAAACACGATAAAAGAACAATTGGTGCAGTAAATGAATGGGTAAATTGGAGAACCTGTGGTATACTCGCCCAGACACCGCTTTGCCCACTACAAATACCTGCGTTTTTGGTCTGAGACGAGAGGTCTAACCATCTTGCCAGGAAGAGATTTTATGTTTCAACATTATTAAGTAACATTTTTCAGCTTCTTGAAATAATGCATAAATATGTAAACATCAACTCTTGTGTTGTAAATATGTATTATTTTTGAAAAGTATTTGTTTTTAAAACATACAGAAGTGTTAGATTTGTTTTATTTGTTGAGGTGATGCATCTATGAAATTTGGAAAATCCACATAATTTAAATATCTCATTGTATTACAGCATAATATTAATATTTTTGCCATTTACCAAAATTCCAGCTTGCATGGTTATTAAAATATTTGCTTATTGTATAAATTTATACTGAGCCACGTGATGCATTTTAAATATATTCACATACAACAATGCAGTTTTACAGAAAACAATATATATATATATATATATACTATATATTTTTTTCTACTAGCCCTAATTAGTGGAGAAAAATTATTACCTTTTGTAATCTCCAAAACTCTTGATTTTTCAACATTTAATATTATGTTTTTGAAAATCGGAATGTTACTTCGAAAAAAGTATATACCCATTTTTTAAAGTGCTTTTGAGGGGTCGATATAAGTGTTTTGAAATAAAGTAGGGAACAGTTGCATCTGGTGAAACAATTTTGATTATGGGAAAGTGTTGTAAATCAGTTGGGAGAAAACAAGGTTTAAAGTCGAGAATGCGTATTAATAAGCACGAGCTTATCTAGTTTCAGATAATTATTAGTTTAAGTGCACCAAGTGAGAAAAACTTTATCTTTGCTTAAATTTAGAATTCATTGGTTTTATTACGAAACAAAATAGTTATTTAATTTTTACAAAATTTTAGTAACATTTCTCAGATGCATGAACTTGATCCTTTAGATTTTTTAGGAATTTGGATATTTGTTTTGGATATAAATGTGGATATACATGGATGGATTAAATATGGTAATATAACCTCTTGTCTTCTGGTTCACGAGAAAATTACATGTAGCTATGTTCCGCGGTAACCTGCAAGCGAAGTATTTAGACCTTGTTTTCATAACATAAGCTGAATTTTTTACTTTCTCTACCTCGTATGTACAAATACATTTAGATAAAGAAGGTATTGTATTCCACCAACAATTCGATACCGAGATATCACGATATACATGTTTTGAGAATAGCTGAATCTCAAAAAAGCATTTTTTAGAAAAAAAACAATGTATGTATGTGTGTGTCTGTGGAAAGCTTATTTCAAAAACGAAAAGACCAAATTTGCTGTTGTAAACATGTCTTTCTTGATTTAAAAATTGGTTACAAATAAAGTCTTTAATTCATTACTGCAAATAAATTCACTCAGCTTTTCGACGCGTAGATAGGTAATTTACAGCTGTGCGCCATCTATGACTCGCACGCCACTGGGCGCAAACACCCCAGGCGAAGTCTTACTCATGACGCACTACAATTCACAATTATAGATACTTCTTGCATTTCAGTTCCAATTCCCGCTTGCAATTATTTCTCCTTTTACAGCTAGAAGCTGATGTTACAGAACTCTGTGGAAACTTGTGAAAGCTGAAGCTTCCAGTCGTATCTCGAAGCTCGAAAAGACTCAAGATATCTCTCTTTTCGAAGGTTTATATTACCGTCGCGTCGCTCTTTCTATGTTTACGCATCTCACATACCAAGACAATGCCGGTCCCCGTGGCCGCGCTCGCTAAAGCGTCTCGCTTTGGTGCTTTGTGGGCAGGGGATCGTGGGTTCGAGTCCCGCCTTGGGCATGGGTGTTATATGTTTGTGCAATGTGTATATGTTTGTAAAAGAAACAGTAAAACCAGTAAACCAGATCAGTAAAACCTACGGGGGGAAATGTAAATAGGGATACAGTACCGGAGTCCTGATCAGACTCCGTTACTGTTTAAAAAAAAAAAAAAGAAAAAAAAAAAGACAACGTGAGAACTACAGCAGACGGCACTGTCATAATATTTAATTTAGCTATCTTCCAAAGATGCGACATTTAGATTTTCAGATAAATCCCCCCACCCTAACTACCCTTTACAAGGAGAATGTTTCTAATTTTTCAGTTTTCTAAAAAATGGCTCCAACGAGTATTCATACATTAAAAATCTGATGTGTTCCATTCACATGACTTTCTCTACATACCTGCAACAAATTATCGTCAAAAAGCTTATGCTAATATTTACTTCATCCAATCCAGAAAAAATAAGCAGAAAAAGTATTATTACTTGCTCCCTTGTAAGCAGAAGCGAAATAAGGGAGTACCATAGGTTAAAGTGACAGTCAAAAGCTGGTTACTATGTGACTGAAGTTCCTTTGTTTGTATGGAGTTGACAAATTCCCGTGTGAGAAAAGTATAATTTTCCAACCTGAAACCAAAATCAGGAATATCTTAAAAACGATCAAATTCTCGAAAAAAAAATGCATATAGCATAAATTGTGTGTTTGAATGTGCTCTACATTTTCTGTGTGTTAAATGTTTCTCCAATTCTTACGGTTTAGCATTTATGCAGAAATCCGTAAAGTTCATCTAGAATAAAGTAGTTCTTCAGAGGCTGTTCCCGGAAAATTCAAGATATACATTTTATTTGCCAAGTAAATATCTTAAATATACAAAATTTTAATCAAAATCATTAGAGCCATTTTTAGAAAATAAACATTTTCGAAATGTTTTCCAAGTAAGGGTAGTTTGGAGTAGGGGGATTTTCTTGTAAATCTTCGTGTCCCATCCTTGGAAGATACTTAACTTAAATACCAAGTTTGGTTTTAACGGTATTTTCCTTTTTGAGCTATGCTGCCCACAGACACACACACACACGGACATTTTTCTAAAACTGCTCTTTTTGGATTCAGGGGGTCACAAAACATATATTTCCGGTGAAATCTCGGTATCAAATTTTTGGGTGCAATACAATACCTTGTCTATACACCATGTACATAGTACGTATAGAGAAAGTAAAAATGGAGTTTCGGTCCGGTTTGCATTGTCCTGTTTGAGACATGTTAATGCGTTCAAAATTGAAACCAATAACAATAATGTCTCGAAAACGGCCAACGGTACATAACATAAATTATATGTCTTAACGAGGTGTAGTAATTTTTTGTCTATCTCTTACGGTTTAACCGTAAGGTATGCACAAATCTGCACTCAACCAAAATAAACAGCTCTTCAGAAGCTATTTCCCAAAAATTCAAAATATACATTTTATTTGTGATGTAAACATTTTTAATGTTCGATATTTTAATCAAAATGGTTAACGCCATTTTTCAGAAAATCAACATTTTCGAAAAATGCTCCATGTTGGAGGTGGGTAGGGTTCTGGAAAATCTGCATATTGCACCCTTGGACGATACTGAAGTTAAGCAGCAAGTTTGGTATTTGACAGACTTTTCATTTTTGAGCTAAGCTGTCCACAGACAGACATACAGACACATACACGGCACTTTATCTAAAAATGTTTTTTTTTTCGAGGTTCAAAACACGTACATTTCCGGTGAAATCTCGACATAAATTTTTGGGTGGAATACAATAATTTCTCTAGCTACTATGTACATTGCACATACATACGTACTAGAAAAAAGTAAAAAAGAACGGAAAAAAGTACGCAATATGTCTGAATATTACAGGAATCAGGAATAATAATAAAAATACACTAAAGTCTTGATTAACAATAGGTATTATTTAATGTAGAATGTAGATTATTGTTATAAGGGCTCAAGGGCTCGACAGAGTCTTCAAATGAGTTTACTAACGATGTTGAAGTATTGGTCATTATAAAATTAGCACAATCGACATGGAGAGAATTCTGCCACGCTGCACCTGAACATTTCAAAGAGCAATCTTTGCTGAGCATTTCTTGCTACATTTTTGCTGCATACTGAATATTTGTATTCGGAATTCATCCAAAACCACATTTCTAGAATCCAGTTTTTCGTGAATATTAAAATTACTGACACTTGCAATAAAATATTTAAAGAGGACCTCTCATCATTAGATTCTGTTGCAGGAACATTAGGAGGGCTCGAAGTTCTCATTAATGCTATTAATCTTCCAAATTCCTTCCATCGTTGTTTTGCAGGACATTCTTTTGGAGACGATGACAAGGTTTTACGAACATGCACTGCTTTCTTTTTTTTTCCTTTTCTTTCGCCGACTGGAGCATTATCCTCATTCTCCTCTTATTACTTGTTTGTGCGTCTATAAATTGCCATACTTCAGAAGAAATGATAGCTGGCGGGCGCTGATATAACGCCGTCTAGATTTGGCACTTGGCGCATTTAACATTTTTGCCAACGTTCCTTAAAATTATCTCTAATGTACTTCGATTGTCCTGTATATGCTTTACTTGAAAAAAAAAAAGTGTACCATGATGAAAGTTTTACATAATTGTTCAATTTTAAGAGATCTGGACTGTGGATGATTGAGCAAAAATTATACCAAAAGTCTTCTAAACTATCTATAATTTCTTACAGCAAAAATGCTTTCCTAAACTTTTAGAAACAAATATGCTTTTCAAACTATTGAGGCTTTGGACGGAAAGCTATAAGGGCAGTGCTTTAATGATAAACACATTTTTACTTCTCTACGCGTACTATATGGCTACATAGTAGGTTAGAGAAGTTATCGTTTTCCTACTAAAAATTTGATCGCCGGAAATATCTTTTGAGGTCCACTCAGGCCAATAAAAGCATTTTTTGAAAGGTGTGATTCCGTGAGTCTGTGAACACGACAACTCAAAAAAGAAAAGTAGATTAAATACCCAATTTGATATTTAAGTTCAGTATCTTTAAGGAATGAGCCACGAATAAATCAAAGAAAGTCACCTATCCTGAACCACCCTTAACATGGAAAAACGTTAGAAATGTTTACTCTCTCAAAATTGGCTATAACGATTTGGATTAAAATGCCATATATTAAAGATATTTATAAGACAAAATGTATTTCCCAGCAATAGCCTCTGAATAACTCTTCATTTGAATGATTTTTGCAAAACTGATAAATTGTAAATTAGACAAAAAGTTACTTCGCATAAAATGCAATCTCCTTAAAATATACAATTTGTCATATACCCCTGTCATATAATGTAAGCGATTTTCGAGATATATCCTGTTATTGATTTTAATTTAAAGTACTTAAACTTTTCACCGTAAGTTTTCATCCTGTATATCTCATGGAAGGAGAATCGAATTTTAATGACAATCACATAGGGACAGGTTTTAAAATATTTGAAGCAAGTAATAACACAATTTGTGTTAAAGGTTTCTCATTACCATGATGAGGGTAAAACAATAATCTTTTGTAAGAATAGTGTTTTGAGGAACAGGCAGAGAAAGTTAAGTGAATGGAACACTATTTCACATTAACTATTTCCATTATGCTATTTACAATAGCAGATCAACTAGGAGTTCCTATACCTATATATTGACGTGGTTCATTTTGAAAGGGAATCTTATTTTTACTTTCTCTACACGTACTATGTACATAGCATTTTTGGGAAAAGGTCCGTGTGTATGTGTGTGTCTATGGACAGCATAGCACAAAAACAGAGAGACCGTTAAGTACTAAACCTGGTATTTAAGTTTGGTATTTTCCAAGGTTGCGACATGAAGATTTTCAAGAAAATCCCCCCACACCAAACTACCCTTTACATGGAAAAAATGTCGAACATTTTGATTTCTTCAGAAACGGCTCTTACGATTTTGATAAAAATCTCTTTTGTTTAAGACATTTACATAACAAATGTATATCTTGAATTTTATGGGAATAGTCTCTAAAGACCTCTTTATTCTGGATGATTTTTATTGAATGTTGCATAACTGATAAAACGTAAGAGATAGACAAAAAATTATACACAAAAAATGTATATCAGCAACCTTTTGATTTAATCGTCCTAGGGTATTTTATGGGCAATGCTCAGAAACTTGTAGTGGGGCAGGATATACGGTTTATGTCCGGATAGTCGGGGTGCTCAATCTGAAAACTGTAGGGACCCTATAATTGCTGTGCGTCGCTCCTGGTTCCGGCCACCTGATGTATCCACCCAACTCATCTCTCTCTTCCGAAACGAGCGATCGGCCCCAGGCAGGTATAAGAGTAAAGAAATAGATTATACGAAATGAAGGTGAAATGGATGATATGAAAAGTAATGATAACTGGTTAAACTAATATATTCAACAAGTTGAAGTGAAGGCTTTATTTGTTTAGGAATTTCCTCTTTAAATACTTTCCAAGTACTCTCCTTGTCTGAACACGTACCGAACTTTGGCAATATAAAGACCGACGTGGTAGGCCGGTGTTAATGTAACGGGAATAGACACTTGATTGGTAGTTGGTTGCCTTACTTAAAGTTACTGCTTCTCGCCTATTTCTTCCGATTACTTCGTGACATTAATGCCAACGTAACGGAAAGGAACATTATGGCATTGTCCAACTTTTTAAGCGACTTCACTTTACGTAGAGTCAACCCTAAATGCTGTATGCCTCTGACGAGAATACGTTTGCGGGGTGTTCTACTCAATGGAATGGTGAGACAATATAGCATATGGCAGATCATGACATTTTATATTAGTGTTTAATGCCCACTTTTACTACAATGGCACCGCAGGCGATGACCGAATGATACATGGAATGAAGATGAGAAGATGGCGAAGAAACCCGGAGAAAACCTGCCCTTGTGCCGCTTTGTCCACCACAAATCCCACACGCGTCGCCGGACCGCCTTAGTGATAGACGAGTGGTCTAACCATTCGGCAACGGTTCATGATGATGCCATAAAGAGATCTACTCTATACATTAAATACATTGCCCAATGTTAGTACCCCACAGGCATTGCTTGCTCAAGAGCACATGTTTTCTAAGAACCTTATTAGATATTTGTCTTGTATATATGATGAAAGTAAAGACCTAGTCTTTCTCAGAAAATGTTAAGAGTTGTAGATGTAAGTACTTCTCTTAAATCCACACTTTCCTATCTGAAACACAGTATATCTGAGATATTGGGTAAAATGACAAACTTGTTCATTTATTAATTATATAATATATTTTATGTGTATTTATGAGTTACTTTGCCCGAAGATTTTTCATGGCCGCTATTTTCAAAACCCAGAAACCTGTTTTAAATTACCAATATGATACATTTTAATCCTTCTTCTCTCTTCTGAAAATCTTTTTTCTACATTTATGTGAAGGTTTTACATTTATTCCAGGCGTTTCAACTTGGCTGATTTGTATGCAAATTTATATGCAGAATCTTAGGTATGCTAGCTAAAATTTTTCCTGTAGGTTTATTCATTTATTAAAAAAAATATACTGAAAAAAGTAGGACAGCTTTAATACCAACTTCATAGAACAAACATGTAGTTGTATACAAATAACTTCAACTTAAATAAAGTACTTACATTTCTTTTAATGCACTAAAGTATCTGAAAATGTCAGTTACAAATGTGAATGCTCAAGGCAGCTTTTGAGAATTTGATACGTTTCGCTAGTAAAAAATGTTTAATGTTATTGCCTGAGAAACTATTTGAGTTAGAACTTTCATCTTTCATCATCTTTTACATGCCAGTTTTCAAGTAAAGAGCTTAACATTTGTTATGCTGGGCTCTAGCATAAGTAAAATCTGTGGAAAGTACAAAATGTTAAATACGACTTATCGTACCTTATTGTGATAGGAACTAGAAAGTTTTTGGGTTAACATTCCCTAATTTTAAGTTATAGTACAAATTCAACACGCTTATTTTATATATCCAACACAAATTCACAACAACTTTACAGAGTGAAAAGCTCCCCATTAAAGTTCAAGGCAGCTTTAAAGCACGAATAATAACGCTTGCTCTGTATAAATCTGTTTAGAATCGCACATTTTCTTTTCGTTTCGCTGAATGTGAGTAAGCTTACTAAATGTATTCAAGTTAAACGCACAAAAATAATAGAAAGAATTTTGAAAAGCCTAAAATTGCTCGCATCAGACTTAAGCGACCTGTTGTATTGCAAAAAGTCAATTCATCCCTCGCTATTGGTAGACTAGTTAGTCTCTGTTTTTGATTGCCAGCCGACCCCAGATGAGAAACACCGGGAGTGTACCCGGACTGCGCATCTCTCCTTAGCTCCGCCCATTTCTAGTGAACTCACTTCATGGAACCGGCTCCAAGGAAGTAGTAATTTTTACTTTCTCTAGCCCCATATGTACAATGTACATAGGGATAAAGAAGGTATTGTAATGCACCCAAAATTCGATACCGAGATTTCACCGGAAATATATGTCCGAAAAAAACATTCTTAATTTCTCTACACTACTATGTACATAGTGTATAGAAAAGGTATTGTATTGCATCCAAAAATTCGAAACCGAGATTTCACTGGAAATACATGTTTTGGGTTCCCCTGAATCCAAAAAAAAAATTGGAAAAAGGTCAATGTGTTTGTGTACGTGTCTGTGTGTATGTCGGTGTGTCTGTGGACAGCATAGCTCAATAACGAAAACACCGTTAAATACTAAACTTGGTATTTAAGCCTGGTATCTTGCAAGGATGCGACACGAAGATTTTTAAGAAAATCCCCCACCCCTAACTACCCTTTACATGGAACGTTTTTCAAAAATTTTGATTTACTCAAAAATTGCTAACGTTTTTGTTTAAATATTCGTATATTAAAGATAGTTACCTGATAAATAATATGTATATCTTGTATTTTCTGGAAATAGCCTCTGAAGATTACTTTATTCTGGATGAATTTTACGACATTTTGTATAACTGCTAAACCGTAAGAAATGAACAAAAACTTACCATACAAAACATGTAGAGCACATAAAACACACAATTTATGTTATATAATTTTTTTTTCAAGGAGTTGATCAATTTTCGGATATTCCTTGTTTTTGGTTTCAGCTTTGAAAAACTTGTACTTTTCTCATACAGGAATTTGTCAACTCGTGTCCATGCATACCAGTCACCTAGTAACCAGTTTTTGACTTCACTTTAATTTATGATACTCCCATATTTCACTTCTACTTAAAAGGAAGCAAGTAATAAGGCTTTTTCTGCTAATTTTTTTCGATTAGCTTGCAGTAAACAGAAGAATAAGCTTATTAACAGTAATTTGTTACACAGAAATAGAGAGAGTCATGTGAGTGGAACACATCAGATTTTTAAAAAAAGGGTCCGTGTGTGTCTGTGGACAGCATAGCCTCAAAACGAAAAGACCGTTAAATACCATACTTGGTATTTAGGTTTAGTATCCTCCAAGGATGCGACACGAAGATTTAAAAAAAAAAATCCCCCACTACAAGCTATCCTTTACATGAAAAAATCGAAAATTTTGATTTTCTTAAAAATGACTCAAACGATTTTGATTAAAATCCCGTTTATTAAAGATATTTATGTCATAAATAAAATGTATATCTCGAATTTTTTGGGCAGAGCCTCTGAAGATCTCTTTATTCTGGATGAATGATGTCGAATTTTGCTTAACTGCTAAACCGTAAGAGATAGAAAAAACTCACTGCACAAAAAATGTACATCACGACAAAACACACAATTTATGTCCTTTACGTATTAGTTGTGGAGGTAACCGTTTCCGAGATATTCCTCGTTATTGGTTTCAAATGTGAAGTACTTGAACTTTTCTCACACAGGAAGGGTCCGTTTTTCTTTTGTTCTACTCCTGGCCAAGCAAAGAAGTGATTTGCAATGACAATCGCATCACTTTAGCATAGCGCATTCCCTTATTCCCTTCTACTTATAAGGAACTAAGTAATAAGAACATTTTGCTAATATGTGTTGCGATTAGCATTGTGTACAAAGAGAAATAATCTTTTGTAGAAGGTTTGTATAGCAGCTAGAGAAAGTCATGTAAGTGTAACACATCAGATTTTCTTCTTGTGCTGCTAGTGGGACTTTCTTGTACTAGCGGTGGTGTTCAAACGTGATATGCTTGCAATCGTAACGGTGCACGTTACAAATAAAAAAAAAAAGAAGTTGCAAAATTCGGTCCTAGTGTCTCTTAATACAGTTGTTAAGCATTTACTTATTCGCGTTAATCTAAGTCACGTTTTAAATTCATCGTAATTCCGACTTAACTGCTATGAAGGACTAGTTACAAGTGTACACTATGGTTGTGAAAAAGCTTATGTGGTAAAACAAAGAGAAGCTTAAAGGTTCGTCTTAAAGAACACCAGAAAAATATTAAATTAAAACAGTTGGATGAATCAGCAATAGCCAACCACTTTTAAGAGTACCAACCATGAAATTGGGCAAGATTTAAAATTACTGAAAGCCATTAATTCTCCTTCAGAATTAGATATTTGGGAAGAAATGCATATCCATTGTAGTTGTAGTAATGTGGTTAATTTTGAAATACCACCAGCAGATGTCATTTTAAAATTTGTACAAAATACAATAGAAAGTCAAGCTGTAAACTATAAACCAGCAAACAGTTCCGAGATGTCCCACCAGAGGTCACCAATGACTAGAAAGAAGAAGGCAGTTGTCAATGATGTCCGACTTCTACCACCAGAAGCCACTACTGTCGGTCAGACGCCTATATTAGATGCCGATGGTGTCCAACTTCCTCAATCCTCAGACATCTGCAAACCTGCAAGAGGATGACAACGAAAGTTGTGGAAATGCGCGTCCAGGGTACTCCATCTACACCATGACCAAGTGAAGCACGTGTTGGTAATAGATGTCCAGATTTTAATAAAATCTACACTAGAGGATTGTTTTAACTACTTTTTTCTCTAATTTAGTACTCCGAATGTGTATACCGATATAGATACATTTTGCGCACTGTACCAAATATGAATACTAAATCTTACAGTTAGAAATGAATATAAATTCAAGAAGCTTGGGTCCTTTAATGATCGTCAAAAGCTAGCCTCTGGTTCCCAAGTTTGTAGATTGAAGAAGTAAAGTTAATCTATTTTCTAAATTTTCATATATATTTATAGAATAATTAAAATTTATATTCGTTTTCATTGAATTTAGATGTTAAGTAAAAATACTTAAATGTTGTTTTAACCCGGCGGTAGTTTTTTATGTATTTTATCGCGTGAAAATACTTAGAATGCATTTATACGGAAGGGAAATAAATAGTTCATCTCGTGTCGTAGATTTACGGTACGTAAAAATCCTCAAGTTGGATAATGAGAACGCAAAGATTTGGAAACATTCTGTACATTTTAAATGCACTTTATGCTTTACACATTTTTATTTTTTAGCCTTCAATACCTTGTCCAATGCATGAATAAAGAATTGTGTTTTGTTTCGTTCAAAGTCCTTTCTCATGGTCAAGAGATTGACTGAGTCTTCCTGAAAATCATTCTTAATGGTGATGCTGCCTTATATGGTATTCCAATCTATTCTAAAGCTAAGAGGATAAAGAAATTAATGACGCATCATTCACAGGTCCCTATTACAGTCAAGAACTTTTTAGAATGTGCTACAAGTACAATGGACTGCTTACAACATGCACACACTTTGAAATTATTTTGGAGCCAAAAAAAAAATTAAAGAGCTAAAGCTATGCTTATTTGAGAGAAGAAGAAAGCGCTGCTCAGTTCTTAATATATTCAAGGTGCTACTTTGGATATATTCGAATTGACATCCTGAATAAAAAGCATTGTCCATATTATGAAATTGGATATAAAATTACTTTAAGACGCTGCGAGGAAGAGTATTTAATGCAGTTATTGGAAATATTAAATTAACAGCTCGTGCGAACCAGTTTCAGCAAGATATTCAATTCGTTTTACAACGCACAGTATACATAACACATGCGCAGTAGAGAGAGATCACGTTTTGCTAATTGAATATAAATGTCCATGATGTAAAATGGACATTATATAACGTCAGTAAAACCGAGAGAAATTTGCCTAATTGATAAATTCGGGAATATACGTTCTTAGTACAAAGTATAAAAACTTTCTTTCTTTTTGTTTAAGCGGACGCTGGAGACGTCTTAAGAAAATTTGATATGCTCCATTCACATGACTTTCTCTACATCTCTGTAACAAATTATTGATAATAAGCTTATTCTTCTATTTAATGCTAAAACATTAACAGAAACGGTGTTATTACTTAGTTCCTTTATAAGTAAAAGGCAAATAAGAGAATGCACTAGGCTAAACTGAAAGTCAAAAGTTTTAAAATGTGGTTGCTATGGGATTGAATTCCCTTTCTTTGGGAATCCATAAGTTAGCAAGTTCCCGTATGAGAAATGTAAGTATGTTAAAACTGAAATCAATAACAAGGGATACCTTGAAAATAGCCAACTCCACGATAAAAATGTATGTGACATAAATTGTGGTTTATCGTGATCTACATTTTTGTAGAGTAAGTTTTTATCTATCTCTTACGGTTTACTAGTTATGCAAAATTCAATAAAAGTCATCCAGAATAAAGAGGTCTTTAGAAGTTATCCCCAGAAAATACAAGAGGTAGATTTTATTTGGCAAGCCAATATCTTAAATATAAGAGATTTTAATCAAAATCGTTTGAGCCATTTTTGAGAAAATCAAAAATTTCGAATTTTTTTTCCATGTAAAGGGTAATTTCGTGTGGAGTGATTTTCTTAAAAATCTTCGTGTTGCATCCTTGAAAATGCCAAACTTAAATACGAAGTTGGGGTGCAGTACAATACCTTCTCTATACACTATGTACATAGTACGTGTACAGAAAGTAAAAACAGATAGTACATGAATGCGAATATTGAAATGTTTTCGCTACTGTACGCAATCCTTTGTTGGAAGAAAACAAAGAAATGAAGGAGAGTTTATGGATTTCTAAACCTGGTCATGCTTCTACGCAGGAAATTACAT
This sequence comes from Hymenopus coronatus, assembly GCA_030762935.1. NCBI lineage: Eukaryota > Metazoa > Arthropoda > Insecta > Mantodea > Hymenopodidae > Hymenopus > Hymenopus coronatus. The sequence continues at coordinate 74,432,558 of CM060896.1, read as the reverse complement.
TTTTCTCTCACGCTGGAACCAGCTTTTCTCATTTTTTTTTTTTTTTAACTTCCTTCAGTACTAATTAATTATGGTAACCACGGGAAGAGTTGTACTTCGTCCAACAATTTGATGACGCTTTGAGCTCCCTGAATAAACCATTGGAAAATGGTGCGCGTGATCGTGTATCAATAAATAGCAGAAAAAGTCGGTTAAAAATTTTGGAATCAAGTTAAGTATCTTCCAAAGATATGATACGAAGATTTTCAGGAAAATTTCCTCAGTCCAAAGCATGCCTTACAAGGAACATTTTTCAAATGCATTGCTTCTTGTTATCAGCGATGGCTATACGAGATTTTACTAAACTACCAAACATTAAAGATACTTAAATGAAGAATAAAATTATATCTTGAATTTTCTGGGACTAGCCTGAGATGTTTTCTTCATTGAGAAGGAATTTGATATAATATTGTATAACCTTACCGGTTAATAATTACCATATCAAGCCATAGACAAAAACACATTACACAAACAATTTACACCGTCCCACCAGCGCTGTCGATTCTGGTACACGCATCTTCTGCGCCTTAGCTGAGAACAAGTTACTCGTTGATTGGGTTCGGATAAAATTTTAAAAAAAGATAGATGCCAATCTTACAATTAGACAACATTTTATTTTCTGATCATGGCTGAACAAAATCCATCCCTGCAATACTTAATATTCGAGATATGAAATGTTGTATTCTCATGTGGTTACGTAACTAAAAACAATTCAGCACACATACAGTATTCGTTCAACATACGGTATAATATGAAAACACGTACTATGTAGGCCACGGAATGCCCACCTACCTAGGTATAGCATAGGTGTCCGCTGTGTAAGTGAAGAGCTGCATAGGCAGCAATACTGACCACATGAGCCAACTTTCCTGCTGGGGAAACGTAAATGTTGACAGCTACAACCAAAAATTAGAATACCGATTGATTAAGTGAATAATATTGTAATCCTCGTGGGTTTGTGATTAGTAAGAGCTGATTACAGTGTATTTGCGTCATACTTAATTTTATAATACATAAATAAATAATATTTAGTTAATTTAGATTTAGTAAATGTCGAAAGGTTTTGTTAAAGCTACACCAGCATCCGCGGACACATCACTTCGTATTGGTTGAATGATCGGCGTAAGTGAGCGTGAGACCGGCTGTTGACAGGTCCAGGATGTACATGGGCTGTAGCGGCACACGGTATAGGTAGTTTTCAGATTTAGGTAAAATGATGTCTCTTCAAGATCCACAGATACCCTGTTAGCTTTCCTTAATTGTGTTTCAGCATTCGAGCCCTTCCTCCCTCCCTTCCTTCACTAGCAAGGACGAAGGTAGGTACATGCATCGATATCTGATACTAGTACTTTGTGTTACAGTTCATTTAAAAATATTTACTCCTTTTCTATAACTCTTCAGGTGAATAGCTGATGGAGATAACGCCGTTTATTCGCAGAAAAGAATGAGGAGCACCTGTTTGAAATGTATTTGCTTCAGGATAATCTATGAATGATGTAAGATGAAAATGACTTAATAAGTTTAATATGTTGTCAGTGTTACAGTTGATTTCGAAACTCTCTTAAATAAATATTATAAGGTATGTTGTACAAAAACAATTCAATAATAAATTTTAAGTGGCATAAAATAATGTTCAAAGACTTTGCAGCACAGCAGGTAAAGCTCTGCTTTATGGTCAGTTATTCGTATGTGTGCGTAAATGGTATAGACATTAACAACCGATTTTACACTCAGATATACCAATTTCTTAAAAGATCAAAATGATAATAGAGAATAGCAGTCCTTAAACTAAAACACGACTTTAATTTTAAGTCTTGCTTTGATCTGACATTACTCATCTGGTGTATACATACATGTTTAAGTAAATGTCCACTCCTTTATTTACGATTTTTACACTACACACTAAAATGAATACGCATTGTTTATTTTAAGAAGATTAATAGTTAATCAACATGTCTAGCTTATATTGTGATTTTGCTATAGCAGATGATAGAAACTTCACATCTTATGCATTAAAGAACATGTTGAATTACACTTCCATGCTGACCAGCTGACTAAACAACGCATAGGGAAAGTTCTAAGGCATTAGAATTAGGATTAGATCATGGCCGGAATCCCCAATCACTTGTACAGAGCACAGCAAATAGACCCAAACACCCCTTTGTGACTAGTGACACTAGGGAGGAAGCGAAGGGGATAGAGACCCGAAAGGCGACAAGATCCTGATGACGAACAAGCATGGGATCCCTCACGGTTCCAGATTGAATAGCTTCGACGCCACCTGGGTGCGACTCACGACCCCGAGCCTCTGAGGGGTACCCCGAAAGCACTCGAAGGCGGTTCCCGATAGAGTGGCCCACAATGAGCACCTCCACAAGCGCATGTCACCTCCCAGCTGCAACTAGCTGAGCACTTCTTTCAAACTTAAAGCAGACGACAAAAGAAATGATGGGTGTAGGAAATGGACAAGAAAGTGGGATGTAATGAACTTTCCCAGTAATCACCTGACGATCCAGGGAAACCCTTGCTTAAAGAAACATAAAAGCCGGCCATGGAAATTGAACCCAGATCTCCTGAATGCGAGTCGTACACATTGCATATATTGTTTCTAAGACATCAAATTTCCATGTAAGGCAATTGTTTCCAGTCCTGCGCAAATTTGTCAGTGTCAGAGCGATGAAGGTCTTATACAAACGCTTGAAAAGGCAAACCTGAGGCAATTCAAGGAGATATACCGACAGTACCATGGATTTGTACTTACCGTATTGCGCGTTGATATATCAACGCCATCATCAGAAACTTGCTTGGCTATGGCTGTTAACTGCACGTTTTTCCGATTATCCAATCACTCCATGTGATCCTTCACAAGATTTATTGAACTTAGCCGTATTCATTATACTATTTAGTTGTTCATAGCGTACGTTCAACCTTCTAGCCTCTTCATTATTTCTTCATTATCGGTTTCTTTTCCTGTAAGTACATACTCCTCGGAATGTCTTTTATCACAGTTGGTCCAACTTAGTATATAATGGTTATATTTCGCATTTTCATAGTAGCGTTTAGCCTTATGAAAGCGTAAAATGTTCATATCCTGAAATTTACCCTATATAACCGGTCAAAATCTAGCCTAAATAGCTTAATTTAATTGCACGTTTAGCTCTATTATGCACCAATCATCACATGAATAGAAAACTATATCTAATCACAATATAAATATTAACATCTAAATAATATTGCATCGTTAATGAACTTGCAATTGTTTACCATCGTTATTCCTTATGTAATATAAAACTGAATATAATAAACTGAACCGTGTTCCACTACAACGGAATTAATCCCGACAATTTATTTCGCAGGCTAAGGCACCCCCTTTCTATGATAAGGCGGTGTCCGTGTCTCTTCTGGGCCCCATAACTCTAATTTGTATCAAGATAAGGGAGAATGGTCATTGATTGGAGTTGTGTGTGTTGAAGAGGCGCGGTTCCGCCGATGCCATAAATACCACCCTTTCTTTAGCCTTTGAAGTAACTGCTGAATTCCTTTTTCTTTAAGCTTTTTTTTTTATTATCCAGTTTCCTTTATTTCCTTTATTGACCTATTTGTTTAAATGTACACACATTTACAAACACACAAACAATCATGCATAAAGTGGGACTCGAACCCAGATTCCCTGCACCAAAGCAAGGCATTTAAGCGAATGCGGCCATGGTGACCGACAAATTGCCAGGATCTTATAGTTAATTCTTGTAGCTTTTAAGTGTAGCAACGGACATCCTCGCCCACAGATGGCACTGTAAGACGACATCACGACTTGCGGACACAAAATGGAGGAATATTGCTCAGAAACCTTCTTTCGAGGTATGGGGTTCCTTTACGTGCAAATAAACATTACACGGGAACACCGAATTTACTTCTCTTCTGAAGGATGTCATGCTAAGGAATTCTGGATCCGCAAAAAAAAAAAAAAAAAAAAAAAAAAACATACCCTTTGCCAGGTTTTTAACCCACAATCTTAGGCTTTAGATGCTACCGTGGCAACACACCCGGAGGGCGAAGCCAGGATTTTACAGTAATTTAAATTCCACTATAACTCGATGGTTTAAATGTATGTTTACATTTTAGCTTTACTTTGCGAGAAATGGAGAAGGAAAAACGTAAAGTTAGTTATGTGTATGCAATTTAACATTCTTATGGCTAAATCTAGCATATTTAGTTGTTTTACATTTTTAAAAGTATTCCTCTTTTTCTAGTTGTTTTAGTTTTCATTATGCCATTTTAAGCTAAAATCACTATCAAAAACAGCTTGATTAAATTACTTAACATTATAAATAAAATAATGGATCGGGCAACAAAATAAAGAGAAACCTGATTTGCATATATGTGACGTAATATAGACCCTACTGCATACCAGTCATTTCTGGTTTTTTGACATCACTTTTAGCCGCTGTTCATCACGAAGAATTGCCAACATTGTTTATCATGTTTTAATTCATTTCGTCCAAGACATTCGGTTACAGTTCTATTCCTTCCTGTTCCGTTTGCCTTGTACCTCTTTAGATCTTCTAATCAATACGGCTAAGTCTGAGCCCCCCCCCCAAAAAAAAAATAAAACGTAGCTTTAGACCTATTTCTGTGAAAGAACAGGCCAGGGAACAGTGGTACGATCTCAGTTCAGATTACTGAAAAACTAATGACGTTTCTTCCAGTTTGGGAATCGTTTTGTTCCATTTATACCCCGCCTTTAATTACATGGTCATATTGGCGCCAGTCACCTTTGGAAGACGTGTACTGCATACTGTTGTTGACTTTCCAATTTTATACATTAAATCATAAACACACACGCACTCGTTAATACTTCGACTCTGACAGGACTAAAGAATATTCTTAGCTAGAGAAAAATTCGTACCCCCAACCAGGAATCGAACTCGAGACCCCTTCACAGCAGGCAGGAGTACCACCGACTACGCTTTGGGGACAGCCACTTTAAGAATGTAGCGTATTAATGCATTACAATAAAACTCCGACTGTTTTCACTTGTTGCTCAGAGGAATCGCTCAAGCAGGAAATTTTAGCATCAAAACATTTGGGCCGTGTTGCTGATGTATAACAATAATATTTTGCTTTATTACACCATCACTATGCTGTCGTTAACTGTATTGGGGGGCCGTTTTACTTTATCTACAAGTACTATGTACCTAGTGCATAGAGAAGGTATTGCAATGCACCCAAAATTTTGATACCGAGATTTCACCGGAAATACATGTTTTGAGACCCCCTGAATAATGAAAAAACATTTTTAGAAAAATGTACGTGTGTGTGTGAGACTGTGAGCAGCATAGCTCAAAGACGAAAAGTCGGTTAAAAACCAAACTTTGTGTTAAGGTTTGGCATCATCCAAGGATGCGACACAAAGATTTTCAAGAAAATTCCCCCACCCTAACTACCCTTTACATGGAAAATTTTTCAAAGAATTTAACTGTATCAAAAATGGATCTAACGCTTTTCATTAAAAATATCATATATTAAAGATATTTACCTGCAAAATAAAATGTATACCTTAAATTTTTTGGGAATAGCCTCTGGAGATTACTTTATTTTGAGTGAATTTTACATAATTTTGTATTACTAAACCGTAAGAGATGGACAACTTAAAAAACCAAAAATATAGAGCACGTTAAAACACAATTTAAGTAATATACATTTTTTTTGTAGAGTTGATCGTTTTTGAGATATTCTCAGTTATTGGTTTCCGCTTTGAAAAACTTATACTTTTCTCATACAGGAATTTGTGAACTCCTGTCCATACAAACAAAGGATTTTCAGTCATATAGTAATCAACATTTTTGACTATCACTTTAATCTATGGTACACCCTTATTTAGCTTCTACTTACAACTTCTACTTAATAAGACCATTCTGCTAATTTTTTTCTGGATTAACATGAATTAAATAGAAGCATAAGCTTTTTAATATTTGTTTTTGCATAAATGTAGAGAAATCATGTGAATGGAACTCGTCAGATTTTTAACTTTGGAACATATTGCCTACTGGTAATGGTATTTGACTGGTACGAGTAAACTACGAGGGCATACAGAAAGTGGGGGGACGATTTGGCGAAACTTATAATAACAAAATTTATCAACCCAAAAATGTATTTATTACACTTGCAAATAGACGTGAATACACTAATTGCGCAGTTCAAAGAGCGGGGAGAAGGAGGCGGAGTCTTCAAGCGATAGCCAGCAGCTTTGCCGGCGGACCTGAGCATCAGTTCATGCCATTGCGCATCATGTTGACAGTGCTCACCCCTATTTGCAAGCATAATACCTTACTCTATTTCTCAACGCTCTCTCCATTGTGTCAACATATTTATTGTCACGTGGTATCAGTTTTTCACTGCCGATGTTATGATTTTCTATCACCAAAGAATTTATTTATTTTTTGAATGCACAAAATGTTTGACCAATCAAATTTTATAGCCAAAATTTCGCAAGTGTATAGTGATGATGCAAGAAACGAATCTTCATAATTTACGAGTAATCAAGGATAAACCATTGTGTGCAAAAGACCGGCGTAGAAATTCATCAATCGCTATGGAGGAGTTGAAAGTAAACGTTGATAAAAGAATTAAGAAAACCCGGTATATCACTTTGGACACCGTACATGACTTTTTGGATGGAAAATATTTCCCAACTGATGAAGATTTCAAAGTGACTCTTGGCTCATATCTTTAGCGGTGGAAGAGTGTAACATCTGCATTGAAAAACCGGTACCACTTGACAATAAATATCTTGATAGCAATGACGAATACTTTCAAAATAGAGTAAGATACTGTAACTTTGTAAATAACATTTTGTGTTAACTTTCGTTGTTTAGTTAATGCCAAATTGTCTGTCACTTTCTGGATGTCCCTCGTATTTTGTCTTTCTGTTTAGCTTTTGGGTTTTATTCGTGAGATTCACACACATTCATACTTCCAGCTTCTGAGGAGGATAGGAAATAATCTTAGGGGGAGAAATATCCCCACATCCAGCCAGAAATCTGACCCGGGACCCCTCATATAGCAGGCAGATGCTCCATTGACTAAGCTATGGGCATATCCGAGAACAACATTATTTGCATTCATTTCCGCTTTCTTCTTTATTAAAAACAATTGACATCTTTGTGCATATTGAGATATTTTGGAGAATTTAAGATAAAGCGCCTGTTCCATACTCGCATACACTTACACACATGACTTTCCCTACTAATTATTGCATAAAGTGTTCTTACAATCGCACATTCTTCTATCTACTTCTTACTAACCGAGATTACAAAATTGAAGTTGTCTTATTGCAATGTTTATATATATATATATATAAAAATATACACACACACACATATACACAAAGGCTGTTTCAAAACATCAAACGAAGATAGCTAATCTGTCCGAAACTTGATGTCGCAACTTTCAAACTCTTCTATTTAACGTTTTATGCGTGTTTAAAAATTGCACACATTTGGGATTAGGCAGCGAAGGAACAACGGTTGTCATACGCCACGTAAACAACCTCAGAACGTTATACGAAACGCATAACAAAACCCACATTCTACATTTTTCATTATTAAGGTGACCAGTGCAGCGGCGGCGTGTCTATCAAACCACTCCTACACCATGCGATTGGGACCTTCGCTAGCAACCGGCATCTCTCTTGGAGTGGGCCAGGCACGTGCCATTTGGTTATGTACGACTGCCTAATCCATGGTGATTATATGGCAGTTTTTGTATGTGCCGAATTTAGAGCTGAAAATGATATTCACGTAATACGTACGGTATGACCAACAAGATCTACATCTTCGTTTGGTGTCGTTTTGAAACACTTGTTTATATACCTTAAATATGAGAGACAGAGAAAGAAAGAGAAAGAGAAAGAGAGAGAGAGAAAGAGAAAGAAAGACTGCTAAAGTTACGAACATATAAGCAGGAATGTCTCAAAATGATTAACACTAAAAATAACATAAGCTTTCAGCTTTAACCTGATCTACATTTTTCTGCAGTAAGGTTTTGTCAATGTCTTGCGGCTTGCCAGTTATGCCAAAATCTTTCAGAAAGAAAGAAAAACAAACTTCTGAGGTTACACCCAAAAATTCAACATAAGCATTTCATTTGTCATGAGAATATCTTCATTTTCACATTTGGCATTTAATAACTTTTCATTTTTACTTAGTTTATCTACTGCACATGGTAGATAACATTCCAACCATAAATTCGATACCGAGATTTCACGGGAAATAATATGTATTAAGGTCTCTTGAATAGAAAAAACGTTTTTGGAAAAAAGTCCATGTGTGTGTGTGTGTCCGTGCCCCTGCACGATAACTGGAAAATGAAAAGTAGATAAAATATCAAACTTAGTATTTAAGTTTTGTGTCAATCAAGGAATCAACACGAAGATATTGAGGGAAATCTCCCCAACAATAACCATCCCTTACATGGAAAAAAATTCTAAAATTTAGTTTTTATCAAAATAGTTCCGTGGTAAATTGCATATATTGAACTTCCTAGAAATAACCTCTGAAGGCTACCTGATTTTTGCATATCTAGAAATCGTATGAGATAGACAAAAATTACTAACAAAAATGTAGATCTCGTTAAATCACATTATCTATGTCATATACATTTTTTGTGGACTTGACCATTTCCGAAATATTCCTTGTGATTGCTTTGAATTTTAAAATACCTTTTCTCATACAGGAATTGTAAACTCTTGTCAATGCAGAGAATCACATTTCAATCACATAACAGCTTTTAAAACGTTTGATTATGGCTTTAATCTAGTGTATTCCTTTATTTCCCTTCTACGACTATTTCTACTATTTTCTGCTTATTCAATTAGCACGAAGTAGAGAGAATGATCAGGTTTTGTAAGAATAAACTATTGAAGAATAGCTAGAAAAAGTCATGCGAATGGAACACACGAGATTATTAGTTATGCTGTTCACACAGACACACACACACACACACACACACACACACACACACTCATGTATATATACACATGGACGAAATTTTTACTAGTGACGGGACCCCCAAAACATTTCCGGTGAAATCTCGAAATAAAGTTTTTTGGTACAATACAATATTTCCTCTATTTGTTATGCGTAGCAAAAGCAAGAAAAACACAGTTTAATCAGAAAATAAGTTAAAACTCGTCATAACTGGATATTAGTAACGAAATGTTTGGTACTGTATTCATTTTCCTTTTCCCCATATAATAAGGATTTTGTAGTGCAGTTTAGTTTAAAAGGAAAGCGACTTCACAAATGAAAGAGGGGGAATGTTTCAGTGAGGTTTTCGTGCCCTGTGTGTTGCTGTAGCCAATAAGATGCAATTGCTTTCCTTTTCCTTCGTCTACAAGCTTAACTTGGAAGGATCTTCCGCCCCAGGTGAATGTGTCGAACTTAAATTTTCTTAAAATTTCCGTTGTTCCCGTTAGGATTCCCAACGTTCATTCCTGTTCTGCAGTCTTTTTGGCTTTCCGTCCCTTTTCCTGCCAGCATCAGTACTATATTACAGCCTTGCCAAAACTGTTTACCATGTATTAATAAACATTTTAAACACACAGCTTTCCTCCATGCATTGTATATATATATAAAAACATACTACTACTTAGAGGGGCAGTATGCAGAGCATTTTGATTGCGATATAATATTTACTTGCGTCTGGTACACTCCAAGACAATAAAAATACATCTGTCGCTGTGATTTTTCTTAAAATGTGAACGTTTGACGAGGACTCGGGTCATAGCACGATTTTCATTGGTGCCATTCTGTACAACATACCACGCGAATAAGAAAAGGCAAAATCGATGAGCAATCCATCCCTTCACACCTCAACTCCGTTGGACGCTTCCACAAAATAGATTGTTGTATAAGCAGTGGATTAATTTGGTCAACCACGTGCACAAACTACCTTGGCATTATCAGAAGAAAGCACACAGAAAAGATTAATTTTGTATCACCTGGTGAGATGGTGTTATTGTCCAACCAGAAAGTTTAGGGATCTCCAGTTTGCAAATCAGAATTTCATTTGTCGCAAATTGCTTTCAATGTCCAACTCCTTCCCATCATTACGTTGGCATGATCAACACACTTTTAAGAGCATAGCAAATAGGTGTAAGGCATGCGCGAGAAGAGATCCCATCTTAGGATAAGTATTTCCAGGGTATTTTAATGTGTTTGAGTGTACAATCCAGCAATATTTAACTGATGTAAATGCTGTCAAAAGTCGTGTCTATGTTAAGGGCATACATCTGTGAAATTTGATCAAAACTTATGAAACATAAAATGTTACTGATTATAATAAAATAATATAAATTTTAGAATTTAAGAAAATGTATAGTTTTTCTCAGTTAGCACACTTTAAATACAAATTAACTGAAGCTATAAATAGTCGGGTGCATGCTTATTAATAGACACTCCCAACTTCAAACCTTATTTTCTCACAAACTTTTTTTCCAAGACATTTCCATAATCAAAATGCTTCACACGACGTAATTTTTTACTACTGTATTTCAAAACTTTTATACTGCCTCTCAAAAGTACAATAAATAAAATGGTTATATAGTTTTTGAAATAATGTTTTTAGAAATACATTATTAAATTTTGCAAAATCATGAGTTTTGGTAAAAAAAAAACATATCACAAATCTATTTGTAAACTCATTGAGAGTAAAACTTGTATTTTTATGGAAATAGTTTTAAAATTGATTCTTTTTACCAGAACAATCAGTTTAGACAGTAAAAATGTATTACTTAAATAACCATACAAATAAGAACTTTGATGCATGATTATATATGTATATCAACTGCTATACATTTAAATAAGATATATTTATATGCTGGAACTTTTATATTTCACAGATACATTCCCTTAAGTACTACTAATGTACATTCCCTTAAGCACTAATTTATCCACCAAATCTCTCATATACTCATCCTCCATAGTTTCAACGTACCTAATATGATACTTACCAGTGCTTGTATTCTTTACCATTTTCTAAATGATGAGACAGAACTTTTATATTTTAACTAAGGAAATGAAGTAACATAGTATGATTTCCAAAAGGTTATTACTACTAGATAACATATAGAAGTTAAACAGGTTTATTTTTGTCCTGATTGATTTAGCACACTATTAAATGAAGATGAGATCACCATTGCTAATAAAGATACAACTTTACAAAAATAGTGTAAACCACAGTAGACAAGCATTAATGTTAAGTACTAGAGGAAACTTCCCTTCTTTTTTAGAAAAAGTTTTTTTATAAATACAGACCAACGATCAGAGTTTCGAACTTTTCATATAATAAATAATGTTACTTTTCTTCACTACTATGTATCACAGCTGCTACATTTTATAAAGGCAATGGAAGTTCATATACAATATACAAAATGAATTATTACTTTAAGTTATACACGTTAATAGTTATTTAGTTAAATACATATTGGGCACATGTTCACAAACTATTTATTAGGTTTACGCGCAGTTTGCATTGTAATTTGTTTACAATTACATCACTTCAGTCGTTAATTTTCTGCTTCTTAGTTTCAAGATAGCACTGTCATTTTAAGCGATAATAGATATTAGAAGCAAACCCAATGTTCAATAAAGCCACTTGGTCGTTAAAATACGGTTTATGACTATATGCAGTCTGTAAATCATAAGAACTAAAATGAAATGAAAATACATTTTATTATGGACGTCCTTTAATTACTATGGTTTCTGCTCCCATTCTATGTTGACCATGAAAGCCTGATTAATTTTACTCAGAGTCCTCTTTATCAGGCTTGAGATTATTTTAGGTTCCGGAAATCTACAACACGGGAGCATTGGATTTACTTCCCTTCCGAAGGAAGCTATGCAAAGAGTTTTACGCCCGCAAAAAATTCATCGCCCTCCGCTGAGTTTGAACTCTCGATCCTGTGTACAAGAGACTACAGTGACTTTCAAATGGGATGAGGTTGTCCTTGTGCGCCACCAGGCCGCCAGCCAATTGGAGTGCTGCTGGTTGACACATTGCATTCCCGTTTAACTGGGGAGTAAAGCGCTGAGTGATTCCGTCTTTCATAAATACTACTTGCGCTAAGTCAAAATATTCTAATTTTGCAAAATAATTCACAGGAAGATGTTCGTAGCATAACCGTAAAAACCACAGATGTTTAGCTGAAATAGATTTCATAATACACATGAATAAACATTTGGTCACCAAGAAGATTTGCATGTTCAGTGTGCGAGTGAGAGGGAAATATGAAAAGCACCTGGCAACGCAGAGCACGATAACGCATCTCATTCGCTGCAGAGTAGAACTCTTTCCATTTGAAAAAAAACATTATAACATAGTATTCACTACACCATGGTGAGTGACGCTATGATCTTAATATTTGTCTTTTATCAATAATAGATTTTATGGAAACAGGTCCAGCGCCACTTCAAGTTTTAGTCAGCAAGGTGAATATTCTTCCAGCCAGCACCAAAGATTAACCGGCAAAGGACAGAGTTTATCTGCCCTGCCGTGATACACTCAAGTGTAGTTGGACCTGTGACATTTTCGGAAATGTGCATGGATTAGGATTAAGCACGGGCGGAGCCTTCAGTACTCTAGAAAGCGTCCGCTTTTACTACGATGGCAACACAGGCAATGGCACTGGTGATAGATGGAATGAAGATGGAGCACCGGTGGAATGCGATGGTGGGGGAAACCGGAGAACCCGCCGCTTTGTCCACCACAAATCGAACCCGAGCCGTCTAGGTTAGAGGCGAGTGGTCTAACCACTCGGCCACGGGGGGCGAGGCCACAAGTATTGTTACAATACTGACTACCTTTAGGTTATCAAGATTTAAAACGCATGCCTCATTATATCTGTTATTAACCAGGTGGGTTGAGTAGAACACTGGGTCTTCCTAAATAGCTAATTAATTATGTTGTATTGCTTCACATTCGCATACATTGTCGTAGCTTTATTGGCTGAAGTTTGTAGTCGAGTGCCAAGGTGTGCATGTTCTTCTGATTCACAATACTCACACGCACTACTTGCACGTGTACTCCTCTGTTCTTTCACTGCAGATGTCGCAGTTAACATAACAACACCAATGGAACTTGCAGTGACACTGCCACGTCCGGGTGAACTGGTGGGTGTTGTATCCTCTACCACAGCACATGAGGTCACACCCATCTGTTCCTGCAACATTCCAAAAAAATCCGCACTTTAGAAACGTTAGTAGTTTAACAACTTCAATTATTACTATACTTCTGTGTTTAATGTCTGTTATCGAAAACTGGTTATTCCGAGATACTTTTATCAGACTTATTCAATTACTAAACTCTGAATATAAACGTCAGCTCCTGTAATGATACTTCATTACAGAAGGGACCTAAACTGTGTACAAACTTTTTTATAATTTATCTATGGTGTTTTAAATACCCAAATATGTTGCAGCATCATATGCAATTATAGTATATCTTGGATGTACTTAAAGACAAGGGCAATCATTATGAATATTGCATTGATAATTCTTTATTCCGCAACAACTTATATCGAAATATTAGCGACAAAATTGTATAGAAGAAAAACAAATCTGATGTGTCATATTCACTTAACGTTCCCTAACCCATAGTCTATTAGTGGGATTATTTTTACGAAAGCTTATTTTTTTTCGATCTACTTCATTTTGAGAGAGATAAACCTTAAAACATATAGTTGCATTGTACATTTCGTCATAGATATAAAGAGAATAAGTCAAATATTTAAGAACTGGGCCTTCAATTTCTGTACTCTCAAGAAGTTATGTTTGAAAATCTTTTGCCTCCTTAAGCACACTCGATATTGAACTTTCGATAACAGTTTTAAATCTTCAAACGTTGTGGAATTGAGTTTCACATATATTATCAATATGTGCATTTTTCATGATTCTAATATAAATTTATTTGTCTTTATTTTAAGCTAATTTTATTGTGTATGTTATAAGTTAAATGACCAAACGTGGTGTTTAAATCTGCCTATTATTCAAAGAATGCATGGAATTTTAAGCTCAGCTTTCTCCTAGAGTTTCTATCATAATATTATAATCATTTTTTCACAGCTAATGTGCTTATTGTTACATTTGTATATTCTTCAACTTTGTAGCTGTACCGGCTGTTGTGATTTTAGAGACAGCTTACTTATTGGTTGCAGGATTTTGCAGTAGTTTGTTTTATTGAAAACACAATCTGTCCCTCCCGCATTCACACTTCTAGACTCCATAAAGTGTGGGAAATGATTTATTTAAGGAAACATTCCCTCATATGAGCTCGGAATCTTCCCCGCAACCATTGAGAAGCCAAAACGCTGACTACTGGATTACAAGGCAGCTTCTAAATGTCTAGATATTTTTTTGTTTTTGTTTTTTGCAACTTTAAAATGCTGCCCATTTTGAACATTTTGTGCAGTTTCTTACGGATTCTTTGAAGATCAGAGAACGAGAGTGTTGTTTTGTCATGAGTTGAAGCATACTTTTGAATTTAGTGTTTTAACGAGTTACTGTAACATTCAGTTTTAGAGAATTAAGCGTTTTATTTTTAAAAATTCACTAGAAATATTTTAATTATAAACAACGTTTCATTTTACTTCGTAAAATTCATATTTATAAGCCAAACTGAAAGTTTACCATTTTATTTCATGTTATATTCATATTATATATTATTTTATATTTTACTTGACTTTAATGGTATGGGAAAAGGGACATTAGATTGTTGTAATGAAATTAAAGAAACTTGAGAATAAGAAATTCAGCTAAATTTGTTAAAAATTATAGAAACTAGCAATTCCAATACATTTTACCCTTAAAGGCGACATAGTCAATCCGAAAAAAAACTGTGCACTCTTGTTCCAAGATAGCCTTACTTAAGATAACTTCACGGAGACAACTTTTATCCAAAAAACAGTACACAGCGACTTACTGTCCAACATAAGCATATACAGTTTTGTTAGTATAAGATTACATTTACACAGATGAAAATGTTATTCCTATAGGTTACTCAAAAGTGATTGATCTACAGAAAGAGCAGCACTCACCTCTGGAGGTACGGTTACAGCGCCTGCCAACGGTGCCCATGGAGCCTATTGCAGCATCTCGCTCGCAGTAGTTGGGCGACTCCTGAAGGAACACCAGCTCAGAACGTTTGGGCGCCCGTAGAATCGGAGTTGGCTGAGGCTGTGAAATGTGCAGACTGCCGCTACCTCGAGGTGGCGGCCTCCTCAACACCAGTTGTAGATTCTTGCTGCGTCGTCCTATGCCGCTCGCTCTACCGGCTTGTACAGCCATCACAGCCTTAGCTCTAGAGTACTTCTTCATCAGACTGTCCCCGATCTGCCGAAACGCTGGTAGTATTTTCCAGCACGTCTTCATGGTACAGCTGCCGGACACTCCATGGCATTTACACTCTGTGTTCAGGTTCACCTTAACCGCCTGTAATGGTAACAAGCGAGAATTGTTATTAATCTTAAACCGACATAGACTTTATAAACAATAGCAGAAAGATTTAGATAACATTCAGGGAAATAAAAAGCAAATTACAAAATATGTTTTGATAAAATTGCTTAATTATTTTAATGAACATCACAATGAAATTTCAGCTCGAGTATATCTGGCATGCATAAAAAGTTGTTCATAATGTAACGTAGCTAATTACGTTGGTAATACCATGTGGCGGAGTACTTTACTTCTCCAAAATATAGTCGAGAGTAGTGTTCAAAAGTACATGTTCTGACTAGCATAGTACTGTAAAGGCAATGTTCCATTGAATTTAGTCGCAAAAATATAATATTTCTTTAACCTTCCTCTGTAAGGCCGAATTATGCTGTATTTACTCAGGGTTTCCTTTTGTACTATAGTAGCGAAATTTTCTATTGAGTCTCTATCAGATTCATTCTTTCATTAAGTAAATTAATGCTTTGTTTCACACCAGTCGTGAGTAGAACATAGTTGCAGAGGTAGAGTAAGACTGAAAAATTCAATCCCAACTATGGCATTGAATTTTTCAGTCTGACTCTACCTCTCCATCTCTTATTCAACATCAATTTATAAAAATCTTCAATTTTGTTTGTTTGTTTGTGTTTTTATTTGTCCCCAGATTGTTTATAGACCAGTGTGTTCTTAAAACAATTAATGTGGGACCAAAGCTTGAGTATCCGAAAGTAAAAACATTATGGTTTGAAAAACATTGTTGTGGTCTAGGGGACTATTCCCAACAAATCATAAAGACATTGGAACATATTTTAATTTTAGTGCACGAGTTTAAATCTTCATTGTTCTACTTTCTATTTCGTTGATGAAAATTATAAGCCCATCTTTTGTTTGTTATACATTTTATAATAAGCCATTTTTATTCATAATTTTAATAGTGTAAATGATGTTGAGACCTTTTAGGCACGCCAGTGTGCATAACAGTGTAACTTTTAATTGAGGAACAATAGTGGTAAAGGAAAAGTCAATAACTAGTAATATTTTCATTAATATTCAAAATAAAATTATCTGCTGTGTAAATCAGCTATATTAATATTCCCTCATCGAAATTCAAAACACTAATTAGACTTTCCCATGGTTGTTAGGGACGGAAATGCCAAATAAGATGTATTATTTTTAGATGCAGTAATGAGTATCTACTGCAAATATAATTATCACTAATCAGCCTTGCATTATTAGTGAAATTGTACAAATTACTTAAGTACCACAGTTTTGATTTTCCTAAACAAACATAGAGTATATCTCCAAAATATAGATGATCATATAGTTAATGCACAGATATTAAGTTTCCTCTTTGTTTATTAGAACATAAAAACAGGGTATCTGAATTGGTGTCAAATATTTCGGGTATGCCCTTTATTGAATCCAATGCTAATTAATTGAATTAAAGTTTTGTCCTTTGTTGTTGAGATAAAATTACTAATTATTTTAATTGAATTGTTGACCGCTGATCATTTTATACCTTATTTGGATGTTTGTTTTAGAGCACGGAAAGCAGAATAAAATGTGTTCTGTGATATGCATTACATACAGACTTTCAGATGCATTTTATCACACGAGCTTCAGCAGAAAGATACCCCGACAGACATTTATCTTATTCACTAATATACACGCACGAATTTACTACTTGAGGCAGAGTAGGTCACTTAAAAGGAATGTTTCCGATGTTGGGAGACCAAGAGATGTGCAAAATACTGGCCCTGAGAGGTTCTGCCTAAAAGTTTAGAGTGGATTCATTTACGATCACTTTAGAGGTCCGTATTTCTTTCCTCGTGCCTGTATTCAGTTTCTCAGGATTGAGAAATACATAAATAAAACAATACATAATTTCTTGAATGAAACATTTCCGCAAGGAAGCCTTGATCGAGGGAGGATTCTTTCCATGTCTGGTTTACATGGCTCCTGTGCCCGATATTGACACTCTTAAGATTTGTGCAAATACGAAACAACCAGGTAATTAACGCTAAAACTTTATCATGAACATTCACTGCCTTTTGATGATGTAGAAAATAATTATATTGTCAAATATTAATATAGTGGTGATTATGTTAAATTATATTAGATTATGTACCGTAGAAATGATTGCGGCAAATTGCCACTGAGTATCTCAATATATTCTCTTGTAGGTTTTTAACGAGTTTGTAACGTCGTCTTGTTAATGTGCCCCTGACTCCGAAATAGGTCATTGAACAAGATTTTAGACTTAAGCTCAAGAAGCGTTTGCTTGCACGGTTCAAATCTGACAGTGGGTCTAAGATCTTAACTAATCCTTTCTTCCTGTCGATGGCCATTATGTCAGTTCGACGACTACTGGCACCACCAGCTTCACGGTGTACTTTACGTGGACTTCCAATCCTGTATTTGCGCAAAGCACTGGCAATTAGCGTTCCTAAGGTTTTGCAACGTTCCATTCGCAGCAGCTGAGGACAGTGATAAGGTTTCTGTCTCTCTGCAGTGGCTGCAATTGGAAAGGAGATGTTCCATGACTTATCTTCAACACATCACGCCATTCTCACCTGGAAAAGAATCTAGAGTCCAAGAGTTGGCTGATGGAGCTTCCCCAAAAAGTACCACTCCCCTTTCTTTCTGAGGGTATGCACACCAAGCATTGTTTGAAATTCTAATAGCAACGTATTGAGACAGAATAGTAGCAAATTTTCTTTTTTACTTATGTGTTCACATAAACGCTTCTTAGTGATAAACTCTGAATTTACATGACTTTCCAATTTTCTGCTGTGCTGTTTAAAACGCGTGCGTGCATGCGCGCGCGCACACACAAACACTCATACACACAAACGCACAATGGCGAAAAGCTTGTTAATATCTCTACTACAGATTACTGAGTACCAAAACATTTTATTTCAACTAATAATACGATGTCAATATTAGACCGGAAATGTTTTGAGATCTCCTGAACCAAAAAGAAATCTGATGTGTTACACTCATTATGTCTACAAACTTCTTATATAAGATTATTCTTCTGCACCATGCTAATCCGGATTGTTATTACTTAGTTCCTTATAAGTAGGAAGTAAATAAGGGAACACACTAGACTAAACCACTAGTCAAACGCTTTAAAAACTCTCGTTATGCGATTGCCATTGCAAATCGCTTCTTTGCTGGGCCAGGAGTAGAACTAAAGAAAAACAGACACTCAACATCTGTGAAAACTACAAGTGCTTCACAACTGAAATCAATTACAAGGAATATCTTGGAAACGGTTGCCTTCACAACAAATGTAAGGAACATAAATTGAGTGTTTTGACGAGATCTACATTTTCTGTGTGGTAAGTATTTGTCTATCTCTCACAGTTTACCAGTTAAGTAAAATTCGGCAAAACTCATCCAGAATAAAGAGGTCTTCATATTGCTATTCCCAGAAAATTCAAGATATATATTTTATTCTGTATGTAAATATTTTTAATATACGGGAATATAATCAAAATTGTTAGTAATTTTTTAGAAAGTAAAACATTTCGAAAACTTTTCCATGTATATGTTACTTGGGGATGGGGGAATTTTCTTGAAAATCTTCGTGTCGCATCCTTGGAAAATACCAAACCTAAATACCAAGTTTGGTATTTAACGGTCTTTTTGTTTTTGAGCTAAGCTGTCTACACACACACACACACACACACACACACACACACACACACACTACATCTACACACGGACCTTTTTCTGAAAATACTTTTTTTGGATTTTGTATTTCCGGTGAAATCTCGCTATCGTATTTTTGGGTGGAATGCAATACTTTCTCTATACACTATGTACATGGTACGTGTAGAGAAAATAGAAGCACTAAGAGAAAGATTGGATAAAACTGTGTGTCTGTAAACGGCATATTTAAAAAAAACGAAAGATCAGTTTGGTATTTAAATTTGGTACTTAAGTTCAGGACCTTCAAAGGATGTGAATGAAGATTTTCAAGAAAAATCTCCACCCCAAACAACCAATAAATGGAGAAAAAAAAATCTAACGTTTGTCAAAAACGGCTCTAACAGTTTTTATTAAACTGCCACTTATTTGGAAAGTACACATTCCAAATAAAATGCATACATAGTTTTCTACGGATAGTCCGAGGTGTTCTCATTCGGAAGGAGTTTTGTATCGTCTTCTATAACTGTGTGATAGACTAAAACGAACTGTAGAGAAATGCAGTTCTCTTAAACAATGCAATCTGCTTCAAATATCGTTTTTGTGCTATAGGTTACTAAACGATGTCCGTAATTAATGGTTGAAACTGTTCAGTATTGTCATTCTTTAATGTCCTGTTGAATTTTAATTGTTTTTGCGATTGCGTGGAAAGAGTATAGCGTCCATTCTTATACATAATACATGAAATGTGTACTCAACTAAGCCTGCTAGTGAAGTAGAGAGAAAAAAATCTGATGTGTTCCATTCATATGGGTTTCTCTACAGCTAAGCAACAAATTATTTTTTAAAATTTTATTTTTCTATCTTCTTTGTGCTAATTGAGATAAATATTAGCAGAAATGGTGTTATTACTTAGTTCCTTATAAGCAGAAGAGAAATTAGGGAAGACAGTATGATAAAGTGATCGAAAAATTTTTAGAAGCTTGTTGTTAGGTGTTTCAAATGCGATGGCCAGAAGTTGACAAATTACCATATGAGAAAAACTTAAGTATTGTAAAAATGAAACCAATGACAAGGCATATTTCGGAAATGGTTAACTCTACAAAATCTAAATATGACAAAAATAAATGTTTTAACAAGCTTCATATCTTTTGTGCATAACTTTTTGTTTTTATCTTAAGGTTTAGCTGTCATTCACCATAAAGAAGGCTTTTGAGGCTATTCCCAAGGAATTCTAGATATAGTTTATTTGTGATATAAATTTCTTTAATATAAGGTAGTTTGACCAAAATCTTTAGAGCATTTTTGAGAAAATTGTGTTCGAAATTTATTCCATGTATGGGAGGATTTTCTTGTAAGATCTTCGTGTCGCATACATTGAAGATACTTAACTGAAATATAAAGTTTGGTATTTAACTTACTTTTCGTTTATGAGTTACTTGTTCACACACACACACACACACACACACACACACACACGCACATCTTTGTATTTTTTCTTCTTTTTTTGGTTCAGGACACTATAAAACTATGTTTCCAGTGAAAGGAGCACTAATAAGTGTAGAGTGTAAGAAAAGAAATGTGAAATGACACATCAAACAAAATATTTTAATGTTGCTTTTCATATTAGGACCTAAAAACCTGTATTTAGGCAAACATAACTGTGCTTTTAAGTCAATTTCATTATTTTCTCTCGATACTTGTGTACTAGGTAGAGAAGGAAAAATGGTTTTGGGGGGGGGGTTGAGAAAGCAATAGTCAAACATGTTGTGGAATACTACTCCTCCAAAATACTTTATACAATGTAAATACTTCGGCAGTAACTTTCAGATGAAGATTTACACCGGTACTCAAACCGGGTGCACAATGTTGCCAACAACATTTTAGCGACTCTAAATCGAGGTATAAAAACGTTAAAACACGAGTCTTTTAGAGGCCACAGATTATTCTATGTCTTGACATTAACAGCCTACCCTTCCTTGTCTTGTAATGAGGCCAATTATTGAATTCTTACCAAAGGCGAAGTTCTTTATGTGATTTATTCCGTGAAAGGTACATCACTTTTCAATTTGCTTTACACACATGCATGAAATTCCCCTTCAATAAAGAATAACAATGGCCAGAGGAATTACCTCATAGAGTCGAGCCCAATATGGAAAGTGAAAACACTTCCACAGCAGATTGCAATACTGTCAAGGTATATTATGTTCTACGTGGGAAGGAATACACTTGGACTTTCATAGCACAAAAACTGCTATGGAGTTCTGAATGCAATTATACTTTCTCCATGTGCATAGCAGATAGAAAAGGTATTGCAATTCAACTTTAAATTCGATGCAAAGATTTCATGGGAAATATATGTTTTGAAACCCTTTGAATAAAGCACTTTTTTCATCACATGAATTTTCTGTATCTATTATGTTACAAACTATTCTTATAAAAGATTATTATTATATTTGATGCTAATTAAGTTAAACATTAGAAAAGTTCTTGATCCTTGCTTATAAGTAAAAGAGTGGTTGTAGTGGTTACCATACTAATCATTTTCGGACGCAACAATCCTTAGCATGGTTTCCTTCGGAAGGGAAAGAAAACCGGTGGTCCCGTGTAACGTTTATTTGCAATTAAAAGAACCCCATACCTTGAAAGGAGGAGATTCCCGGACAACATTCGGCCATTTTGCGTCCGCAAGTCGTGATTTGGTCCTATAGTGCCATTTGTGGACGACGAGCTGAACCCTCGTCCCCATGGCGCATAGCGGCGAGTCCAAGAACTAGAAATTCGAATCCGATCAGGAAACACCGATCCATTTAGGTGCTACAGGAAAGTAGATAATAAGTGGAAGGGTGCTAAGGGACTACACTACCTAATCCGACAGTTGAATCTTTTAAAAACTATTGCGATGATATAAATTAAGGTTTCTTTGCACAGTCAGGAATAAACCAAAAGAAACGGGAATGACATATTCCCGCTTGAGCAGAGTATAAGTATTTTAAAATTGAAACCAATGACAATATATAAGTCGGAAATGCTAAATCCACCAAAAACTGTGTATGACAAATTGTATGTTTTAGTGAGATCTAAAAATTTTTGTATTGCCTTTGTCTATCTCTTACGGTTTACCAGCTATGCAAAATTTTCTAGAATGAAGAGGTATTCAGACACACTTTTCAGTAACTTCAAGATATATGTTATATTTTACATGGGCATAACTTTTTTATATATGGTATTTTAATCAAAAATTTTGAAAATTTTTCTATGTAAAGTGTAGATTCTCATGGGAGATTTCTTTTTCTAAATCGTCGTGTCACATCCTTGAAAGATACTCAACATAAATAACAAAGTTTGGTTTGTAACGATCTTATCGTTTTAGAGCTATGCTGTCCACAAACACACACACAAAGGCACACTAACATGTTACTATAAATGCTTTTTTTTTTTTTTTTTTTTTTTATTCCGAGAGTATAAATACCTGTATTTTCGATGAAATTTCGGTATCGAATTCTTGGGTGAAATACAATAAATTCTCTATCTGCTATGTATGTTGTACATAAGTAAGTGCTACAGAAAATAAAAATGGAAACCATTCGATACTTAACGTCGCGAATTTGCCATATGCAGTTTAGTATAAACATTTTTGGAAGCTCATGGGTTTTAGATTCACATTTCATACAGTCTGTAGCATTCAAGGGTTATATATAAATATATGAGAGATAACAAAAAAGAATATAATAGGCAGAATTCTTAGAAATTACAATAAAACGGTAGTTCGAAGAGGAATAGCTCCCAATGTACCCAAGATGATACATAAGAGTATTTCATACTTTGCATTGTATAAAATACTCTTAGAAAACAATTACATTTTATGTATAGCTTTATATATTCATTGCATTATGTCATTTGTTACTACTGATATATAACAAAATTTCTTAAAATAAAGGTTATAATCTAAAGATGAGTTTGTTCCTTCGAATGGCATCAAATCAGGTAGAAATGGTTTAACAGTGAATGACTGAAATATGAAATTTGGTATCTCCGCCTTTTTACTTTCTCTAATACGTGCACACATAATACGTAGAGAAGGCATTGCATTCCACCCAAAAATTTATTACCGAAATTTCACTGGAAATACACACCCTAGATCCAAAAAGGTATTTAAAAAATGTCTATGTGAATGCGTGTGTGTGACAGTGAACAGCATAACTCAAAAACAAAACGTCTGTTAAATATCAAACTTAGCATATAAATTCAGTATCTTCTAAGGACGCGACACGAAGATTTTTAAGAAAATTGTCGCCCCAAACCATCTTTATATGGAACATTTTAGATAATTCTGATTTTCTCAAATATGGCTCTAACCATTTTATTTACATACCATATGTTTAAGAAATATTTATGCCCAATGAAATATATATTATGAATTATTTTGGAATAGCCTCTAAATTGCTTTTATTCAGGGGAACTTCCATAATTGCAAACTGTAAGAGAGAGAAAATCTAACTACAAAGGAATGAAGATCTAGTTAAAAGACAGTTTATATCCCATAAACTTTTTGTCGAGTTAACAAATTTCACGAAATATCTGATTATTGGTTTCAATTATAAAAGATGTGTACTATACTCAGACGAAATTCATTCTTTCATCGCTTTTGTTTTACTTCTGGGCGTGCAAAAATAACCAAATGTTGATAACAGCGCAAGGCGATAGTACTAAAAAACTGACTAACGTTTTAGCCTAGTTTATAGCCTTATTTCCCTTCTTGTTACAGGGAAACAAGTAATAAGGTACTTCTACCAATGTTTATCTTGATTAGCACGATCCAAGTGTAAAAATAATTTTTTTAGTAAAATATTGAGAAAGTAATGTGAATGGAACAAATACTTTTTAATTTACGTACCACGTATCTAGGAGCAGAGAAGGTATCGCATTCCACCCAAAAATTCGATGCGAAAATTCACTGGAAGTACACGCTTTGGGATTCCTTATAGGTCCGTGTGTACATATGTGTGTCCGTAAACAGCAGAGTTCAAAAATAAAAAGTCCATTAAATACAAAACTTGGTATTTAGGTTCAGAATCTTCTAAGGATGTGACACGAAGACTAGTAAGAAAATCGCCCCACCCTAAAACATTTCACGAGAATGATTACACAAAACATTTTTCGAAAAATTTTAGGCGTTCTCGCTGCCCCTCCTTATCTATGATTATTTTATACGGTATATTATGTTTTAGTAGATGATTTTTATTTTCTCCGATAGTTGATTCTTGATTGAGCATCGCTTAACAGGACGGTACGGTAAAAGGAACTATACAGAGATAACACATTTGTAACTACTAGTTTAATCAATTTATTTAAACTGTTACCAAGATATTTCATAATTTGTTTACACGTTGCATTGCTATACGATCATAGCTGAAACAATATTACACGTTCACTTGCACGTGAAACTTAGGTTTCGTGTATCACATTTCTCACATAAGCAATCTTTAACACCAACGTACTGCGGAACACAACTGACTGTACTGCTACTTAAAGATGAACTGTGTTGAGAACTGCGTCTCTGTAGAATATATTCGAGCACCCTTGTTCTGCCTAGCTATGCTCCGACTGGCTAGTCTTCCCGCTGTCAGTAGCGTCTCTTTTCTAAAACCAACAGAAACTATCCTAGTATCTCATTTAGGCTGCTAGCTCCCCAGTAACTTTCACATTTTACTATCTATCCATCCCCTAAGCCTGCCTTGTGTCTTTTTTATTCAAGAACGATCTTTCATAGATTTCTCTTAACTCCCTCAGAGAATTGTCACAAACACCTTGTGAGAGATTTCCCTTTTATGATTCTTAAACAGTTTCAGCTATAACTTCTGCTTATAACTAAGCTTATGGAAACATCCTCTAATAATATAATCTTATTTCTGTATTGCATACATTTATTTACATTATCTTGATTGTTATTTACACCTTCTTGCTCTCACCAGTACTGCCTCAATTTTAATTTTCTTAAAATAGCTTAACTTTTTTTTATTAAAATACCACTTTTTTGAACTTAACGTCCTTTAATTAATAATGCTCAAATGATCTGGCAGTCCATGGAGCTTTAAGTTGCTCAACTTTGTCTTCTCAGGTTAAGGGAAAATCTCGAAAAAAAACTTTATCCAAGTAACTCTTCCCAAGCGAGATTCGAACTCAGACCTGTTGAATGTGAGACAGACACAATACCATATTGTAATTAAGATACTTTTGTAACAAATGAAAGGTATATCTTGAATTTTCTGGCAGTAGTCTCATCAATTGGGGCGGGATTGCATAACTGGAAAGATAGACAAAAATCTTACTACACAAAAAATGAAAAGCCGGTTAAAGCCGAAAATTTCTGTGCCATCCATTTTTGTGAGGATAACTATATCCAAGATATTCCTGGTTAGGTTCAATTTTAAAATACGCATATCTTTTTAAGAGGTAAGTTATATGTTTCATATCTGTTTTGGTTTGCTCCTGACTGTGAAAAAAGAATCAAATTTCTATAGCATCGCATGGCGACAGTTTTTAGTGGATTTGAATATCGTTTTAGCCTAGTGTATTTTCTTATTTCTCTTCTGCTTAGAAGAAAGTAGGTTATCATATAATTTATACTAGTTGAATAGCATTAAATAGATAAGCTTTTACAAGAACAATTCGTTGCCGAATAGGTATAGAGAGTCATAGGAATTGAACATATCAGATGTTTAGTTCTCTACTTAGTACAGAATAAATCACTAGAGAAGGCATTGAAAGCTACTAAAAATTTGATAGCAATATTTCACTAGAAATGTTTTATTGTCTCATATATAAAAATAAATTTTAGAAAAAGGTCTGTGCCTACGTAACATGGTAACTCAAAAACAAAAGGTTGATAAACCAGCAAACTTGGTATTTAAGTGTAATATGTTCAAGGGATGCGACAAGTTTATTTTGAGAAAAATTCCCCCCCCCCATTTCAAACTACCCTTTACATGGAAAAGCTTGGAACATTTTTATTTTTTCAAAAATTGCTCTCACGACTTTGATTTGAACACCGAATATTGGAGATTTACATGAAAAATAAATGTATACCATGAATTATTTTGGAATAGCCACTATAGACCTCTTCATTCCGACTCTTTTTTTATAACTGGTTAACGTAAGAAATAGACAGGAGCATATTACACAAAAATGCACAATTTGTCATATACATTTTTTTTGTGGACTTGACCATTTCTTAAATATTCCTTGTTACTTGTTTCAGAACTTTTCTCATTGTCAACTCCTAGCCATATAAAGAAACGAATTAGCTACGAGCTTTTAAATGATTTGACTACCGCATTAGCCTAATGCATTCCCTTATTACCTTCTCGGTTATCAGTAGTAAATAGAAGGATAAACTTTTCAACAATAATTTGTTATATAAATGTAAAGAAAGTAATGAGAATGGAGCACATCAGTTGTTTTGGTTTATTTGTTTGTCCACAGTAGAAGTCTGAATTTTTAAAGTACCTTTATGGGCTCACTGAAGTTCATAATGCATATTTTTAAAGAAATGTCTGTCTTGAATTATTGGATAGATGCTATAAGATAAAATCGGTCTTAAACCATGTACATCTCAATTAGCAAAGACATCAGTAAAATACCGCGCCACTGGGCGGTTCTAATGCCTTCCTGATGCACTTATAAGTGGTTGTTACAGAATCTCCACGTCTCTATTTTACGCTTGATGTGCTGGATGAAGGACAAAACTAGAAGCTTTAATGGCGCAGAGTGCATTATTACAGTGATTGCGAACATTATAAGTTAAACTTTTTGTTGGTAGTAATCAAGGGCATTCTCCTCGCTCCGTACAAAGCAATCGAGATATCGCCAGAGTTTTACATGTGCTCTTTGGTTTCTGTGTTTCTTGTGACAGGCAGCCTCGGGCAGATACCAATAAATCCTTTTTAATTGAGACAGAGGCACTCTATATACGCAAGCAAAACATAAAACCGCAATTAAGCATCCGGATGGACGACCGAAAGAGGAGAGTAAAAACTAAACAAAGGAGGAAGCTGAAAACAAAGAAGTATTTAGCTGGATGAGACTTTGGTTTGGTATTTGATAGTAATCTTAGTAATAATTGTTACACCGTAGGAATAAACACAATGAGAGATTACTTCCACAGAGTATATAATATATTTTCTTCATACAGCTTTTCAATCATAAATGCATTGTAAATAGTGTAACATTCCTGAGCTAACTACTGAAATGGGGTTTATTACTCCACACGTTGGGTACCAATTTGAAATAGAATTTATGGCTTCAACGTTGGGCACCAATTTGAAATAGGGATTCCGGACTTAAAATGGCTATAAGTAATTATAACGATTCTATACACTGTGAGTGGTAGGATAGGACTTTCTACATATGCTATAACAGTGTTTGCAGGAATTACGTAGGTTTCCTTCTCCTGTCGTTTATTATTCCATGTTGATTTAGCAGCCTACCTAATGACTACATATTTGAGTGTATTTTGTCCCCGTGTATTTTAAAATTTTAATTATTCATAACAACAATTAATTCTCATTTGATTTTAGAATGAAATTCTTGTGATGCGTTGAGACGTATGGAAATCCAATTGCAGGAGATGAGCACAAGAGTGATATTTACTTGTTTGTACATAATAAATTGGTGAAAATACTGTCAGTAGGTTTTTTTTATGCTTGCCATGGGATCATTTTAATTTTACTAATAATTACGTAATTCTCTTGATATTCAATAATTAATTTAGATTTGTTAATTCTAAATAATACGCAGACATCAAATCTTGTATAAGTGATTTAATTAACGGAGTGGGTCCAATTCGGAACAGTTAAGTTGATTTTTTAGTGTATAGGATCATGGCAAATTATGAACTGAAAATATCTTGTATACAGTTGTGGCACTGTGAGCATATGGTCACACATTGAAACAATACTTGTTTAGATGCCAAGAATGACCTTTGTGTTTTAATGTTTCGTCATCATACGACAATTTTGTTATATCACAGCGTTGCTAAAACAAGCCACGTTCGGGACGATAAATGAAATAATATATTATATGTTGCGCTTACGAGATTTCTGAACTAACTAACATATTGGCTCCCTAAAGTCATGTAATTATTTATCGTCCGTCTTAAGGCCTAAATATCTTGATATTAAGAGAATTACGTGAACAAAATATAGATATTTATAAATTTGTTTATTTAAAATAAATGTAATATTGAGTAAACGTCACAGATGTCATTAATATCGATAAATAACGACACGATAACACCCGTTGCACTACCTAAGAGATTGCTTCCAGATTTCATTATATATTAGCAAAACCATCAGTGATCTGTTAGGGAGCTCACCTAGTTTACCATAGTTTACTTTACAGAGGTAATAGTGCAATATGTGATTGTATGACTGTGATAATCTCTAACCTCTGCAGCTAACCCGCACTAGTCGTCAAACTCAGGCATATCCAAATTAAAGGAACAGAAGAGAATGCACAGTAATTCTTTCCGCTGTTTTTTTAATAGTGTTTAACGCTCGCTTTTACTACATAGGCCGCGTAAGCGATGACACTGATGATTAATGGAATGGAATGGAGATGGAGCACCGGTGGAATGCGATGGCGAGGGAATCCGGAGAAAACCTACTCCTGCGCCGCTCTGTTCACCTCAAATCCCACATGCGGCCGCCTGGTAATAGTCCACATTTTTGAGAGTTGAGTGGTCTAATCACTCGGCCACTGCGCGGCCATTCCACACTGTATAAAGCATTAGAGCAAGCTGCTATGCGACGTAACACAATGTTTGTAAACACGAGGCCTTTCTCTCCTGCTACATCTAGTGTTATCTATTTCCATTTTACTTTTTCTAGCACGTATATGCAATGTATATAGTAGATATAGAATGTATAGAATTCCCAAAAACTTGATAACGAGAACTCGTCAGAAAAATGTTTCGAGTAACCCTGAATCCAAAAAAGCATCTTTAGATAAAGACGAGTGTGCGTATGTGTGTGTGTGTGTGGACTGCATAACTCAAAAACAAAAATATTTTCCAAGGATGCAACACGAAGATTTTCAGAAAAATTACCCCACTCCAAACTACCCGTTACAATGAAAATGTTTCGAAATTTAGATTTCCCTAACGATTTTGATTAAAATGCCATTAAAGATATTTAAATGGAAACTAAGATTGGATTTTATAGGAATAGCCTCTGAAGACATCTTCATTCTGGACGGTTTTTGTATAACAAGTAAACTGTAAGAGATAAACGAAAACTTAGTACGCAAAATATGTAGATATTATTAAGAAACACAACTTTTGGCTTATAGGTACATTTTTTGTGGAGTTAACCTTTTTTGAGAAATTATTTGTTTTAATTTTGAACTATTTAAACGCTTCTCAAAGGATAGTTATCTTTCGTTTAAGCTCTCTTTTGTTTTACGACTGACCTTTGCAAAGCAAACCGATTGCTTTTAAATGATTTGCCTGTTGCTTTAATCTGTTATATTCATTCATTCCCCTTAATTAAAAGTTATAAGGAACTAACTAATAAGGACATTCCTCTAGTGTTTTATCTTGATTAGTATGAAATAGAGGAATAAGCTTTTATAAGAATAGTTTTTTACAGAATAGGTAGATGCTAATGTAAAACATTTAATATTTGTTTTCCTTTTACGTCAGTGATATGTTTTACTTTGGACTGGTACGTCAATGATGATGTGTAAAGTTTTGAATGATGAACAATGATCATCACGTAGCCTACTGCGATGCTGGTTTTTAATATGATTCATTTTATAGAAGTTTTGTTCGCAAATGTATGTGAAGCAAACATTTCCATTAACTGTGATGCAAATAATCGCAGTTTTGAAAATAAATCCTTAGGCAATCATTTAAATAACGCCCAACCTCTTCCTTTCGAACATATAACGTTCGTGCAATTTTGTAGAGCAAGTAGTTCCATTTGCCGTACATGTGAAGCCTCTGAAAATGATATGAAAATGATACTTCCTTGCTTGCTTGAAAGCGGCACATACGATACTGTACATTTAGGGCTATATGTGTTGCTCATCAACATTTCCTCACCCTGATTGGAATCGGGAAAATCGAGTTCTGACATCAATACCTTGCAAGAGTTACTTTGAATATGCCTGGTGAAACATCAATTTTAATACAACAATAACCATTTGCACCATTCTCGATCAAGGTTTGACCGCGGTCATTTCGACTCTGATCGCGGTCCACGCGATTTTTCGTGCATCGACGGTAAACTTGAATCATATAGTTGATGCTCAACATTGACCACAGGTACAGGACTGGTAAATTTCCTTACTTGTGGTCAAACTGGCGAGATGTCTGTTCGTATGTTGTACTGTGTTAAAATCTAGCTTTCTATTTGCATTAATTGCTTGCTACAGGGTCCAACAATATAATACAAAACAAAGTTGGGCAAAAATTTGTAGATGATGGAGGAGATCTTAGGAGTACTTTCCGGGCCTATTTATGGATTAGTTAAAAAAAAAAAAAAGGAAACAAATGCATGAACATGAATGCCAGAACTTACGACAAGAAGCATCCCAAACTTTTAGAAAATAAGCTACAGCTTATGAACCAAAATTAGTTTTAAGTCGAGAGTCACTCTCTCAATACTTTCATAAGTGCAATAGTATTAAAAGTGCGCAAATAGTAAACTTTATTAACATAATGCGACATTGCCCTATATGATCGCTCTCAAATTCACCTTGGTATATGAGTCGGCACAGTTGCAGACCTTGGAATGCGTAACAACTTCGGAACGCTACTATGACCTCATTTTGTAGCTATAAAAGGAAGAAGAATTGCAGTCAGTGTGTTGTGAATTGTACTAAGTCCTGAGTGGCGTGCAAGCTGTCAGCTTTATACGCGTCGAAACGTCGAGTGAATTGTTTGCAGCAATGAAATAAAAAACTTTATTTGTAAACAAAGTCAATAAAGACGTTTGTTACAATAATATTGTAGGGTAGCTGATATACTCATTTTGAGTAAATGATATTTAATTTAGTAAAAGGTAATGTTGCACTAGTTTGTCATCGATATCGGTGGCAAGAATTCGAAGTACTAATTTAAGTGTGCCCTCATAAAGCAATGCTGGCATAAGCACGGGTTTGACTGAGATTACGCACAACCCGAAGTACTAATCAATGACATAGTTTTTGATTTTTTAAAGTGTAAACTTCAAGATTCATAACGTGCCAGGTTAGTTGGAATTATTGGGTCCCTCACCTCCCTAATCATTCATTATATTTTTAACAGTAAAAGCCCTGTGTCTTCTCGCACACTTCGCATTTATTTAAGGCTTTTGATCATTCTAGCCAAAAGAACACCCTCCTGCACTTTAAACCCTGAGGCCATCCGCTTCCCTCTTCCATGAAAGAACACCTCCCCTGAAGCTACTACTCCCTAGTAAGCACTCCCTCCAGGTAACTATCTCTCATTGGGCCTCCTACAAAATTAATTATGTGGTATAACCGTGAAAATAGTATCCGCAGTTACGCTCGGCATGTATGGAAGAAAAGAACAACATTAAAACACACATAAACCAGTTGTATGAATGTTCCACTAACCTTCTGTAAGGGAATACATCTGCATAAATCACTCCTTTCGAGAGTTCATATCCACTATAAGTATTGAAACCAGAACTGTTTTACGATCATATCCACTTTAAGTGATAAAACTAGGACTTTATAAGGATCTGTGTTACTTTCAAGCTCATATTGCTTACGGGTCACCAACAGCTTATTCTCTATCAAATGTATGCCTTTTGAAGATTCTTACAGATTTATTAACTGTAAAGGAGAGACATTATCGGCACTCAGCCACATGATGCGATTGAGGCATTGAAAGTGTAGCTGAAAATAAATGAATAATAGAAATCCTGTTGAGGTTGGAAAATTGACCTATGCAAGATATTGTGTTCATATTAAGTTATTATGCACAATAATAGCGATATTTCTGGCGTCTACCAAAATTCTAGGTTCCATGGATATTTAAACAATATTTTTTTGTTGTCTAAAGTAATTGTTCTAATAAAATCGCGCCACGTGATGTTTTTTAAAAATGTTCATATACGAAATTCCTGTTTTACAATAAATAAAGTTTAAAAATGGATCTGTCAGTTACATATGTTTTATATTTGTTCTACATCAGTTACATATGCTATAAATATTGTTCAATCTAGAGAAATGAACACTTTTTGTACCCTCAAAAAATCTTGATTTTTCAAAATGTAATAATTTATTTCTCAAAATTGGACAGTTATTTCGAAAAAAGTGCGTGTCCATTTTCTTTAATAATTTTTAGAGAAAGTATAACATTTTTAAAGCTAATTAGTAAACAGTTGTAACATTTTGAGTATGGGAAAATGTTGCAAAAAGTTTGCAAGAAATGAAGGTTTAAATATGGGAGTACGTATTAATAAGCATACGCCTACCCACCTATAGCTTCAGTTTATAGGTAGTTAAGGTACACCAAGTGCACAAAACTATCTACCTATATACTTTAACTTTCCCTACATGTACTATGTACATAGTGTATAGAGAAAGTACTGTGTTTCATCCAAAAATTCAGTACTGAGATTTCACCGGAAATAGGTGTTTTGAGACCAATTGGATTAAAAACAAAAGCATTTTTAGAAAAAGATCACTGTCTGTGGACAGCATAGCCCCAAAACGAAAACTCTGTTAAATACCAAACTTATTGTCTATTAAGGATGCGAAACGAAGATTACATGGAAAAATTTAAGAAAATTTTGATTTTCTCAAAAATGGCTTTAACGATTTTGTTTAAAATACCGTCTATTAAAGATATTTACATAAATTAAATCTATATCTTCAATTTTCTGAGAATAGCCTCTGAGGACCTCTTTATTGTGGATGATCATAACTGATAAACTGTAAGAGATAGTCAAAATGTTATTTACACAAAAATGTATATTTTATTTAAACACATACTTTATGTCATATGTTTCTTTTTTTGTAGAACTGACCGCGTCTGTCAATTCCTAGCCATACAAGCAAAGGCATTTCAATCACATAGCAACCAGTTTTTAACAGATTTGAGTATCTCTTTAATTAGCTAACGCTGATAATACCATAAAAATAGTTTTTCTATTTCCGTGTAACATATATGAAACTTAAAAACAACAGACAGTTTATAATTACCAGAGTTGGTTATTGCATCAAAATTGAAATTATAATATGCAATACACTGTCTCTTACAAGCTATTTTTTTAGATTCTGATGTGTTACATTCATATGATTCTCTGCGTTTTCTGCAAACTATCTTAACCATGGCTTAATTTTGTATATCATTGACTGATACCGATATAAATATTTACAGAAACAATTACATTAAATATGTTATTCTATTTATCGGATGGTCAAGAGCTGGTCGCTATGTGATGCATTGGCAAGAAAATTCATAATGGTTTTCCCATTTGAGGAATATATACGTATTTTAAAATTAAAATCAATAACTAAGAACATCTCTACAATATATGTACTTGTCATAAATTGTGTATTTTGATAAGATCTGCATTTTTCTAGTAAGATTTTCTTATCTCTTAGGATTTACTAGTTGTGTAACTGTCATTCAGAATGGAGAGTATTTCAAGATATAGATATATTTCATGTAACATGGAATATATTAAAATATTATATTTTAATTAAAACCGTTAGTTATCACCGATAAAATAAACTAAAGTTTAAAAAATGTCCCATGTAAAGGGTAGTTCGGATGGTGTTTTTCTTCAGTCATATCGAATATTTGGAATGGTTTGAAATTTTAACCATTTAACCAGTTTCTCACGCACACAGACTCTCTTATGTTTTTTAATTTTGTTTAGGGGGTTTCAGTTTGCGCATTTCCGGTGAAATTTTGACAATAAATTGTGTGGAATGTAAGAATTCCTCTACTTACTATACAAAAGTAGTAGAGACGGTAAACATGATGGAAAGAATACAGAAATTATTACCTACCAACTAAAAGGTATGATAACACAACTTTTACATAGGAACTTATTTCAAAGCTTTTACACATGAACAACATGATGTAACACATGGTGCACAAACAGTGTTACTAACGACAAATTATGAATCGAACCCGGAACCTCCGAGTGAAAAGTCAACTCCTGTGCACTCGGCTACGGAGGCAATGTATTAAATATTGTAATTTCCATTTTGACAAAATGACCGAATCTGGTAATTATCAACTGTCTGTTGTTTCAAGTCTCACACATGCTACACTGAAGTAGAAAAATATCTATTGTGTTATCAGGTTGGTTACTACTGGATTTCTAATGTTGCTGTGAAAGATGCACTTCGTGCTGTGTACCTCGAAGTCAGTAGAATATTATTTTGAGATATCAACATCAGGATATTTAGATGTTTTGAATAGACTAGCAGGGACATACAGAAGCCTGAAATATATCTGAGAACACATTTGTACAGTTGGTTCAGGAAATTCTCATTAATGTAGAATAATGGAACAACAAAATGTTACGAAGGCTCACATTTGATGAGAAGTTCTGTCGGACACTAATTCCAACTCTGATCTTTTGATTTTATTTGAATTCTCCAGACAAAATCACTGGCTGTAAGCTAAAATAGTATACAGCCAAAACGGGAAACCAAGGAAATATTGCAGAACAAAAGAAACAAATTAAATTGTAGGGGACTGTTACGTAATACCAATTACAATTAAACATACGTAGACTAACCTTGAGCGTAATGTATTTGACATTTGTACCCAAATTGAGAAAAGCTTCACTGTTCATCTGAATGTTTCAGTATTTTAAGCAATTTATTTTAAAATGTCATTCTTGTGTTTCTCCTGAGTTTATACAATTTTGGGTATTCAACTATCGATAGTAAATGCAAATTGCCTAAGAAATGCTTAAAATGTGAATAGAGGAGGAAAACATTTCTAAATCTCTTGTGGTAAGATGCGTCATTATCATCGTAAGAATAACAACTATGAGAACGTGAAGCGATTGCGGGATATACCTGAGATAGACCAGGCAAGATGACCGGCGAGTAATGTCGTCGAGCAAGTGGCCGCAGTGTGAAGGAGAAACCTGTAGTATATATGAATCTAAACAACAGAAAGTAGAGAATAAGCAGATTAGTTGTTCGCTTCGTCAATAATAGCCAATAAAGACGTGTAGTACCAAGCCGGGCATACAAAGAACAACTGACTGTAGTATTACGCCTTTTTATTTTATTTTGTACCTACCGTACTGAAGGTGTTGAAACCATTTCTATCAACGTTTATAACGGTTAGTACAGCATGTTTTTTATAAATAAGTAGAACATTGTGTACCCGGTTATAAAACTGTAACATTGAGATGAAAGGCTTCCGCATTGAAAGATTCTCCTCTGACATTGTTTCTCTTAATCTCTAAAACAACGTTCTTTTCCTGAATAAAAGATATGCAGATGAAATGCAAATCAGCCCATTTAGAAACGGGAGCAACTGGGCGGAAAAGGTAAACACAAAACCCCCTTTATAGCTAATTGAGGTTCCCAGAATCTCTAAAAGCAAGCCTTTATGTATGTCAGATGGCATCAAAAGAACGGCACGTGTGTGTGTGGTATTTCCCAAGGGGTACACGAATTGCTTGCTGAATTAAAATATTTGTTATGTGGTGTATAAGCTACTGATAAGTTACTAAATTCTGCTTTATTTTACTTCCTGTCATAAGAAAATATGTTTCTTCTTAATAATTTTATCTTAACCTTGATTCCTAACATATACTTTTCTTGTTTGGAAAAGTTAGGTAAAAGCTTGTCATTTTGTGTCCTATATTATGACACATCATGGGTTGAACATAGTTTTGTATACCGTTAATCTTTAGAAAGCGTTCTTTAGTATGGAATAGAAGGGAGTGGAGAATCAGTTCTTTTGCTGTGATGTCTGTAACTGCTAAAGAAATGTATTGTAATTTAAGGAATTTAACAGATTAGAATCATCTTCTGTAGGGTAGTGGTCAAAATCTACTGTTCAATTCCTGCAGCTGCTAAACATTTAGACTTCTGTTATAATTCCTTTTGATTTAAATGGACAGTATGGAGTGGTGTTTTTGGAATTTTCTTTTAAAATCAGCTCATAAGCATTCTTTAACAGAGCGCACCAAAATGGGCCAGTCATTATTTTCGTGTTCTTTAATGTATATGTTGATAGCTTTAATTCAACTGCTTCAAATACTGTTTGTTAGAATCGTAGCATATCCAAACACATTGGCATACGCCAACTCCATTCATTGTTCTCCGTGATCTAGGGGTAACATGCTAGCCTCTAATTCCCAAGGTCGCGGGTTCAAACCCGGCGGAGGGCGATGGATATTTCTGGGCGTGAAAATCCTTCCTTCGGAAGGGAAAAGAATCTCAAGCCTGATAAAGAGGAACCTGAAAAAAATGTAAACAGCGCCCTGAAATAACTCACTTTCAATTTAAAACTTCTATTCGGCTTCAGTACTGTTAAATATGTCTTACATCAACTAAATCTTTCACCGTGCAGGGATTTCCTCAAAACCACCTTCAGTATCAGCCGAGCGAATTTGATGGCGAATCAGTGCTATACTAAATTAATTGTGGTGATAAATTCTATCTTGATTTCACTCTTGCAGTACCACTTTAGGACTCTGTTGATTCCAATTCACGTTTTGATTTAAATACTCAAGGTAAAATTTACATATTTTTCTTAAATCAATTTCAAGCAGATCCAAAACTTATGTTCCAGATTTTACAAAAATTACTGACTCTATAATTGAAATCTTTCCAATACTTCATTCGACTTTACTTACTATATCTGTACTGTATATCTTTGCTTGAGTAAATCCCATGTAAAAGAAAATAATATAGTTACGAATAGCTAAAGCTTCCCAGTAGGAAGAGAGGATATAAGGTACTGAAATATGCGATTCCATTCTCTTCAACAGTCACATTTATGACTCTTCTCTTGCACAGTTCTGCCACTTTCAGGCAAGTGTCTGTTCTCCAGTTTATCATCGCTATTTATTATCGCTACATTGATATAGTAATTCATTAATCATGATAATACTAATATAGCTGAAAATAATAATCTAATTATATAAGATGCAATTAACATTAAATCTACACCAGACAATATACAATCATAACAATATTAATAATAATAGTCATAAATAGTATTATTTGTTTTAAAATGGCTGGCCCAAAAAAAGATTATCAGCAATTACTCTTGTTATAAAATGTTTAATCCATGGTTAGTAACACTACAGCGACTCAAATTTGATTCAGATGTTTCTGAACTGAGGAAGCCAGACTTAAATAGCACATGTTCTGTTCAAAGTGCATCAAGATTCTGAGTTTCAAACTGAGGTGCTCTGACGAATGCGATATGCTATCGAGTAGTCATTTTACTTTTGCGGGATATAGACGCATTTGTGCAATTAACCAAATGTATACACAGTTAAAGCAAGCTTCCATATCGGCATTTACTGGAAGATCTAGTCGGGTATTTCGAAACATACAGGTTTTCCATAGCCTTCGCGGAATCCTAATTTGTCGCTATATTATGCGTATTGGTGGCACATAGGAACAGTGCTTCCAAGCCATTCCTCATAGTCTAGATGGAGCTCGTGAAAATATTGAAGCAGTCCAGAAATATTATAGAGAAGAAATGTGATGCTGTGTTCGCTAGAATAATAAATGTAGTGCACAGATTGCAAGATATTTAGAAAACTTAGTTGTGATATTCAAGGCCGATAGAGATTTGCATATTTTGCATTTTTACTTTCGTGAATGGGGTGACGGAACCATATCTCAGGGCTTGTCTCCGATGTTAAACAAACAAAAATGCACTTTATGCTTTAAAAAATTTATTTACACACACTTTCTTCAATAGTTTTTCCGTCACTTAATACTCGATACTAGTCACATTAATGCGACAGGGCGCTTTTTACTTTAGAAGTACCATGTACTTTTAGGCGTGGTTTCCAATGTTCCTGTTACAAACACAAATTATGAGAGCACGTTACTATGTGCTAGTTACAAAATGTTATTTCCACGAGTTTTTATCATACACATTCGTCAAGGAACAGGTGCGACCGCCAAAGAGACCAACTTCTTCGGCCCTCTCTGGCCCC
This sequence comes from Hymenopus coronatus, assembly GCA_030762935.1. NCBI lineage: Eukaryota > Metazoa > Arthropoda > Insecta > Mantodea > Hymenopodidae > Hymenopus > Hymenopus coronatus. Next base: position 74,394,199 of record CM060896.1, on the reverse strand, counting down.
GGGCAAACTCACCCCAATATAACAGTCCTCCCGTAGCGACCACCTTCTTCCTGAGTCCCTCGTCTGTTTGCGAACCTCCATGGGCCAAAATGAACTCGATACAAAAGAGCATCTGGAACATCATTTCAATACAAGTGTGTTGATGTTAGTCACTGTACGGAAGACTTTTTGCGTCGATTGGTAGCTATTGATGAAACCTGGATCCATCATTGCACACCAAAGTCAAAACGGCTGTCAAAACAATGGGCAAAAGAAGTGCACCGGAAAAAGGCAAAGACCATTGGTAAGCCATAGCCATTGTTTTTTTTTTTTTTTTATTTTTTGTTTTTCCCAAAGAATAACCCAACTTGGAAAAAAGGCAAAACCATAACTGGACCCCATTACGCTTTATTGTTGGATCGTGTTAAGCTTACGTTGGTTGAAAAAAGACCAAGGTCTGCAAGCAAAGAAGCGCTCTTTCTCCAGGACAGTGCACAATTCCACACATCAAGATAACAATGGCGAAAGTGCATAAATTGTGCTTTAAACTGGATATTCATCCACCCTATTCACCAGAGCCACGATTTCTTTGTGTTCCCTAACTTGAAATTTTGCTTTGGTGGGAAGATATGTTTATCAAATGAGGAAGTGTTAGTCGCAGTCAAAGAGTATTTTGCAGAGTTTGCCAAAACCTAGAAGCTGGAGGATCGCTAAGAAGATATTCCTCAAAGGAGACTATATCGAGGAGCTAAGGTAAAGCTGTTTACTAAGGAAACACTTTTCTTGCATTTTTACCAGACTTATCAAAACACCCCTGTACTTAATGTGTGCAACATTTCCCCCTCGCAAATCAGTCCTTGTTTGATGAAACCAGATTGAAAATGTACTATTCTTCTCCCCTCACGCCGTCGAATAAGTTCGTTGCTAACAAAACTCTACCACTGATATTTAGAGAGAAAGATGTGTCTGTACATGTCACACGTAATGTCCGTATAGGTTAATATGAAATCGTTCAACTAATTTAATATCAAGTTAATACCGAAAAAGTGTATCTAAAATAAAGTTTAACTGACATATTTAAGACATTCGTAATTCTGTAATTGCAAAGAAATTCTGTGTTTCACATCGAATTTCAAAAGGTGTTTTAAATTATGGATAATTACAATAGACATTGAATAAATCGTTTCTTATGAAATTAGAAATATTTAGTTTCCTAAGCTGATTTTTGCGTTCATTTTCATTCTTTGATTTCACATATCAGATGATAGTAAAAATGAAAAAAAATACCAAAGAAAAGTACATTTATTCTATTGGCATTCAGTCTTCTTGAAACATACAAGACTTTAAAGAATTGATCAACCTTTCTCAAATATAACAACGATAAATATTGTATTAAAAACTCTCTTTTTACTTCAAGAACTCCATATTGCTTCCACAAACTGATTGCAATCAGAATCTGCGCAGAAATAATTGTTTTTCTTCAATGATTTCGTAACAATTCTGTCACGTCCACTCGCACAATCACATCTTCGATGTCGGCTATCACTCTTGAAGTAAGCCATTCACACACATTCGTCGATTACGGCCGCAGGGCGCACAATGTAGTTTCGCTTTATATGACGTATATGTATGTGTTTTTTCATTTGAATAAAGACGTTCTTATTGCATTAAGTTTACAAATTTGATTTGAAACCGTTCTGTAAGTGTTTCGTTTCGTAATCGGCTTACCCCCCCCCGTATTTGTAGGACTGACAATCCCTTAGGACTTACAAGCCAATGCCTAGGGGTCAGAAGCCTGTCGGGGAGCCAACGGCACGATACCACAGAGTAGAGATCCTGTTACTAGGGATCGGCCCTTAGCCAGGCAGGAACATGAGGAAGTGGATTATATGAAATGTAAACCAAATTGATGATTGACAAGGTGATGATGGAGAAGTTGGTGGAATGAGTGGCGAGGGAAACCAGAGGACCCGGAGAAACCTGCCCAGACGCCGCTTCGTCTAGCATAAATCCTACAGCGGGAACTTGGGATCGAACCCGGGCCGCCTAGATGGGAGGCGGGCGGTCCAACCACTCAACCACTACGCCGCCCGTGGTGTAATATGAGACTCAAATCAGTGAGTCCAGTATATAATGAGGAGAAAGAGTGTTTTTTGCTTACTGAGGCCCGGATGTTCAATGTGCATACTGGGTAGAGAAGGTATTGTATTCCACCTAAAATTGGATACAGAGATGTCATTGGAAAAGTATGTTTTTGAGTCCGCAGAGTTCGAAAAAACCAGTTTTACTTTCTCTACACTGATATGTGCCTGCATAACGTATAGAGAAGGTATTGCATTACATCAAAACATTCGATGTCTAGATTTCACGGGAAATACATGTCCCCGAGTACGAAAAGGGCATTTTTAGGAAAATGTCCTGTATATGTGTCTCTGTGAACAGCATAGCTCAAAACCGAAAAGTTTAGTACCTTTCAAGGATGCAATACGAAGATTTTCAAGAAACTCTCCCCACTACAAACTAGCCTTTACGTCACATTTTTTTGTTTAAAAATTTTGATTTTCTCAAAAATGGCTCTTAACAATTTTGGTTGAAATATTTAAGATGTTTACATGACAAATAGAATGTATATCTCCAATTTTCTGGGAATAGCCTCTGAAAACATTTTTATTCAGGACGAGTTTTGTGGAATTTTGCATAGCGATAAATCTTACTTCACAAAAAATATAGAGCCAGTTAAAACATATAGTTTATGTCATATGCATTTTTTTCGTGGAGTTGACTGTTTTTGTGATATTCCTTGTTCTTGGTTTTAGTTTTAAAATACTTATACTTTCTCATACGTTGTCAGCTCCTGGCCATATACACAAAGGAATTTAAATCACATGATAACCAGCTTTGAAAACATTTTACTATCTCTTTAGCGTATGTTACTTCCTTATTTCCCTTCTACCAAGGAAGCAAGTGTTAAGACCATTTCTGTAAATATTTTCTTAATTAGCAAGAAGTAAGTAGAAGAATGTGCTTTTTAACTTAATTTGTGCAGAGATGTAGAGAATGTCATGTGAATGGGACACATCAGATTTTTAGAAAAAGGTGTGTGAGTCTATGGACAGCATAACTTAAAAGCGAAAATTCGATTAAATACAAACTTGGTATTTAAGTTCAGTATCTTCCAAGGATGTAGCACGAGGATTTTAAAAAAAAATGTCCTCACCACAAATTAGGTACCCTTTAAGGGATTTTGTTGTTATTGGAATTTTGTATTTTTCAAAAATGGCTCTAACGATTTTGATTAACATAACGTATGCTAAAGACACTTATATCGCAAATAAAATATATATTTTTTCATTTTCTGGGAATAGCCTATGCAGAATTTTGCATAACGTTAAACTTTAAGAGAGATACAAAATCTTATTACACCAAAAATGTGGATCTCGTTAAAATGAAACAATTTATGTAATATGTGTTTTACTTGTATAGTTCACCTTTTTCGAGATATTCGTTTTTATTCGTTCTATTTTATGGCAAACGGGACCATGAAAAGCGAACTGCGTCTCAATTGTTTAACTTCTCGGCCATATTTTAAAAGTTTGGACAATCGCTTTAGAATAACGTATTCCCATATATCTATTCGACTGATAAGGAAGCAAGTAATAAGATCAATTCTGCTAATGTTTATCTGATTAGCATGATGTATGTTAAAAAGTAATATTTTGTAAGAAAACTTAGTTTTTGAAAGCTAGAGAAAGTTGTGGAATGGAATGTACAGCATTCTTTTACCCTTTTATTAAGATTTTTATTTGTTTTCGGCTGTCATCTTGGTCAACTTTAATAGACGACTGGAATTAGTTATCTTTCTTAGCTTATAATCGCAATCATTATAAGCAAACCTTTCTCCACAACTTTCTCAAATTAGTTTATGCTTGTTATAAAAGTTTTGTAGGCATATTTAATTTGTTGTCGCATTTTAAATATGAATACAATAATAGCGATTAAAGCAACTAGAGGTCCATGGTTCAAATCCCTACTATGACTTAACGGTCTGTTAACATATTCAGTTAGCTTGAAGTCATCTGCACTTAAACTACAGTTTAACAACAACGACTGTGGGTCGTTCTGCCTGGTGAGTTTTGTTGCTGCAGACTGTTCGAGTGATGTGGTGGTGTATAACCTGAGACTTCTCTCACTTAAGTCCAGTAAAGAATTCAACTTGCTGAGTAAGACGACTCCGAAGAAGATGGGCAGGGGATCGTGGGTTCGAGTACCGCCTTGGGCATGGGTGTTATATGTTTGTGCAATGCGTATATGTTTGTAAAAGAAACAGTAAAACCAGTAAACCAGTAATCAGTAAAAACCTATGGGGGGAAATGTAAATAGGGATACAGTAGCGGAGTCCTGATCAGACTCCGTTACTGTTTTTATATATATATATATATATATATATATATATATATATATATATATATATATATATATATATATATAAAAAAAAAAAAAAAGAAGCAAGCAGGGCTCGTTCTGGAGCCATTGGAGTCACTACTCTGATTGTACTTTCATCATGATTTTTCATGGATGTCATATTGAAGGGGTGATTTCGCTTCTACCACGAATTCCCCTTTCTTTCGTTTCCTATCATTTCGTTTTCCCGTTCATCCTTCAGGAATTTTAGGGGCTATGTCGGTAGTTTCAGACCGATTAGACAGATGTTTGCTCGTTGGAAATTTCTTCTCGGCCCTACCAGATATTAGTGGTGGGAAAAGTTGTTCTTTTTGCGAAACATAATCTATTTCTGTTGCAACCAGGAAACAGTTTCGAAATAATGGTTACCTGCAACAGAAATTCCCTAAATTTGTTGTCTACCACCAAATACTATAGAGATAAATACTGTCCATCGATGAAATCACACTGAGCCAAATGCAACCAGTCACTAGGGACACTGTAGAGGAAATTGTCAAATTACGGAAGCATTGTTATTATTGCAGGAATCTGTTGCGGGGAACCGATACATGAAAGAACAACATTTCCAGAACTGTTTTATGAAACCGATTTAGTGGTGAAACAGTTTCAAATAGTTGTGTTAGCGAAAATGTTTCAAAATAGTCCTGTTATTTTTGTCCCATCTCTACCCCTCTTAGCAGTCCTTTGGGAACTTCCTTCAGCCGGCCCTCCTGTTCCTGCGTTCCTCAACCTCGTCAGTTCCTCCTGAGGGTGGTAAGCAGAAACGATCCACATTAGGTCGATGAGGGAGTTATTGTCTCCATCACCTGCCCATTCATTTAACAGTTCAACTTTATTTCTTTTTGTCCTGGCTTAAATTCTTATAAAGTTCCATACCTGTTTATTACATTTGTAATTAAAGCCCTGTTTTGTGTGTTATTTTTAATATCTCTACTTCTACGTAGTACATAGGCAGAGAAGGTTTTGTATTTCACCCAAAAATTAAATATAGAGCTTTCATTGGAAATACACATTTTAGAACCTCCTGTATCCAAAAACAAGTCTTTTTAGAAAGAGATATGTGTATATGTGTCCGTGTGTGTGGTGTGTGTTAGTGAATATAACCCAAATACGAATAAATATCACATTTGATATTTCAGTTTAACATCTTCCAAGTATGCGACACCAATATTTCTAGGAAAATCCCCTAAAACTACCCTTTCTCGAAATTTTGTGTTTTCTCAAAAATGGCTCTTAAAGATTTTTATTAAAATACCATACATATATATTAAATAGATTTACATGAAAAAATGTGTATCCTGAATATTTTGAGAATAATCTCTGAAGTCCTCTTTATTCTAAATGACTTCTGCGTAACTGGTAAACCTTAGGAGATAGACAAAAAATTACTTCATAGTGGATGTCATACATTTTTTTGTAGATTTACCGAGATATTCTTGGTTATTTGTTTTAATATTAAAATACGTATACATTCCTCAAACGGGAAGTTTGCATTCGTTTCAATTTGTTTGTTTGTTTTAATCCTTTTTATGAAAAGAAAACGAAATTTCAATTCCATCACATAGTGACAGCTTTTAAAATATCTGTCGCTAAAGATAGAGTATAGCCTTATTGCTTTTCTATTTACAAGGAAGTTAGTACTAGGACTATTTCTGGAGATGCTTATCTCGATTAGAGTTTATTTGCAGAACAGTAGTGAGTTATATGAAAGGAACACAAACAGATTTTTCTTTTTAAGTTTAAACGCTCTTTAACCTGGTAGGCAATATCGGAGGTTGGATCAGTGGAATGATGAAATAATACTCAAGTGAGCCTGGGGTCCATTGAACTTACAGTTGAACAAATTTTCATCTTCTCAGGTCAAAGGAAAACTCGTAAAATGCTTATTAGGGTAACCTAACCTATTCGAGATTTCAATTGAATGTGAGACAGATAAACTACCCTCGCACAAGAGGCGGTTAAAAAAAATATTATTGTCTCTCACTGGTGAAATTCATAATTTCACTTTATTTAAATACAAGAACCCAAACAAGTTTTGTGTGTTGATAATTGGTTTCGAACTACTCCTTAAGGGAGCTATAATTCATAAAAAAATACGAGAGGTAAACTAATTGAATTTTCTATTTAATTACCACACGTTGAGTGATTTAATACATGTGCATCATAATAAATGACTACCTGACAAAATAGCCTGACATGGGATTTTGGCAAATGAAATAAATTAAACACGATGCAAATTAGTGCAGATTACTTTTTACCATAAAGAATCCTTTCCATCAGAATTGCAGGACGCAAATTTGAGTCGTATTAGCTGACAAGTGTGGACATAAATGCAGATGAAATACGGTTGTTTACAGTGCTGAAAGACGATGCAGATCTTAAACTTCTCTTTTTCCTTTCTCTAGCACATACACTCAAAGACCATAAAAACACGCTTGGCGCTGTGATTTTGCTGAAAATGTGAACGTTTGGCGAGGACTCGGGTCTTGCTACGATTTTCATTGGTACCATTCTGGTACAACATACCTCGCGAGTGAGAAAAGGCAAAATCGATTGGGCAATCTAGCCCTTTCATCCCTAAATCCTACACAACGTTCCCATGGAACAGTTTGACTTTAAGCATTGTGTTAATTTAGTCAACCACGCGCGCAAATTATCTTGGCATTAGAACTTCAGTATGTAGCGAGATAAAAGATTAATCTAATTTTGTATCACCGATGAGAGAAGTCGAGCATTGTCCAAACGTAACATAAGTTACGCTTCATTTCTATTCGCTTCTCTTCGGTAACTTGGCCTGTTCAGTACGCTTTTAAGACCATAGCAAACAGGTGAAAGACATGAGCGGAGTCAGTAATATATCGGCGGAGTTGTTTAATGTTATAGGTATACTTGAAGAACAATTCCATATAAAATATATTAGAAAAAAAGCATATATATGTCAGTTTTTGAGCATTTTAATCCGCGAATATGCATGCTCTTCAAAACAGTTAACAGGAAACTTCCGCAGATCAAAATTGATATATTATTCTGTATTACTGATTGGCCTCTCGTAACTGAAGTGTTACTGACAGGCAATCAAAGCCGACTTAATATCCGATCAATTTCGATTTGCTTTTCTCCAACCGGGCATAAGAATAACTTAGCCCGCCTGGGTAGTGTGGTGGTAGCGTGTCTGCCTCGCAATCGAAAGGTCGTGAGTTCGAATCTCGCTTAGGGTGATAGTTTTAAAATTTAAAATTTTCGGGCTATTTTGCCGTGGTCTGTAGGTTAAAATATGTTTAGTTAAAATATTTCTACCGGGTGAGTTACCCGGATAAGTTTTTTTCGGGTTTTTTCCCTTATCCTGAGAAGACGAATTTGAGTAACTTTAAGCTCCATGAACCCCGAGATCATTTGAGCATCATTTCACGAATTTCATACATCGTCCGATATGATCTACCAGGTTAAAGGACGTTAAATCACTATTAAAAAAAAAAAAAAAGAATAACTTACGCCACTGTTGTTAACCAGCGTGTGCTTCGAGTAAAAATAAATTGCTGTAAAGAACAGAACAGCCGTATTGAAATTTCTAAAGGCATCCATACACCACCTATTGCAATTTCGATCATAAGTGCAGATTACAGATATTGCGTTCTTTTTCTTTATTATTGGTCCATTCATCTCTTTTCAAATCACAATAATCTATTCATTTCGAATCAAGTGCTGAATTGAAGCTTTTCTTGTAGAACTTAATGAACAACTCTGCTACAGAAATATGTCCAGAATTTCCTTTTTAAGCATACGGACTAGTTCACAGGCTGATACAGGTATTTCTGTGTCTGCTAGAACTTATGTCTGTTTGCTTTATATGTCCATTGTTCAGTGTGGGATCCTGTGGAATCATTGCTGTGGCGGAGCATCAATCTCTGTCTAAAGGAATGTTGTGCGCGCACGTTCTCCTCACTGCCAATTAGCAGTGGTATTCTTGACTGATGGTTTACCAAAATAGCGGCGGATTGGCCAATGCTTATCTCATAAGACGCTAAGGTAATGCTTCTGTAAAATATGTTAAAAGATTGAGGCCAAAATATTTTGTATTGAATATGTACGACTTTATTAGTTTAATTGCTTTCTAAAAAAAAAAAAAAAACTGTGTGTAGGACAGTAGTTGGACAAGTAGAGTCAATGCCATAGCCGGGATTTGAACCACGGGTCTCCCGGTCTCTGGGAGGTTGCTCTACCGCTGAGCTACCATGGCAACATACAGGCATAGCATTAAATTCCTCATCCAACTCCTGGCCTATACACGGCTAGTGTGAAAAAACAATTAAACTAACAATAATTGACCATAATAGTTGGCTGTATTTTGAAGCCTGTGATCACCTTGTGGTTTACCAGGAAACATGCGAGTCAGCTGAGGATTTTAATGCTCTGACGGTATGTTGTCATGGTTGCTCAGTGGTAGAGTAACCGGCTAGAGATCGGGAGATTCGTGGTTCAAATCCCGGGTATGGCATTGAATTTTTCATTCTGACTACTTATCCTCATCATGTACGACTTTTTATTTAAAACCAGCTGAGACAGAAATCTTTGTCTAACAAGACTGTCATCATACATAGTTGGGAATTGGAAAGCAAAGTGAAATCATGTTTGCTCTACCTATGAAAGTGGACCTGCTGTCGGAGTAATAATTATTCTTTCGGCTGCAGAACTTTCTATGCTAGCTTATTACACATGCGAAGAGGCAACAAGTCCAATAGATAATTAAAATAAAAATCCTTGAATGGCATGAGCGGTTCAAAGAAAAATCTGGAAGTCTCCATTTCATAGAATATCAGAAATAAAACTGAAGTCGATATGAATATACAAAGTGATGAAATAACAAAGTGATATTGAACAACAGTTGCAGCATCATTCGTGTACCCTAAAGAGGAAAAATATCTAATGTATCCCATACACATGACCTTCTCTATTTATGGTGAAATAACCTATTCTTACAAAAGCTTATTCTTCTATCTACTTCTTGCTAATGAAGTTGAGCAATAACAGACATGGTCTTATTACTTGCTTCTTTGTAATTAGAAGCCAAATAAGGGAATACATTAGGATATTAGTCAACTCTTTTAAAAGCTGGTTGCTGTCTGACTCGGATTCGGTTCTCTTTGTATGGCTAGGAATAAAACAAAAGAAAAAGGAACGACAAGTTTCCGCTTGAGAAAAGTTTACGTATTTTAAAATTGAAAGTAACAACAAAGTGTAGTTAACTCCACAAAATAGTGTCTGACATAAATTGAGTTTTAACGAGATCTACATTTTTGATGTAATAAGTTTTGTCTATCTCTTACGGATGGCCATTTATGCAAAAGTCATCCAGAATGAATAGGTGCACAAGAGGCTATTCCAGATAATTCAAGATATACCTGTTATTTTTCAAGTATGCTTCTTTTTATGCAGTATTTTAATCATTATCGTCGGTCATTTTTGACCAACAAAAATTTTGGTAAATTTATCTCGCTAAGGGAAGTTTTAGGGTGACGGATTTTCTTAAAAAAATCTTCATTTCTCATCCTTGGAAGATGCTGAACTTAACTACTAAGCTTGTTTTGGACTTTTTGTTTTTGTGTCCAGACACGGACCTGTTTCAAAAGTTATTTTTATACAGGGCTCCTAAAACGTGAATTTATAGTGTTACAGTGAAATACCAGTAACGAATCTTTGGGTGGAATGACATACCTTCTCTACCCATGCACTATTATGTAGAGAAAGTGAAAAATTGGGGAAGGATAAATCTTATCGGGTTTAGATGTATTTCTCAACAGGAATAGTAAAATATTTTAAATATTAGGTAGTCAAGTTTTTCTCAGCAGTAATGTAGGGCTAAATTCCAAAAATTAGAAGCAACACTTAATAGAATTTCATTATTTTTATTGTTGTAAAATCGTTAGAAAACACGTGCTTCTGCCTTCATTGCGGTTATTTGATTGTTCAAAACAGACATACAAACAGGAATACTTTAATATTTTATTCTAGTTTTAATTTAGAGGAAGATCTTCTAAAACTTATCCAAACTTAGTGAATTTAACAGAATTTACTTGATTAACTTTGCTTAATATTGTATTGAATTCTAAGATCATTTTATAACGAATATAATTTTATTTAGTGATTAAGAAAATGAATTATCAAGGAGAAGAAACGTGCGCAGTTTTGAGATCGCTGTCAGCCACATACGCTTTGTTGTGCTTGTTTACAATGTCGGTGTTGATTGAAAATCCCGCCGCTTGTGAAATCAGATCTGTGATTCGTTTTCTGAATGCTAGGAAAGTGAAACCAATTTAAATTTATCGGTAAATTTGCAAAGTTTACGGATAAAATGCGATGAGTGAGTCAATGGTGAGATGTCCGACAGTTCAATGAAGGACGTAGTGAAGTGCACGATGAAGAACGAAGTGGGCGTCCATCTTTGGTTACAGAAGAACTAGTTCACGGATTGTTGACGAGATCCAGGAAACCGCAATTTTACAATTAGTGCTCTCGCTATGGAATTTTCCCAAAGCTCACGATCACTAATTCATGAAATTGTTACCGAAAAACTGAAATTTCGTAAACTCTGCTCACGTTGGGTACCAAAGATTCTTACTGATCAACACAAAACAAAACGGATGGGTAGTGCACTTCAGTTTTTAACCCGTTATGATGAAGACGGCGAAGAATTTCTGACACAGATGGTCACAGGAGATGAGACTTGGGTTTCTTACGACACCCCTGAAAGTAAGCGGCATTCATTGGAATGGAGGCACACTTTATCCCTAGCAAAGGTTAAGTTGAAACAAATCTTGACACCTCGAAAAATGATGTGCACAGTGTTCTGGGACTGGAAAGGCATCTTACTCATTGATTTCTTACCGCGTGGTCAAACAATCAAAGCAGATGTTTATTGCAAGACACTTAGGAAATTGCGCCGCGCAATACAGAATAAGCGCCGAGGATTGCTGTCAAAAGGTGTTGTTTTTCTTGACGACAGCGCACGACCACACACAGCGCACGACCACACACAGCAAATGTGACGGGGCAATTTTTTGAATTGATAAAATGATGAAACAGTTTATTCATGAAAGTCCTTCTACTACTGAAGGTAATCATCAGTGAAAAGGTGCACATGCAATTTTTATTAAAAGGGGAATTATAATGAGATTATTTCATGTTCTATTTTTTATAAAATAAAATATTTCATAAAGGTTGGTTTTTAAGAGAATCAGAAATAATAAAGATGAGGATGCGATGGAAAAACCTCGTACAGGGATTTGGCTGGGACGTGTTCGACCATCCTCCGTACAGCCCTGACCTCGCTCTTAGCGACTTTCATCTGTTCTTACATCTCAAGTCTTTCCTTGGCGGTCAACACTTCAACAATGACGAAGAGCTGAAAGACACAGGCGGCAAACTTCTATGAAGAAGGTATACAAAAACTTGTGCCACGCTATGACAAACGCCTGCAAAATTTCGGCAGTTATGTGGAAAAGTAGTTTAAGAGTTGTAGAATTTTGTGCAATAAATAATTATTCTGTATCTGTACACAATTTAATTTTATTACCAAACGGAACTTACTTTTTGGACGTATCTCGTATATAAATTAACATTAGAAAATGATGGAAACAAGATGAGGTAGCTGGAGCCTGTACAAAGACCAGTGATACCCATAGGTCCTTTTGAACAACAAGCTCTTTAGAGGTGGATAGAGCCTTCTCTTGAGTAGCAACAGGCCACAGGGACTAATACAGGTGGTAGATGATGATAAAAGCATTAATAATGAAATCAAATATCGTGATGAAATTATATTTTATAAATTACTGACATTTAATGATAGTCCAAAATATCGAATTCTATAAGCCTTCTCTTAGTTTTTTAAATAGTTTGATACGCCAGCTAAAGAACCAAGCTACCTGCAGGAAAATGAGAAGGTAAGTAGTGGAGTGAACATATATGTAATAGAAGACCAAAACTAGAGTATGCATTTGTGAATCTGAGATAAAGCAGCGGAACAAATGTAAAACTCAAATATCAGAGATCACCCATAAACGCACCATGACCATTATGAGGTTAAACAAATGATGCATTATTTGTTAATGGTTAAACTACTTCTATGGTCTATATCAGGAAATCTAATAAAGGCTTAAGTGAAGTTCTTTGTTTGCATTATGGCACTATCTATTGTGGAAATTTTGAAATTGCCATGAATGTAAGAAAAATGTTTTGGAACCGTTTGAAAATAAAACGCAAAGCAGACACACAATTACTGACAATGTTTTAAACAAATTTAAGTCATAGAATAATAGCCTGTAAAGATACAAAATTGACTAGAATAATGAGGAGAATAAACTGCTAACTGGGAAGTATATTTGAAGTAATGATGAATCAGAAAACAGAATTTCGGTGCAGAAGAATTCAGGCAATGTTTGATAAACTGTTGGGATGTGGAGAGGTGGAATGTTTGTAATACATTAGGCAAAATGTTCTACCTATTTGATTTGGGTTATGGAAGAAAAACAATAATAAAAGGATGATCACTATGCTCCAGTCCTACAACATGAAACATGAATGATGTTCTCTAATAACGGTATGTACATAGAAGCACTAGGTAACTAAATATCGCCCAGTCCGACACTGTCTTCTTCACAGCACATAAAATATTTTCAACGGAAGCACAAAGTCCGGGTGGAGTAAGTAGAAGATAAATTCAACTCTTCCGAAATAAATCTATCAAGTGTGACAGGAACGGCCTATGCATGCGACACTTCTGCTAAACGTATATTACGTCAACTTTGGTACCTGTTCACATAAAGAAACAGAGAAACCCGTAAGCTTTTGGTAAACACTTTACTTCGTGCGTTCCTTGCATAGGGAACAACATGTTGGTAGATACTTCATCCGTACTGGTATTATAAAGAGAGAACATGTGTTTGCGTGTGCATGTGTGTGTTTACGCAGTAATCTAAAAACTCACCCAGCCGATTTTGATGACTATATCGGCATCGAAAATCCCTATTCTATCATAGGTATATAGTTCCAAAAACTTGAAAAATAGGGGTTAAATGTACCTTTTTAAGTACTATGTACTAGTGTATAGAGAAGGTATTGTAATGTACCCATAACTTTGATACCGAGATTTCACCGGAAATACATATTTTGGTCTCCCTGAAACAAAACAAAAAAATCATTTTTAGAAACAGGTCCATGTGTGTGTGTGTGTGTGTGTGTGTGTGTGTGTGTGTGGGTGTCTGTGTTTGTTTTTCTCTATGTGTGTCTGTGGACCGTAGAATACCAAACTTGGTATCTTTAAAGGATCCGACACGAGGATTTTAAAGAAAATCCCCAAACCCCTTTACATGGAACATTTTTGGAAAGTTTTCATTTTTTTAAAAATGGCTCTAACAATTTTGATTAAAATATCTTATATTAAATATATTTACCTGACAAATAAAACGTATATCTCGAATTTTCTGGGAATAGCCTCTGAAGGCTGCTTTATTCTGGATGAATTTTGAGGCATTTTGCATGACTGCTAAACCGTATGAAATAGACAAAACCTTACCACACATCTTCAAAAACCTACCCATGTACCGTTTTTATGGAAATTGTCACTCTTTCACCAATCTGGACAAAACCACCAATTCGCTTGATTTTGTTCTAAAGCAAGCAGGTTTGCTTCGTAAACGTAATGGGTAAATATGTGGCAAGTGTGTCGTGTGTCAGTTTATAATGTAGCGAACAAAGAGCAATCTAACACGCAGCAATCGACGCCTACCTTTATGCCTATCCAGGAGCAGTTTTTCTTATATATAGAAAGTGGCGTATAGCTATGATAATTTCTTCACTCGGAAAATTCAATTTGCAGATCATTACGCAACCGTGGGAAGTGAGTATGCCAATTACCAAGCAGAAGATTTCCTTCAAATTGTGCTCGATACCAATTAATAACCAAGATGTCCGTTCATATTCACAGCTATATTTCGATACAACTTAATTCTCGAATGTCTGTTAGTTACCCGGATAATGTTTATTTGGGTGGGCTCCCCTTATCTTTATCCTTATCCTTAGAAGCCGAATGTCGAGTAACTTTAAGCTCCATGAACCCCGAGGTCACTTGAGCATCATTTCACCGATTTCATTCATCGTCCGATTAGCGTTACAATGTTGTTACAATGGTATTGACCACGTTAAAAGGAGCTTGCTGTATTGCTATGTTAATACTATAATTGTCATTATCCTTGCAGTTATTTATTTTAGGATTACCAATTATCACCAAACCTATAATTATATGTGCTATAAAAATGACATTGTAATAAACATTAAAATAGGGGTTTTATTTACATATAATAAAACTACAATGGATGAATTGACTATGAAAATTATTGATAAACCCAAAGATGTTTCTAAAGAAACTGTAATTAACTACTATCCCTAAACAGAGAGACAGGATTTTTTTTAACTAAAAAGTAGTAATGGGAGATAATAAACGAACTCTTAAGTTTCAATGTTAAGGAAAATTACACCGCGACTCTATTACAAGTCAGTCTATAGTTCTGACGCAAAATATTACATACCGCCACTGCAGTTATCCGTTCTTGCTTTCTGCGCAATTGATTACGTAGTGCACAGTAAGCGATTCGCAGAAGCATTGGACAATGTTGTTTGCTCTGCTTTATTCAAAGAGTAACCAGTTGCTAAACCACAGCCTTAGGACATGAAAAAGTTATTTGAGTAGAACACATCAGACTTTTTAAAGTTCTACAACAGACTATGCTTACGAATAATAATGCCTTTATCTACATCATGCTAATCCAGATAAGCATTTAGCAGAATTGGTCTTATCACTTGCTTCCTTGGAGTTAGAAGGGAAATAACGGAATACACTAGGATAATACGACACTCAAATGTTTTAAAAGCTGGTCGCTATGTGGAACAATTGAGGTTCGGTTCACTTTGCATGGTCCCGTTTGACAAAAATTATGTACTTCAAAATTGAAACCAATAATAAGGAATAAGTCGAAAACGGTCAACTCTACGAGAAAGATGCGTATAGTATAAATTCTGTTTTAAGGAGATCTACATTTTTGTATGGTAGGTTTTGTCCATCACTCACAGTTTAACCACTATGCAACATTTTGCAAACTGGTCCAGAATGAATAGCTCTTCAGAGGCAATTTTATTTGTGGTGCAAATATGCGGTATTGAATAAAAATCTTTGGAGCCCTTTTTAAGAAAACATTTTAAAAAAATACGTGTAAAGGTCATTTATGGTGGGGGGAGGTTTTTCTTGAAAATCTTCATGTCGCATATTTGGAAGATGCTAAACATACATACCAAGTTTGTATTTAACGGTCTTTTCGTTTTTAGCCATGCCGTTCACAGACACGCACATACACACACGGATTTTTTTAAATTTTTTTTTTCAACTCGAGTGATCTCGAAACATATTTTTGGTGAAAACTGAACATATAATTTTTGGTTGGAATACAATACCTTCTCTGGCCACGATGTACATTGTATGTACATAACGTAATAGATAAAGTAAAAATTACACCTACCTTTATTTTCAACTTCACACTTATAGCATTTTCCAGTGCAATGCTGAGTAATACAGCTATAAGGGGTAAAGGGAAGGATTCACCATAATATTTTATCATAATGATACAATAAAATTAATAAAATCAAATTAAGATAACAAAATAAATAAAATAAATTAATTCCATATTGAGTTTAGGATTCTCCATAATATGTTATCATAATGGTACAATAAAATCAATAAAATAAAATTAAGATAGTAAAATAAATAAAATAAATTAATTCCATATTGAGTTTAGTAAGGTACCATACAGTGCGTTATGCATGTAGCACAAACCTTCCACTTAGGGCCAGATGCACAGTGAGGAATACTCATATTCAGATCTCACTTGAGTGCCAATATCAGATTCAGAAAAAAAAAAAAAAAAAAAAAAAAAAATCTGATGTGTTTCATTCACATGACTTTCTCTACTTCTCTGCAACAAATTGTAGTCAAATGGCACATGCTTCTATTTACTTCATGCTAATTAGCAAAAATAGTCTTATTGCTTCCTTCCTTGTAAGTAGAAGCAAAATGAGGGAGTTCTATAGATCAAAAGCTGGTAGCTATGTAACTGAAGTTCCTTCGTTTGTATGGACAGGAGTTAAGAAATTCCTGTATGAGAAAAGTATAAGTTTTTCAAAGCTAAAACGAAAAACCAGGAATATCTTAAAGATGATCAACTCCATGAAAAAAAAGTATATGACATAAACTACGTATTTTATCGTGAGTTACATTTTCATTGTAGTAAGATTTCCCCCATCTCTTACGGTTTAGCAGTTATGCACAATTCCGTAAAATTCATCCATAATAAAGTAGTCTTCAGGGGCTATTCCCAGAAAATTCAAGATATATATTTTATTTTTCAGGTAAAAATCTTTAATATACAATATTTTAACTAAAATCGTTAGAGCCATTTTTAAGAAAATCAAAATTTTCAAACTTTTTTCCATGTAAAGAGTAGATTGGGGTGGGGGGATTTTCTTGAAAATCTTCGTGTCACATCCTTGGAAGATACCAAACTTAACTACCAAGTTTGGGCTTTAACGGTCTTTTCGTTTTTGAGCTATGCTGCCCACAGACAGACACACACACACACATACACAGAGACATACACACACACACGGACATTTTTCTAAAAATGCTTTTTTCGGATTCAGGGAGTCTCAAAACCTGTATTTCCGGTGAAATCTCGGTATCGAATTTTTGGGTACAATGCAATACCTTCTCTATACACTATGTACATAGTCCGTATAGAGAAAGTAAAATGGCAATGAAACGTGAGTAGGGAATAAGTAAAAATTGAGTGAGATTTGAGTGTTTTTCTAATGAAATCTCCTCTAAATTGAATGCTTTCATAGAACTTTGAGCATTGGTAACTAAAATAGGTTTCTGAAATATTAATACACGTGTATTAATATTATTAAAGCATTTATAATATAAATTTATAAAAGTACAAAGTTCAAGTCTGCTTATGCTTTTACTTCCTCTACCATGTACGTAGTAGGTAGAGAATATTCCTCCTAAAATTGTGATATCGGAATTTCGTTTGAGGACTCCTGAATCCATAAGAGGTGTTTTTAGAAATTGTGTGTATATGTGTGAGCGTGTGTGTGTTGTGAACAGAATAACTCGAAAACAAAAACAAAAAATCGGATAAATACCATACTTAAAGTTCAGTATCCTCCAAAGATGTGACACGAAAATTTTTAAAAAAATCCACGGACCCCACTATCCTTTACATGGAACACTTATTGGAAAAAATGTTGATCAACTAAAATTGCTGTATTGATTGTGATTAAAATTCCATGCTTTAACTATGATTTCGCGTCAAATAAAATTTTAATTTTTGGGAAAGTCTTTATAGTACTCTTCATTTGGAAATAAATTTGCATAACCTTATTACTGGTAAATTAAAAGCGAGAGAAAAAAGAATGTAGATCTCTGTATAATACAAATTGTCCCAAATAACAGTTTGGGTGGCATAACCAATTACTGAATGGTCCGTTGTTAATGGTGCAAATTGATGTATACGTAAGTCGTTAAACCTTGTAAGGTCTTGTCGATATTTAGTTGTTTATTGTGATTCGATAGAAAGGGTATGGAATTTTAAGACCAGCAAATAATATCCAGGTATCAAATTTGACTCACGATTCCTTTTGTCTATAGCGATATGTAATCTATTTTTACAAAACTACAAGAGGCTAAAAAAATCTGACATGGCTTTCTCTAGCTGCTCTACAAACAAACTTCTTACAAGATATCTTGTGTCTACACAATGCTAATCGAGATAAACATTAGCAGAATGTTCTTATTACTTAGTTCCATATAAGCAGAAGGAAACTAACAGAATGCGCATTGCTAAAGTGATAGTTAAATGTTTTAAAAGGTGACTGTCACTGCAAAACACTTCTGTACTTGGCC
Organism: Hymenopus coronatus; assembly: GCA_030762935.1. NCBI lineage: Eukaryota > Metazoa > Arthropoda > Insecta > Mantodea > Hymenopodidae > Hymenopus > Hymenopus coronatus. The sequence continues at coordinate 74,375,754 of CM060896.1, read as the reverse complement.
AGGAGTAGAACAAAAGAAAAACGACCTTCCTGTCTGAGAAAATTTTAAGTATTTTACAATTGAAACTGATAACCAGGAATATCTCGAAAATTTAACCTCCAGCAAAAAATGTATGACATAAATTGTGTATTTTAACGAGATCTACATTTTTGTGTAGTAGTTTTTGTCTATCTCTTGCGGTTTACTAGTTGTAAAAAATTCATCCAGAATAAATAGGTCTTCAGAGGTTATTCCCAGAAAATTCAAGATATACATTTTATCTGTATGGAAATAGCTTTAATATATGGTATTTTAATCAAAACCATTAGAGCAATTTTTAAGAAAAACAAATTGCTGGAAAATTTTTTACTTTCTCTATACGTACTATGTACATAGTGTATAGAGAAGGTATTGTAATGCACCCAAAAATTCGATATCGAGATTTCACCGGAAATATATGTTTTAGGATCCCCCGAATCCAAAAAAGCATTTTTAGAAAAATGTCCGTGTGTGTGTGTGTGTGTGTGTGTGTGTGTGTGTGTGTGTGTGTGTGACAATATTAAAGCCACAAACCATAACATATAAGGTTTTTATTTTATAGGTTTATTATTGTTAACTTGGCTATTTATTTGCCTAAATAACTTAAAGCGTACATTTAACTTAATTTTTGTGTAAATTGTTATTGCTGGATTTTTTTTATTTGTGTTAATATATTTGCAAGACGTGTGTTCATTCCAATGCAAAAAGGTTTAAATAAAGGAGTTTATAATGTGTTGACTGGAGACCTGACCAACGATCGCAACAATGAAAGAAAAAAGACTGACATTACATGGCAACTCCGATATTTTATGATTGATAATAGCTATAAAGAAAAATCTGATGTGTTAAACTCACATGACTTTCTCTAGCTACTCTACAAACGAACTTCTTACAAAAGATGACTCTTCTTCCAACACCATGCTAATCGAGATAACCATTAGCAAAATTTTATTACTTAGTTCCTTATAAGTAGACTGGAACTAAGGGAATGCACAAGGCCAAAGTGATAGTCAACTGTTTAAAAAGCTGTCTATACGCGATTGTCATTGCAAATCGCTTCTTTGCTTGACCAGGAGTAGAACAAAAGAAACACACACACACACACACTTCCGTCTGAGAGAAGTAGAAGTACCTCACAATTGAAACTAATAATAAGGAATACCTCGAAAACGATAAGCTCCACGAAAAAAATGTATATGGCAAAACTTGTGTATTTTAACAAGATCTACATTTTTGTATACGTCCTACTAGTTATGCCAAATTAAGCAAAATTCATTCAGAATAAACAGGTCTTTAGAAGCTATTCCCAGAAAATGCAATACATACATTTTATTTGTAATATAAATTGCTTTAATATGTGGTATTTTAATCAAAATCGTTAAAGCCATTTTTAAGAAACACAAAATTTTCGAAAATTTTTCTATGTAAAGGGTAGTTAGTGGTGGGAGGAATTTCTTGAAAATCTTCGTGTCGCATCCTTGGAAGACACCAAACTTGCATATCAAGTTTGGTATTTAACCGCCTTTTCGTTTTTGGGATATGCTGGCCCCCCCCACACACACACACACACGGACCTGTTTCTAAAAATGATTTTTTGGATTCATGGGGGTCCTAAAACATGTATTTCCGGCGAAATCTCGACATCGAATTTTTAGGTGCAATACAATACTTCTCTATTCCTATGTACATTGTACAAACGGGGCTAGAGAAAGTAAAAAGGAACCTTGTTTTTGCTTAACAATGAAACAAGGATGGAGTAAAATATGTTTTCTTGTGTAAAAGAAGCGTTATACTTCATTCTGTGTATGTTTACGTATCAGCAAGATTTATAATAAATTCCGAAAGCATAACAACAATATTTATTGGTGGTAGATAAAACCAAAATCCAGAATGCGTCTCGTATACCATTAACGTGAGAAGCGTCTACCTGGTAAAAGTATAAAACAAATTAGTAAAATTGAATACACACGAACCAACATTTTACGTTACATGTGTATGTCTGTGTGTGTGCGTCTGTGGGCAGCATAGCTCAAAAACGAAAAGACCGTTAAATGTCAAACTTGGTATTTAAGTTCAGTATCTTCCAAGGATGCGACACGAAGATTTTCAAGAAAATCCCCCCAAAACTTTTCGAAATTTTTGATTTTCTAAAAAATGGCTCTAACAATTTTGATTAAAATACCATATATTAAAGATATATACCTGACAAATAAAATGCATATCTTGAATTTTCTTGGAATAGCCTCTGAATGCTACTTTATTCTGGATGAATTTTACGGAATTTTGCATAACTGGCAAACCGTAAGAGTTGCACAAAAAGTTAACTTAAAACAAAACGTGGGTCACATTAAAACATACAATTTATGTTATATAAATTTTTTCGAAGAGTGAATCGTTTTTTAGATATTCATTTTTATTGGTTTATGCTTTACAAACACACTTTTCTCATACGGGAATTTTTCAACTCCTGTCCATACAAATAAAGTTACTTCAGTCACAGAGCCACCTGCTTTGACGTATACTTTAGTCTATGCTATTTCCATATTTCCTTTCTACTTCCGTGGAGGCAAGTAATAAGACTATTTATTTCTGATAATTTTTTTTCTGGATTAGCATGAAGTAAAGAAAACCATAAGCTTTTTAACAATAACTTGTGGCATAGATGTAAAGAAAGTCATGTGAATGGAACACATCAGATTTTTGTTGGTGTTCCAACTGTTGTTTTATTCTTATAGTGAACATCATTTATTATTTTCTCTGGGCCCTGTGACGTGTTCTCCTTGCTAATAAGTTTGACTAAACCTTCTTCCTTTTTTATTCCCCTCAATGTGACAAAATTTGAGAGCTGAAAGCATTACACAACACTGTCTTGCATGCCTACAATTTATTCCAGAGAGGTGCAAGGAAATATAACGTGGTTTGGCAACTTTGTGTTTATACAAGTCATGTCGAAGTCATCTAAAATGGTCAACAAGTGCTTGCAAACATCCTGAGTGCCAGTAAAATTGTTAACCATGTAGTGGTTACACAGGAATGTATTTTAAACTCAACTGCTGAACCTCGTGGTTAACCTATCCATGAGCTTTAAATCTCGTTTAATTAACTTCTTTCTCAGTCTATTGCTTTGCAATGTGTCTGGTCTATTTTAAAACTGTAAGGGTTGTTCATTTATGTTAAATCCATCTTTACATATTTGCTTTTTCTGTTACGTTATTAAGCAGGGGAAGCATTGTATTCAAACCATAAATTAATTCCAAATTATTTATTTTGATATCTCCTGAATAATAATAGTATTACTAAAAAGCATTTCTATAAACGTCCGCTTGTGTATGTCTGTGAAAATCATAGCACCACAACGAAAAGATCAAACTAATATTTAAGTCTGGAATTTTACAAGGATGTAACACGAAGATTTTCAACAAAGCCTCGCCATCCTAAACTATCCTTATATTTTGATGTTCTAAAAAGTGGCTCTTAATATTTTTGATTAAAGTATCACATGTCCTAGACATTTTCATAAAAAAATATGTATCTTAGGAATAGGTTCTGCAATCCTTCCTTCATTCTAGCTGACTCGTTAAGGGAAACTTATTAAATAAAACTACTTTTTATGATTTCAACCATTTCAAATATATTCCTGGTTACTGGCTTCGGTTTTGAAATGCTTGTACTTTTCTCAAAAAGAAGTCATTATTCTTTATTCTTACTCCTGCCCAAGCAAACGCAACGGATTGCCTGCGGCCTTTAAACGGCTTAAGTTACTGTATTTCCTTACCCATATTGTACCTATTAGAAAAAAAGCTTATGTGTTCCATTCATATAGCTTTCTTTACCTGTTCTACCAACAAAGTATTCCTATAAAATATTATTTGTTATCTAGTTCATGGTATTCCAGATAAACATTAGCAGACATGGTCTTATTTATTTCCTTGTAAGTGAAAGGGAAATAAATACGAGAATGTACTAGGCAGGGGTCTTCAATTGGTTTCCTTTTGAGTAAAGATTAGCTCAGTTTTGAGAATGCACGTGGAGTTAACCATGGAAATAATTATCACGATTTTTATCTTGTATAGAAATTGCATATATGAAATATACGGAAGTGAAATCTTGCGATGTTTAAATATGCTTTATATAAGAATATATTAAAAAACAACAGAAAATTTGGAAATGTGAATGGTTGTGTACACCAACAGCACTGAAATGTGAAGTTTGTTTAATGTGAATGCTCCATAAAAATAATGCTGAATTTTTTGTTAAAATGTTCTAGCACGAGTGTACTGCCAACAAATTGCCTTAAATTACAGTACATATTGAGAGCAACATAGTTTTCATATTTTTATCTGTATTATGTTATAAAAGACGTTTGTCATCGATTTCCTTAAATAGGTAGGAAAATTGCTTAAAGCCCCCCCCCCAAAAAGGAAATTTTTTTAGAAACCTAAAGAAACTAGTAAAGGAAGATAGTAAAAGGCTAAAACTGCATTTATAAAAGTTAGCCCGGGTCCTAGTGATAACTCAAGATGACTCATCATTTAACAATACATATATCGATACGCCTTCACAGCAAGCGGCTTGAATCAGCGATATATTAATCGTTAATGATATACCTATACTTCGTGTTGCTAGGCATAAACATGTTCAGATTACAAATGAAAATAGAATTACTTCTTGCAACATACATTTATTAGGAGTAATAATGTATATACACACTTATTTGTAATAAAAGTGGACAGCAAGTACACATATCTGTAGATTCTGTGACACTACATTTCGTTTTTAACTCTTTGCCTAATTTGGGCTATTTAAATACCATCCTTAACCTGGTGGACTATTTTAAACTTAAATAATTTAAGAAAATGAAATAACATAACTTACAGTACTGATTACACGCGTTCCCGGCCATTACATCACAGTCTTGCTATTAACGAGACTTACAAGTCTTGCGAGTAATCGAGACTCTCGTATGCTCGTTGGTCAAGCTCTCTCATGCCCCAGCTTATGCGTCTAGCTGCATCTACTGGCTGCGAGAGGCTCGCTTTGCTACAGCGAGAAACAAGCGAGATTGAAAGCTACCTGACCGGCTAGACTTTATTCCGTTAAGTTTTGACAATGCTGTATCCCGAAGAGTGAATATAAGATTCCACGGAGGGGTTATGGACAGTGCCAATGGCAGTAATTAAACTCAACCTCGGGAAATTTTTATAATATAAATAAAATCAGAGTAATATAAGTAAAATCAGAGATTCAAATTCAAGGAAGTAAATTTTGGGGGTAAGACAAACAATGGACATAAGACGAAACACTCACCTTTCTTCCCGCTTTGTTGTTGTGGAGGTTCATGAGGCTCCGTGCGTCTCCCTCGATCTCTCGCGCGTCCAGGAAGCGTCTCGCGAACCTCATGCCATACCCCACGTCCGCAGAACAGCCACCCCATTTCCAGCCGGATGGAGAGAGCTCCTTGCGGGCCAGTTTGTGTCCGGGGTCACAGCCACATGCCGAGATGTTCCCTCTGCTACAGGCCGCCGTCACAGAATACGCCACACCCGCGCTGGATACGGCATATGTGAACGCTGCCTCCCGACTACCTGCACAACCATGTTCAACATTACCATCGGATATTTAACATTGCTGCTATAGCAACAGAGACAAGCAGACTTTGTGATTAGTTTAAAAAAATCTTGTGTTAAATTCACATGACTTTCTCTATATTTCTGCAACAAATTATTGTTAAAAAGCTTATGCTTCTATTTACTTCATGCTAATTGAGAAATCTAGCAGAACTAGCCTTATTACTTGCTTCCTTGTAAGTAGAAGCGAAATAAGTGGGTACCATAGGTTAAATTGACAGTCAAAATCTGGTTGCTATGCGACGACTAAAGTTCCTTTGTTTGTATGGACAGGAGTTAACAAATTCCTGTATGAGAAAAGTATGAGTTTTTAAAGCTGAAACCAAAAACAAGGAATATCTCGAAAACAATCAACTCCACGAAAAAAATGTACATGACATAGATTGTGTGTTTTAACGTGCTCTACATTTTCTGAGTATTAAGTTTTTATCCATCTCTTACGGTTTAGCACTTATGCCAAATTCCGTAAAATTTGAAAAAATGTTTTGTTTTTTTTTATTCAGGGGATCCAAAACATGTATTTCCGGTGAAATCTCGGTAACGAATTGTTGGGTAGAATGCAATATCTTCTCTATACACTATGTACATAGTACGTGTAGAGAAAGTAAAAATTTACCTCTTGAAACTATCCTAATACAGAGATATTTAAACAATGAATTTCTTTGGCTTAACAAAACAAATATTTCTTTACATCCCACGAGGCATAAGATCAATAGGAAGACCGAGACTGCATGAGAACATAGTCTTCGAGTTTAAAATGTATGAAGTCTTAAACTGGAAGAAGAGAAGTTACGATCTGCATATCAACGTGAAAATTACAATAAATCGTTTAGCACTGCATTGCACTGAGGGTTCATTTAAGTGGAGGTAAAACCCTCATCTCGCCAATATTAAACACTGCTAAATTCATTACCCGTTATCTCACAAAATATATAACATATCAGACTGAACTTTTACAAGGTACACGTGCATACCTGCTGTTCACTGATTCACTTTATACATTAAGTTTGTTTCATATGGAATATACATGTCGTAATATAGTTGCTGTATCACAGCTAGGCTTTAATAAAAGAAAAATAGTTAAAACTTTTCTGAAAAATGTATTGAATACCCAACAGAATTCCTGTTCTCTGAATTCAACGTACTGAATATCCACCAAAAGTATTATAAAACTTTGCTTAACTATAATAAAAATAAAATATATTTTCCTTGTATTTTCATAACTACAAAACTAAACGATCTAACCTGAGGTGCCTTTTTGAACCTACAATTTTAACAACCATGGCAGTTATACCACAGACAAATTTTATAAAATGAATCCAATTTTGAACACTGTAGTAAATTTAAATTGAAAATAACAATTAAAAGCATTAACAGGATAAATGCATTTATTGCATACCCATTTATAGTTCATAATTAATGTTTAATTATTGTTTTTAGCTTTTATGTATAAAAATTGTAAAACAAATATTTTTTTGTAGTATAAAAATATCTTTTATTCCACATTGTCATGGCGATTATAAATACTAATTTGTTATTTTATGTCGAATAATATTAATTTGTTTCAGGTTTTAGTACTATATGTTTGTATAATATATAACATATATTATTATGTTATACATTTGCTCGGAATGCCCCTCCCCCTCGAGTACGATATTGTATCATTCAGGGACGGGGCAAATATACAAATAAATTTGATTTTCTTAATTAGTTTGTTTCAATTTTTATTATGCGCTTCTCCTATGTAACTGCACTTACGCACATATATACATACATACATACATACATTACTACATAACTGATATATAATATACGTTTGATTAAAATCCCCCTGAACACGAAATTATCTCGTTCGGGGGCTGTTCTAACAAATTATATAATTTATAATACTTCTATGTAATAATTGCTGGGAAATATATACGACATTTTTACTTTCTCTGCACGTACTATATTCATAATGTGTAGAGAAGGTATTGTACTACACCCAAGAATTCGATACCGAGAGTTCACCGTAAATATATACCTTAGCATCCTCTGTGTAAAACAAAACATTTTCACAAAGAGGTCCGTGCGTGTGTGTGTGTGTGTGTCCGTGAACACCATAACTCAAAAACGAAAGGTCGGTAAAATACCAAACTTAGTATTTAAGTTTAGTATATTCCAGGGATGCGACACGAAGATTTTGAGAAAAATCCCCCAACCCCAAACTACCCTTTACATGGACATTTTTTCGAAAATTTTGATTTTCTCAAAAATGCCTCTAATGATTTTGATTTTAATAAGATATTTACCTGATAAATAAAATATATATCTTGAATTTTTTGGGAATAGCCTCTGAAGACTACTTTATTCTGGATGACTTTTGCATAGCTGGTAGACCGTAAGTGGTAGATAAAAACATACTACACCAAAACATGTAGATCTCTTAAAACACACAATTTACTCTTTTGTGAGTTTATCACTGAGATATTCCTTTTTACTGGTTTCAGTTTTAGAACATAAAACTTCGTCTTCCTTTTATCTTGAGTATCACAAGGTAGAGAGAAGGCTCGGTTTTTGTAAGAATAATCTGTTGCTGAATAGCTAGAGTAAGCCATGTGAATGGAACACATTACATTTTCTTAGCTTTATTTAGAACCAAATTCTCATTTGTTAGATATGGAACGGCTGATATTTTGTAAAAGTATGTTGTAAAAAGTTCTGTGGATAGTACCAACATATATTGAAATTTATATAATTTTACATCGTGCATACATACGTAATAACTCCATGGCACGACAGCTCACAAGGAACCTTAGCCTACCGCCCGGCCGCTGCGTCACCCATCTCGGTCCATGTCAAACGTCATGGACGGGGTGCAGTATTGGAGCGTGAGACATGTTCAGCGCCGGTTAATGTGGCCCTCATGACGTGGAACTGCTACTTATCCATCAAGTAGCTCCTCAATTGGTCCCCCAGGGACCTCACCTCGGACCAGGTCTCCCAGCGGGGGAAAGATCCCCATACCGGTACTAGGAATCGCACCCAGATCTCCCCCCTTGGCAAGCAGCAACGCTACCACCGGAGATGACCCGCTTACAACTACTAAAGTAAAGGTTGTGGTTATTGGTTCACCATTTCCACTACTGGTGCAGGAGTAGATCCTAACAACCCTTAAACCCACGTAACCTTAGTCATTGTTGTCTGCGCTTCCAAAGCCGGAAAATTCTTATATGCGCACAGGTTCAATTTGGAGCCAGCACCCTGCTTGAGACGATACCATCAACACTGTGTGCCAGTGCGGAAGAACGAGTCACAAGTCTTGACGTACGGCTGACATGTGTGGGCCTGTCTTTTATGGGTGCTCATATTCTTCAAGGAAATTGTGCACCAAACTACTGAACTGAGAGGTGCAGTATCATGTCTCATATCGCAAACAAACCTAGCTCATTTGAATAGAAAAATCATCGTCCGCATGGTTACGTGATCTGCATGATTTGCTCTTCAGTTACCCCAATCTGGACTCATCCGGGTTCTTGATATTCAGGAGAGCGTGTGGCACAATGCGCACTAGAAATGACCTGCCCCCTCACAATTATATGGGATTCTGCATAAATATTTCAAGATTGTAATCGCCAAGTTCCACGTCACCATGTTTGCTGTAGAGATTATTAAAACATTCAGCACTATCGTACCTCATGCAGACCCAGAAATACGATCTCCTTTGTTGGTAACGTGACTACTCGTAGGTTGCAACTGGTACACTCTATAGCAAAACGTAGTGTATAAACTTGTTATAGAGCTTTAGAAACTATGCACTTCATGGTTATAAACAATAATTTCCAGTGGGAGTACAGTTGAGGAAACTTCAGCTCCTTACCGTAGAGAGTGATTACTCATTTCAGAAAACTTTGCTCTCAATAATGCTAAAGAAACCCTCAAGAAACTGACAGTTTTTTATTTCAGAAAGTCAGATTAGTTTGTAGTTATATTTTAATAAAATCAAATGAACATTTCAGAAAACCAAAAATGTCTAGTGATAATCCGATACCTAAAACCATTTCGAATATATCATAGTGTATAGAGAAAGTATTGCACTCCACCAAAAAATTCGATACCGAGATTTCACCGGAAATATATATTTTAGGGTCCCCTGTATCCAAAAAAAGGATTTTCAGAAAAAGGTCCGTGTGTCCTTGTGCCTGTGAACACGATAACTCAAAAACGAAAAGTCGGTAAAATACCAAACCTGGTATTTAAGTTTAGTATCTTCCAGAGATGCGACACGAAGATTTTGAGAAAAATCCCCCCACCCTAAACTACCCTTTACATGGAAAAAATTTCGAACATTTTTATTTTCTAAACAATGGCTCTAACGATTTTGATTAAAATGTCGTATATTAAAGACATTTACCTGACAAATAAAATGTATATTTTGAGTTTTCTGGGAATAGCGTCTGAAGATTACTTTATTTTGGGTGAATTTTACGGAATTTTGCATAACTGCTAAACCGTAAGAGATGGACAAAAACTTACCACACAACAAATGTAGAGCACTTCAAAATACACAATTTATGATATACACATTTTTCTCGTGGAGTTGATTGTTTTTTAGATATTCCTTGTTTTAGGTTTCAGCTATAAAAACATACTTTTCTCATACAGGACTTTGAGAACTCGTGTCCATACAAAGGAAGTTCAGTCACATAGCAACTAGCTTTTGACCATAACTTTAACCTATGGTACTCCCTTCTTTCGCTTCTACTTACAAGGAAGCAAGTAATAAGACTATTTCTGCTAATTTTTTCTCGATTAGCAGAATTAGTTATATGTTTCAGTGTAATGGCAGCGAATATTTTCCAAATTAACATACAGATAATTGTGTTATATTACACAATTTATTTTTGCTAAAATTATACACGTACAGAAAGGTAAAGTAAAAAATGATTAAATCTTCGAAAGCGTGTTAAACAAAATGTCCCGACTGCCTCCGTGGTCGAGTGGTCAGCGAGCTGACTCCTCACCCGGAGGTCCCGGTTTCGATTCCCAGCAGGGACAGAGCATTTTTCTTCAATCAGGATTATTCCCTATCGTCCACAAAGTCTGGATGTATGTGAGAGTGAATGTATGAATTTGAGGAAAATAAAACAATGTAAACCCAACGTAAAGAACCTATAGACAACAAGTTGTTTCTAAAACAAAGCCTCGATATGAACTTAGATGTTAAAAGGGGCTATATAAATAAAAAAAGAATACTGTCCCCTAAAATAATAATGCACATTTATTAAAATCATTCGTAAAAACAAATATAGTATAATTTAGAAAGTAAACTTAAATAGAATAAATCATTTCTAAACATGATCCACTTAAACAGTCTTTTCTGACATCAGAGGAAATAAAATTAGCTAAAATGTTCAACAATATTACAATATTGTCTAATTTTATTAAAATAAGTAAAAAATAGTATAATCAACACGCTTTTTCTAAAAATTACCTGCCAGTCGTAGCTGAAAACAGGATGTGGGTATATATTACATTATGATCCAGGTAAAACACCGGTAATTGAAAGTAATTTACACAGTCCAAATAGACAAGAGATAAATATTTTAAACTTACCACTCATTCCAGTAAATTTCTAAAATGGTAATTTATTGTTTTAAAATTTTAAATTTTAAAACTATGGACACCGGCCGTGAAAGCTTACGCATATATTGGTAATTTATTATATATGATACTTGTTAAAAAGGACTCCTCGCGGTACTTTATACGCTTTGCCTGAAAATTGAAATCCATGATTAAAACTTGCGATTGCAAACAATTCTGAATCTCTGTATAGGTTAGTTCTAACATATCTTATAAATTAATTTCCTTCATTAAAGCTTGGAAATACAATATAAAACAACTTTAAAATGTATGCTTTATATAGTTCGGTAATACTCTAATTCTTAATTTTCGCTGTATAGAGAATTATTTGAATCTTAATGCAATATCTATGTAACGTTGTAGATATTTTTCGCTAAGTATATAATAATTTTGAAAACCTATGTGTGCAATGGTATGGTGCGACCACTGTCCTTTGTTTTTAGCCTTTTCAGATATAGTCTGATCGGATTTGAAGGTTAAAAACATTTGGTGTACCTACCACAATAATTGTGTTTAGGTTAGTAGTCCTTGAATTAGAGAAAAATGCTGCTTCAGCTCAGTCTGCAAACATTCAGAAAGTTAAGATAGTATCTTCGTATTATGCCAAGATCACAAGCGCCTTTATGCGCATCACTCGGCAGTGATCTCGATATTGTAACTGCGCAGAAGCGGCGCAGGATGTGTCTAAGGTACGTTTATAGCTTGTGAGCTGCCTTAATAGCTGTTTTTGTCTTCATATTGTGAAGCTTATCGACAATACCTGTGTTGTATGTGTTTTCCTTAGGAATATTATTCTCTTGTTGGTCCATGGAAATCCCGAAAAATGTTTTCAAGTACGACACACATAAAAATGAATCATGTAGACAGGTGTATATGCAGTTTCAGCAGCTATTACTTGGTTATCCAGTTCCTGGTAGACACATTGTGAGATGTTTGGTCAATCAATTTATAGCAAAGTGATCGCTAAACGCTAAAGAGGTATGTTATAACGGAGGAAAATCTAGACGAAATTGGTGCATTTTAAAACTTACCTAGCTTCAGTATCTATTTCGCCGTGAACAACGGACGATATTAACATTTGAGAGACTGTTTATGTTAACAAAATGCTTTGAAGCCTTTAACAATGGCTCCTTTAACAATAATTGAATGCGCACTGATGTGGGTAGACGGTCCAGATTCGCCTACTATGTATGAATAAAAAGAACACATTTTGTCTTAGCGACAATATGTATGCATATGAAGGAGAAAGCAGGAAATAGGAACCAGGTGTTGGTAGTTAAATATCATAGCCATGAACTCCAGGGTGGTCTTATTGTAACACTTTCCTTATAGGAGAAAGAGTGACCCGGCTGGAAATGTTTGCACTGGCAGTCGATATAAATCTTGTGTGTGGCCAGCTCGCCTGTAATATATATGTTGCGAAACAATTTATACACGTCAAATAGCTAGCTCCCGAACACACAGCCCACGCTTGACAGTGTCCGAAACTTTCCCTCCAGCTCCAGTTGACAACACATTACACTTGGAGATTACTTTGAGGAGAGAAAATTAATATGAAAATTAATATAAATGATGCTGTTGTAAATTGGCCTAAGTAGCCTAAGGAAACGTTTTCAATACAGGTGTTGTTTCTAGTAGTCATTTTATGTTACAGCTGTAAGAAGAAACTGAGGCATTTATAAATCAGTCAGTAACTATTGGTCTTATTTATGGGATAAGATTCCTTTGAAATTGGGTGTTTACTAGTTTTGAAATAAACATATTTATTTATTAAAATTTATCAAGCTCATAAACTTATGCTTTCTAACCTTTCCGCCTAGAAAAATACACATACGTACTGTTTTATTAGATTATTTACATGATAGATGTACGTAATAATTCACAATATGAAACTTATTATCCGGGCTTCTATCTCGGGTGGAACCGGGACATTAGGAAAGTGTTCTTTCGACTCTTTTCTTCTCCTTCACATAGCTTTCATTTTTCTGCACATTCTTAGATTTCTCTCATATGTTAAAATATTTATTTTCAATATACTGTTACTATTATTTTATTTTTGTTCTTGTAATATCACTTAGATATTTAGCTTTCAATCGATTTCGTAAATATACATCATATAGCATTGTTTTCTAAAGAACAGTTTTCATGATTCTTAAAATTCTTGTTACCCATTCTATTTTAAATAAAATATATACTTATTTTAGCAATAAATGATTAAAAATTTTTAGCTTACTGATCATAGAAGCCAAAGTTCACATTACTTATGAATCAACTGGAAATTCGCGGAGGGTCAGATCATCTTTAAGAGCATTACGAAGCTTTAATGAGTAGCTGCCTAAGGTAGGCAAAAGTCTTGGACAATATTTGAGGGTTAAATATTTGAAGCGTCTAAATTATTATTACTCTGAAAACCCACCTTGTATTTGGGATAATCAGGCGTTTCCTTCATTACAAGATTTCTGAGTAAATTGCATTTCATGGCCTTTAGCTTATAATTGTATCTTACAACTTTCAGTTTAAAAATGTAACGAATGTAGCTCATTCTAGCTATAAGTATTAACGGCAAAATCAGGTATGTCTTTAATGGCTGCTTTTTAAAAGAAATTGTTCTAAAGTGTGAAACTCTCCAGTTTATCTTTGCAGTCTCTTGGAAACTTTCTCTTTAGGTTATTAAGGAAACTTGTTTTGTTGTTTTTTAAGATTCTCTCTGGTATTTTTTACATTAGTTTTTGCATAGGATAACGACAGAACAAAAATTTATAATAGAAACACTGATAATAGAGAAAGTTGCATGTGCCAATCTAATATTGGTTTTAGTTTGAATACTCATTAGTCTATGAGCAAAGGTCACGCTTAGGTTGAGCGGCTTAAAAACATTTAACGCGAGTTGCTGGAAGGCATACTCACCGTCACAAACGTTGTCGGAATATTTTCCGATTTTTGGTGCTTTGTTGGAATAAGGATTTCCGCCAAAATCTTCCGAGTTTTAGTTTTAATTTCTCCTCATAAATTCGTTTTTAGCTTAATTACATTCTTAGGTAAGTTGATTTTTAAATGTAGGGGATGTGTTTTATTGAAATGCATTTTAATAAATACTTTAACAATTATGATCACATTCACATTTTATAGCACTCATGGTTGTGATGGATTCAGTATACAAACATGTATAAGAGGAAATCAATAAATGTAACAACGTTAAGGAAAATCAAAGGATTATATAGTTATAGTTTCACTGAAATATGGACAAAAACCTCGTGTTATAGTGTGGCGCCATAAATAATGTATTAACTAGTGGCTTCTTATGAACGAGTTGAGTCCCTTTAAGTTTATAATACTTAAATATAGGGCATTCTATTTATTTACTATCGATATTGAAGCAGTTTTAAGCATTTTTACATCATAATTATGAAGTACGGATTTTTCGCGTAATCGTCTGACTTATTTTTTACTACACTTCCAATTTATTGGATCTGGAAACACTAATCGACACTCCACATCGACCCCTGGATGAGACCGGCTCGTATTGGTTTGATATCTTAATGCGCACATAAATATGTACACTCGAACGCAGGTAGATTTTAGACCCATGAGCGAAGGAAAAGGAAGGGTAAGTCAAACATAAACTGTAGCTGCAGAACTAGTTAAGGAGAAGCATTTTATCGGTATTTCATGCAGTCGACTGTGTATACATAATTCCATGAAAATTAATTTTATGCTGTAATTGTAAAGAATACGTCTGTAATAAAAATGTCATCTAAATTAGTTGAAGTTCGTAGAAATTAACATCTTCAGTATAGTGTCTTTAAATCACTTCAAAGTTCTAGACTTCAGATTTTATTGACTTAACTTTGTGATAAAACAAAGTTTCTCAACAAGTTTTGTTCCATAAAATGGCGATGCAATTTCTCTGTAACAGTACACTTTTACATCACAATGAGATAAAAAGTGATACAGCTATCTTAAATTGAAACTACTCTACTAGGTAATACTTCTAAAGCCGCACATACGAGGTATCCTTGAGGGATTGCAAGTTAACAGCGCTACGGGGATTGATAAAGCCAGACAAGGAACAGGGTCGACACACTCATTGTCCGCTCACACCTGCCTATGTTTTGTCTTCCCTGTTCAAACACGAGGGTCTTGCGTCTAAAAGTAAGTGTGTAATGAATTTCAGTTTTTAGGCATCCGAAATGCGTCCCCTGATTATAACATTATCAGAAAAATCTATACAAAAACATAAAAATTTGAAATTTCCATCCCAATTTTCCTTAAGTAAAAAATACAGTTTTTATATTCCACCAAAGAAAACTTAAGTGTTTAATAACAGCTTGAATTTGGGGTTCAAATTGTGATTATAGTTATTAAATGTAAGCTATACGTTTACCAAAGTTTTAAAAATCATAAATCCTTAAACCAGAAATGCTGAATTCCTATATGTACATCAAGCGATATTTTAGTATAAAATAAGAACACGCATCTAGATAGATAACACTGTTATTATTCGATACCATTATAGTCAACATTCTTTCCACTTTCTTAACTTTTTTATCCACTTTACTGGTTGGACCAAGAACATTGCCACATTTACATCAAACAAGTAATTCTGCTTCTTTTATACATCGCTAAGTATCTTGTTTACTTGAAGAGTAGGTATTATTAACCTAAAAATCTGCGTTTATAAGCTGATTTAAAACCTGATTTGGTATCATTATAATTATATACTTATCGTGCTCGCTAGAAACTAACAAACTTTTAGAGGGGAAAGCGTGGACGTATAATCACTATAATTTTTACTCCGTTATCTTGCAAATTCACCTTGTTAGATGATGTGAGCGCGCGCGCGCACACACACACACACACACGCACATATATATATATATATAATATTGTGCTTACATATTTTGATTTATTTTATTACAACTAGAGAAATATATAGTTACATTTTAAAATTATAAAGTATATAGAAAATGTTTTTTGAATGTCTTAATATGAGATATTGCATAACAATTTTAGTTTTTAGTTTATACTGCATCCTAATGAAAATTTATCTTTCTGAACAGTTGTAATATTGATTAAAACAAAAGAAAATCATTACCTGTTACTGTTAACTAAGTGAACTAATGACTTAATTTCAGACTTCTTGTTTTAGGTGAACAATAATTCTATTTTAATGCATTAGATCTTGATTTTGTAGTTTAACAGGATCATTTTTGTTAATACGTTTATGTTCTGATACATTGGCTTAAGACCTAGCAAGTTTTATAAAAAAGAAAGAGAGAAAAGGCTAAAGCATTAACATATCAGATAAGTCTAGTAAAACATATTATCGCTTCAACCTTCACCTTCTCTCCTATTACCTCCCGATAGCTTCAATAATTCGTGTTCATTTTCCTTTGCTTTGCTTAAGCTCATTTTGATTCATTTCTAGCTGAGTTGAAGAAACCTTTATTTTTAACAAAAAAAGCAGTTTTTTTGCTCTCAGCATGTGTGTACAATGCACATAGTAGGTAAAGACGTATTACATTCACCGAAAATAACATTTTATGGTACACTGTATGCCAAAAACACATACACACTCATTTTTTGGAAAAAGGCCGTGTGTGTCCATATGTCTGTGAAAACGTTAACTCAAAAAAGAAAATTCGGTAAAATACCAAACTTGGTATTTATTTGGATTTAGTACCTTCCTAGGATGCGATAATAAGATTTGAGAAAAAATTCCCTATCCCAAACTTCGCTATACGCGGAAAAAATTAAAAATGTGGATTTCTTTAAAAATGACTAACAATTTTGATGAAAATAGCATATTAAAGGCATTTACAGGGAAAATAAAATGTATACATTGGATTTTCTGGGAATACCCTCGGAAGAACTCTTCATTCTGAATGACTTTTGCATAGTTGGTAAACCGTAAGAGATAGACAAAAACTCACTACACAAAAAATCGCCTTAAAATACAAATTTGTATCATATACATTTTTTCGTGGAGTTTACCATTTCTGAGATATTTAAGTTTGAGTTTAAAAATTATCACACGGAAATTTGTAAAAAAGAATTTCAAACAAATAGCGACATCTTTATAACATTTTACTTGCTTTAGCCTAGTGTATTCCGTTATTTACCTTCTACTTACAAGGAATTAATTAATACGACCTCTTCTGTTATCTTCTATTTATCTTGATTAGCACGAAGCAGAGAGAAAAATAATATTTTGTAAGTATAATCTGTTTCACAACAGCTAGAGAAAGTCATGTGATTTGAAGCGTCACATAATTTGTCTTGAGCAACTAAGATGCAGCATATAAATGCAGAAGTGTATTAAAATTTGCGACGATAATATTATGTTCAGTAATTTTATGACTATTCAATGTTAATTTTTGAAATTATTTAATGTTGGAAAAACAAAACTTTGAATATATTTTAAATTGCAGCCGTTCTTATTGGTTACTTCCTTTGCCATTACTGAGAAGAAAAGTTGGTTCATCTTCCTTATACTGAATTCATTTTTATTCAAGGCCTATTGACATGTCTTTAAAGCGAAGTAATTTTAGGTTCCACAGCTTGTTCAGTTTATAGAGATGTTAACAATCTTCTGCAAAGATTTTTTACTGACAGGGAAGGTATTTGCGTTTGAACGAATTTTTCTGTAAGAGTTTTGGTTACAGAATCATTACGTGCACTTCAATGTGCAGGTGAGTGTCCTTCCTCTACAAAACTCTGCAAACGTGCTCTATGTTTGTAGAAATTAAACTAATGCAGATATCTTAACTCTTAATGAAAGGTAGGGCTTTCAGAAAAGTGTTCAAAGCAATATGAATGACTTCAAAAGGCGCAGTGTGGAACGCAAGTTGATAACATATATATCACTGCTGAACGGCACGACAATATCACTTTTGAAGCGTCCACAGGTTCAACAATATTGTAGCCAGAGTTCCGCTATGCTAACGCTCCGTGGCAGATGATTGGTTGAAAATGACAATGAAATTATGATTAATAAATAATCTGTCAAGCAATTTTGGCTGAATATTACTAGAACATATTTGAACATCTGTTATTCTCTTGGCACATTTTAATTTGCCTGAAGTTGTGTATATTTTGTATTTTTGGGTGGAATGATTTTTAAATCTAATCTTCTCCTCCAGAGACTTCCAATAGTTCTTGCTCATCCTTACATCCAGACCAGGTGTGTATAAGTACTAGTGGTTTTATGACAAATGCAGATTCTGATCGAAAAAAACTTCTTCGGAAATTCATTTTTGCATCTACGAAGAGATAAGGAGGGCACCTTTTAATATTTTCCTTGATAAGGGGCTCCGAACTTTCCATTGGTTTCTGAAAGCATATAACTATAAAGTTTGTCTGCTGTGTGTTGCACTATGAAAGGAATGCAACGTCGAGTCATTGTTTCTCTCTCCTTTCATTGATAACGTTCTTTCGGAAGATAGCTCATTGTTGAACTGATTATCACAGTTACATATAAAAACCATTTATATACACATTAACTTTAAAAATGAATGTTTGAACTCTTTGAATTATTTCTTCCCACCCGTATCTTTTCCTATTTGAAACATAATTATACGGCATAACTTCTTCCCAACCAGTCGCAACATTAATACGGTTAATTAGCAATCGCTTACCCACCTGACGCTTCACACACAGATAATTTCACATACATAAGTGAATAAAAGATATCCTCCTCTAGTCAAATAATGATATTCCCTTGGTTTACACTTCCAGTTAGCCATTTTTTCTCTCCTCCGGCAGTAGTATCAGCTCTCCACGTAACTGGATACAACATTCATGAACAAGCTTTAATCAACAACATGGATACGGAGACAAAATAGTCCCCCCCCCGTTTATTTATAGTTGTAATTGTCTATATTATGTTTTATTTTTGTACCAAAGTTCAATAAAAGCGGTGGAGTGACTAGAGCGCAGTAGACTCTTGATCTCGGTCACGAAATGCGTCCGGATTCGGTCTCGCCTATGGGGCTGCTATTTAAGTCCCGTGATGAGGGTGAAGAGCTGCGATAGGCAGCAATCCCAGCTATGATAACCAACATTCCGGATGGAGGATGCGAGATGCTGGTCACATCACCTTCCCAGATGATCTTCCCCCTCTGCTGTGCGTAAATGAGCGTGAGGCCGAATAGCCCCCGGCTCATAAGAGCTGTAGCACACGGAATTATTTTATTATTAAATTCAACAAAGCATTGGCTTAACAGTACTGCTTCGGTGAAAACATGCAAGGTGAAGTACTAAATGATAGGAATTTGTCTATTATATAAGGCAACATTTGGGAAATGCACTTTACTAGAATGTTCCAAACGAAGTTACATTGCTGTATTTTTAAAGAAAACAAGCTAATGTTAAAAATCTGATGTGTTCCATTCACATGGCTTTTTCTACATCTCTGCAACAAATTATTAAAATGCTTATGCTTCTATATACTTCGTGTTCATCGAGAAATAATTAGCAGAAATAGTCTTATTACTTGCTTCCTTGTAAGTAGAAAAGAAATAAGGGAGTACCATAGGTTAAACTGATAGTCAAAAGCTGGTTGCTATGTGACAAGTTCCTTTGTTTGTATGGACAGGAGTTGACAAATTCCTTTATGAGAAAAGTTATGTTTTTCAAAGCTGAAATCAAAAACAAGGAATACCTAAAAAAGATCAACTCCACGAAAAAAAGTATACAACATAAATTGAGTGGTTTAATGTGCTCTACATTTTTCGTGTGTTAAGTTTTTCTCCATTTATTACGGTTTAGCATTTATGCAAAATTCCGTAAAAGTCACCGAGAATAAAGTAGTCTTCAGAGGCTAGTCCCAGTAAATTCAAGATATATATTATAAGGTGAATATCTGTAATATACGATATTTTAATCAAAATCGTTAGAGCCATTTTTTTAGAAAATCAAAATTTTCGAAAAAAGCTCCATGTAAAGGTTAGTTTGGGGTGGGGTATTTTTCTCAAATTCTTCGTGTCGCATTCCTGGAATATACTAAACTTAAATACCAAGTTTTGTATTTTACCGACTTTTCGTTTTTGAGTTATCGTGTTCACAATACATCTCTGCAACAAATCATTCTTAAATAGCTTATACTTATATTTCCTTCTTGCTTATCAGAAAACATTAGCAGAAATAGTCTTATTACTTGATTCCTTGTAAGTAGAAGTGAAATAAGGCAGTAGAGGTTAAAGTGATAATCAAAAGCTGGTTGCTATGTCATTGAAGTTCTTTTGTTTGTATGGACAGCAGTTGACAAATCCTGTATGAGAAAGGTTTTTCATAGCAGAAACCAAAACAAGGAATGTCTAAAAAATGATTAACTCCACATAAATTGTGTGTTTTAACGTGGTCTACATTTTTTCTGTGGTAAATTTTTGTCCATCTCTTACGGTTTAGCAGTTATTCAAAATTCCGTAAAATTCACCCAGAATAAAGTACTCTTCGGAGGCTATTCCCAGAAAATTCAAGATATACATTTTAGTTGTCAGGTAAATGTCTTTAATATATGATATTTTAATCAAAATCGTTAGCCATTTTTGAAAAAATTGAAATGTTCGTAAAAAGCTCAATGTAAAGGCTAGTTTGGGGTGGGGGGATTTTTCTAAAAATCTTCGTGTGGCATCCTTGAAAGATACTAAACTTAAATACGAATTTTGGTATTTTAGCGACTTTTCGTTTTTGAGTTATCCTGTTTACAGACACACACATACACACACGGAGCCTTTTGTGAAAATGCTTTTTTTTTTGTATATAGGGGACCCTAAAACATATATTTCCGGTGAAATCTCGGTATCCGATTTTTTGGTGGAGTGCAATACCTTCTCTATACACTATGTACATAGTAAGTGTAGAGAAAGTAAAATAAATGGATTAAAATATTACATTGGCCTAAATAGCATACAGCTCAGTGAATCAGAAAGCGAATGGGTCAAAACAGGTGTTCTCTATTCTTTTGACGTCCTGTTTTGAAATGTGACAAATCTCTAGGACCTTGTACCAATCTTAAGTGAGCGGAAGAACGTAAACTAATAATTAAACAAACACACATTCAAATAATCATACATTTTACAGACAACATTAAATCAACTAATGTAGGTATTGGTTACCTAAGTTACATTATTTGTTAAATATAATAATTAAATCATCATTATTATGTCATTTAGGCGGTAGATCTGTTTTATCTTGATCAAATCTCCTATTTAGCTTTCAAAGTTAGACGTGATTGACTTTGTGTTCTGGTGGTAGCCTGCTGGCTTCCAAATCCAGAGGTCTAGGTTTCAATTCCTTGCCGCAGATTGAGAGTTTATTTTTTAACCGGGACTATTTCGTAACCTCCGCAGAGTCTGAAAGTGTGTGGGAGAGTAAATGTGTGTGAATTTAATTGAATATCACATCGTGCTTCTAAATGATCCTTGACGCTGCCCCCCCCCCGACGCCTTTTTTAAAGTCAACATTGAAAATGGAACGCATAAATATGAGAACAAAGATGGCACATGGCGATCAGTATAGCTGTGGCTATTAGAGAATAAAAGGCAATTTAAAATTAGCTTTAACTTTTGAATTCCACTTCAGTTCTATGACTTCTTGGCAAAATGTTTGGCATTACATTAATGTCAACAATTGAATGAATTTTGACAGTTACCTCGCACATTGTGCAGAAACTTGCGGATAAAAAAGGAAAAAGTCACTCAACGAGCTATTAGTTTTTAATTATACAACGTGATAATGCTGTTCTTAAAGGTTTAAAAGAATGTACACTTTTTTCGGACTTGTATACCAACATTGTTCTCGCTCCCCTAAGACCATGCCCTCCTAGGGGCGACTTCCATGTTGCACCCCATGGGTTAGAGGATTAGAGGTAAAATACATTTACGAAAGAGAGAAAAAAAAGAGAGATAGGGACAGTAAGAGCCGCACGGTGGCAGTGCGGGGGGGGGGGGTTAAAGCAGGAGCGCTTCTTCGCATTCTAGTTGACAATCCTCAACGTTTCCGAAATCACCAGGATTTAACGCTTTACTCAGCGGAGAGGTTTCAAAAGCATTCTCCTCCACAAAGTTTGGAGTCCAAAGTGAGGCCCCACCAGGGGAAGATTCACATCACAGACTTCCGAAGATAAACGCCCCAAATTTTTTCCATAAACTTTGAGAGACCAGTATTTTAAAAAGAATGGGAATGGAAAGAAATTTGGATATTCTTAATTCTTCTACACGCACTATGTACTCATATACAGAGAAAGTATTGTATTCCGTCCAAAAATTCGATTCCGAGTTTCACTAGCTTTAAGACCTACTGAATAAGAAAAAAATGGTTTGTGTGTGTGTGTGTGTGTGTGTGTGTTTGTAAACAGCACAGGTCAAACTACGATTACCAAATTTGATGATTAATTTTAATATCATCCAAATTGCAGCACGGAAATTTTCAAGAAAATCCTCCCACGCCATACTACCTTTATATGGAACATTTTTCGAAATTTTTTACTCTCTCAAAATGGCTCTAACGATGTTTTTTTTTTTTTTTTTTAATACTGTACATTAAAGATATTTGTAATATAAACAAAATGTATACCTTAAATTTCCGCAGGCTTTTGATTCTGAGTGACTTTTGCATTACTAGTAAACCGTAAGAGATAGACAAAGCTTACTACATAAGAAAGGTAGATCTCGTCAAAGCACATAATTTATGTCCTTCCCATTTTTGTAGTGAAGCTAACCGTTTTCAAGATATTACTTTCTCTATTCGCGCTATTTACATACATAGTGTATAGAGAAGGTATTGCACCCAAACATTAGATACCGAGATTTCACCGGAAATATATGTTTTGAGACCCCCTGAATCCAAAAAAATGTCCGTGTATGTGTTTGTCTGTCTGTGTACTCGAGTATGTGTGTGTGTGTGTGTGTCTGTGGGCAGCATAGCTCAAAAACGAAAAGACCGTCAAATACCAAACTTGGTATTTAAGTTTGCTATCTTCCAAGGATGCGACAGGTAGATTTCAAGAAAATCCCCCACCCCCAACTGCCCTTTATATGGAACTTTTTTCGAAAAGTTTGATTTTCTTAAAAACGCCTCTAACAATTTTGATTAAAGTCTCTTATATTTAAGATATGTACTTGTCAAATAAAATGTATATCTTGAATTCTCTGGGAATAGCCTCAAAAGACCTATTTATTCTAGATGATTTTTATTGAATTTTGCATAACTGGTAAACCGTAAGGGATAGACAATACCTTAATACACAAAAGATGCACATCACGATAAAGCACACACTTTATATCATTTACATTTTTTTCATGGAGTAGATCGTTTTTGAGATATTCCTTTTTATTGGATTCGGCTTTAACAAGCTTACACTTTTCTCTTACAGGAATTTATCAACTCCTGTCCATACAAACAAAAGAACTTCAGTCACATAGCAACCAGCTTTTAACTGTCACTTTAACCTATGGTACTCCCTTATTTCGCTTCTACTTACAAGGAAGCAAATAACAAGACTATTTCTGCTTTTTTTCTCAATTAGCAAGAAGTAAATAGAAACATAAGCTTTTTAACAATACTTTTCTGCAGAGATGTAGAGAAAGTCATGATAATGGAACAGATCAGATTTTTTTTATTGGTTTCAATTGTAAAATATTTATATTTTCCTCAAACAGGAAGTCGTTAATGTCTCTTTTGTTTTACTCCTGCTCAAGAAAAGAAGCGAATTTCACTGTGGCAATCTCATAGCAACAGCTATTAAAATATTTAGCTATTGCTTTAGCAAAATGAAGTGTGTTCTCTTAATTACCATTTACTTATAATGAACTAAGCAATAACACCATTCTGTTAATGCTTATCTCGATTAGCATGGAGTGGAAAGAAAAGTAATCTTTAGTAGAAAGTTTGGTAATAGGTAGAAAAAGTCATGTGAATGGACCATATCACATGTTTAACAATGCAATCTGGTTTTCTCAGGACATTTGGGGAACATCCCCTTGAAAATTCTCTCGGGCAAAAGAAATTGGAAATGTAAACTTAGTCATGATAGGTTTTTACAATCCTGGCTTTTCTTGTTATTTACATCAACACGTACTCCAGAAACGCAACTCACATGTTTTAAAAATGGTCGACGAGATTTTAAACATTGTCTAGACGAAACTAATTACATAGGATGGAACACGATCAAAAGTTAAGGATATTTAAGGCGAAAATAATAATTTTGAACTAATGACTAGCTTTCAGACCTCTGCTTTTTGTGAGACTGTAAAATATGAACACATCATGTGGTAAAAACCCCTGATGTGTTGCATTAGCGTAACTTTTTCTACCAACTCTTTTTGCGAGCTATTCTCAAATTCTTCTTCTTCTTGATTTATGTTAACAGAGATAAAAGCTTGCAGAAATGCTTTTATTGTACATTCTGATGGTGGTACAACAGAAATGCAGTAGATTTAAGTGATAGCCAAACTTTTTAAAAAGCGGGCCTTGAGCCATGGTCACGAGAAACAAACGAGTAGCGACAAAGCAGTTTAAAAAAAAGTATGGAGTATTTGATAATTCATACGAATAATAAAGCAAATATTGAAAATGTTAATGCTACAAACATATTATTAACCTTTGCATTTGAATAAGATTTACATTCTATGTATTGTAAGTTTTTATCCACATCTTACCGTTTTACAAAATTAACTCATAATAAGACAATCTCACCAAGTTTTTGCAGGATGTTTCTTATACATTGTATTTGTTCTGTAATATCTTGTATTTTAATTAAAGTCGATCTTCGAGAAAATAAAACAATCACAATTTTTTTTTTTACGTATAAAGTGTTTTTAGGCGAGGAAGGAATTTTTGATCACGTCGTTACTTTATGTCAAGTTTGGTATAACGTATCCTTTCTGAATAATGTTGCTCTTAGAGACACAGCGATCAACACAGAACTTTTTAAAATCTTTTTGGAATCGGAAAAACTGAAAGCCTGTATTTTTGATAAAATAATGGTATAGAATTTTTGGGTGACAGCTATACTTCCACTTAAGAGCGATTCTACAATTTGCCGATAAGCTGTCGATAAAACTATGTATCGAATTTCTGGGCGATTGGAGTTCTAAAATCTCTGATAACGTTAATCAGAAGATATTTCTGTTCACAATTTTTCGGCTGGTCTGGGCGGCAGATTCATCCATTGTCCTACAAATAAGCTTTTGCGTTCACGTCTGGCACAATTCTTATCAGCAGCAATAGTAATCATTCCACAATTAGAGTATTCATCATGAGAGAGAGAGAGAGAGAGAGAGAGCGAGAGAGAGCTAGAGAACTATTTCCAGTCATTGGACGAAGACACAATTAGTCTTAAGTTTGCTTACATGAAAGACTAACTGGCTAGCTTTTTAAATTCGAACGACGTTTTAATTGATGCCATATTATGTACCTCCACCATTCTTTATGAAATAATTTTGCAATAATCTCGAGGATATTTTACCCCTTATAATTGAAATGTTTTATAGCGTAGGTTATTCTTAGTAACAGATGAAAACTTCCAATAATTCGCGCAAGTGGAACGTCCTCTTTAGTATAACTTTAATGTGTGTATTTTAATTCAACAGCTTTGAAAACCTAATTAGCATTTAAGTATGTATATCATTTATATATATATATATATATATATATATCATATAAATATCATATACATAACCATTACGTCCCTAATGGCGTAATGGTTACCATGTTAACCTCCAAAACTCAAGATTGCAAGTTCATGACGGAGGGTGATGGATTTTTTTGGCTTCCTTGTAAGTAGACAACCGTAGGTTAAAGTGATAGTCAAAAGCTGGTTGCTATGTCAATGAAGTTCCTTTGTTTATATGGATAGGAGTTGACAAGTTCCTGTATGAGAAAAGTATACGTTTTTCATAGCAGAAACCAAAAATAAGGAATGTCACAAAAACGACGAACTCCACGAAAAAAATGTATATAACATAAATTGTGTGTTTTAATGTTCCCCACATTTTTTGAGTAGTAAGTTCTTGTCCATCTCTTACGGTTTAGCAGTTATTCAAAATTTAGTAAAATTCATCCAGAATAAACTACTCTTCAAAGGCTATTCCCAGAAAATTCAAGATATACATTTTATTTGTCAGGTAAATATGTTTAATAAACGAAATTTTAATCAAAGTCGTTAGAGCCATTTTTGAGAAAATCAAAATTTTCGAAAAAAGTTCCATGTAAAGGGTAGTTTGGAGTGGGGGGATTTTTCTCAAAATCTTCGTGTCGCATCCCTGGAAGATACTAAACTTAAATACCAAGTTTGGTATTTTACCGACTTTTCGTTTTTGAGTTATCGTGTTCAAAGGCACACAGACACACACACACACGGACCTTTTTGTGAAAATGCTTTTTTTGGATATTGGGGACCCTAAAACATATATTCCGGTAAAATCTCGGTATCGAATTTTTGGGTGGAGTGCAATACTTTCTCTATACACTATGTACATAGTGCGTATGGAGAAAGTAAAAATTAGTGCAATTATTCGCATTTTGGTTATTATTTCCGCCATTTTTGGAAGCAACTCTCTACTTCAGGAAAAATTGAAGCTCAAAATTTGTTTCAAATATATTTAGAAATGTAATTTTAAAAAATAATACATCTAGCTCAATATTTGTAGTAGAAAATCTTGATTTTAGCTAATTAAATAATTAAAATATTCCGAATGAAAACACTTATTTAAATGCAACTTGGTAAGCATCCTTCTTTCGTTCCCGGTAATGTATGTGTAAAACTTTAAGGTTATAGCTTTAATATTTAAGAAAATAATATGAATTATTTCGTCCACTTATCACATAACGGATTATCCCATAGAGTTGATATCCAGAGGGAGCTGTGTTATTGTACGTAGAATAAAAACGTTGCTTATGGGGTAGAAAAATGTATCTGGAGAGTAACTATAGGCAAGTGTATCGGTGCATTGTAGAACGCCACTAATAGCATATAAATGACCTCTTATTTTACAGAAATAATTATTCCTCTGAGCTGAAGGATATTTGGATCTTTATTTTTTATCGGTTGAAGTGACACAAATAAGACGATAGCCTTCAGTGACGTTGAAACAGGTGCATATTATAATGTGGTGGAATAAGCCACGTAAGTTGTACAAAAGGACATGTTGCGTAAGTGGTTACAAAAAGCAAGGAAACCTAAAAGCAAACCGAGCGGTGGAACTCATTTAGAAACCATGTTCTTCAACCTACACGAGGCCTGCCTTCTGTTTAATAGGTGGGTCACTCGGAGACCCGGGATAATTTATTACGCTGTAATGAATGAATAAATCAGGCAAAACGACGTCTCCACATGGAGACGGCAGGTAGCTTTTTTGGGGGTAGCCTGTGTTGAGTGAGCGTGGTTAACATGTTAATACAAGTGGCAGACTCACATAGGGTGCTGCACAAATCTGATTCGTTCTTTAGAGATAAAAATGTCAATATTAGCTACACTAAGGCTTTAAGAAAATGTATATTAGCCTAGTTTAACTTTAAACTAAGCTAGTTCTGAATAATCTCTAAATTACAAGTATAATTCTTAGTATACATCATAGTGTAAATTTAGTGAAAGGAGCTTTTTATTTCTTTAACACCGTCCCAAATATATCTCAAAATTGTGTCTGTATGCAATAATAATGATAATTATAATGATGATAATGATGATGATGAGTCTATGGTTAGAAGGCTCGTTGGCCATCCATCATGCTTTTTGAAGTTCTAAAAATGGAATTTATTACTTTCTCCACTAGTCCATATTACTTAAGTAAAGAAGATATTGCATTTCACCAACATTTCATTATTACTTTCTCCACTAGTCCATATTACTTAAGTAAAGAAGATATTGCATTTCACCAACATTTCATGGAAATATACGTTTAAGTGTCTCCTGTATTTAAAAAAACACATTGAAAAAAATCTGTGTTACACTCACATGACTTTCTCTAGCTGTTACACAAACTTCTTACATAAGATAATTCTTCTTTCTGTACCTTGCTAATCGAGGTACCCATTAGCACAATGTTCTTATTACTTAGTTCCTTATAAGTAGGAAGAAAATAAGGGAATACACCAGGCTAAACCAATAATCAAATGTTTTAAAAGCTGTCATTACGCGATTGTCATTACAAATCGCTTCTTTTCTTAGCCAGGAGTAGAAAAAAAGAAAAACGGACACTCCCGTCTGAGAAAAGTATAAATACTTCACAACTGAAACTAATAACAATGAGTACCTCGAAAACGGTTAGTTCCACGAGAAGAATGTATATGACATAATTTGTGTATTTTAAAAAAGCCTTCATGATTTGTATAGTAAGTTTTTGTCTATCTCTTACGGTTTACTAGTTATGCCAAATTAAGCAAAATTCATCCAGAATAAACAGGTCTTCAGAAGCTATTCCCAGAAAATTCAAGATACACATTTTATTTGTCAGCTAAATATCTTTAATATACGATATTTTAATTAAAATTGTTACAGCCATTTTTAAGAAAATCAAAATTTTCGAAAAAAGTTCCACGTAAAGGGTAGTTTGGGGTGGGGGGATTTTTCTCAAAATCTTCGTGTCACATCCCTGGAAGATACTAAACTTAAATACCAAGTTTGGTATTTTAGCTACTATTCGTTTTTGAGTCACACACACGGACATACACACGGACCTTTTTCTGAAAATGCTTTTTATGGATACAGGGGGTTCTAAAACATGTATTTCCGGTGAAAACTCGGTATCGAATTTTTGGGTGGAATACAATACTTCTCTATCCCTATGTACATTGTACATACGGGGCTAGAGAGAGTAAAAATCTGATGTGTACCATTCATATGACTTTCTCTATATCTCTGCAACAAATTATTCTTAAAAAGCGTATACTCCTATTTACTATATGCTAATCAAAAAAAAAGTTAGCAGAAATAGTCTTATTACTTGCTTCCTTGAAAGTAGAAGCGAAATAAGGGACCACCTTAGGTTAAAGTGATAGTCAAAAGCTGGCAGCTATGTCAATAAAGTTCCTTTGTTTATGTGGATCGGAGTTGACAAGTTCCTGTATGAGAAAAATGTAAGTTTCTCATTGCAGATACCAAAAATAAGTAATGTCTAAAAAACGACGAACTTCACGAAAAAATGTATACAAATTAAATTGTGTGTTTTAACGTGCTCTACATTTTTTGTGTAGTAAGCTTTTATCCATCTCTTACGGTTTAGCAGTTATTCAAAATTCCGTAAAATTCATCCAGAATAAAGTAGTCTTCAGAGGCTATTCCCAGAAAATTCAAAATATACATTTTATTTGTCAGGTAAATATGTTTAATATACGAACTTTTAATCAAAATAGTTAGAGCCATTTTTGAGAAAATCAAAACTTTCGAACAAAGTTCCATGTAAAGGGTAGTTGGGGTGGGGGGATTTTTCTCAAAATCTTCGTGTCGCATCCCTGGAAGATACTAAACTTAAATACCAAGTTTGGTATTTTACCGACTTTTCGTTTTTGAGTTATCGTGTTCACAGGCACACGGACACACACACACACACACACACACACACACACACGTACCTGTTTGTGAAAATGCTTTTTTTGGATTTTGGGGTCCCTAAAACGTATATTTCCGGTGAAATCTCCATATCGAATTTTTTGGTGGAGTGCAATACCTTCTCTATACACTATGTACATAGTGCGTATAGAGAAAGTAAAAAGGTGGCTCTAACGATTTTGATTAAAGTATTCAATATATTTACATTGCAAATGAAATTTATAACTTGAATTTTCTGAGGAGAGCCTCTGAATTCTTTTTCATTCTGAATTACTTTTCCATATCTGGTAAACCGTAAGATATAGACAAAAATTTACTACACAAAAATGTAGATCCCGTCAAAACACGCAATTTTTCATGTGCATTTTTTGCGTGAGGTGATCATTTCGGAGATGTTCACAGTCATTGACTTCAGCTTTAAAATTAGCTTTGCTCATCTTGAAAAATATATACTTCTGGTCATGCAAAGAAATAATTTCAATCACAGAGCAACAGCTTTTAAAAGATTTGAGTATCGCTTTAGACTAGTGCAACTCTTATTTCCTTTCTACTTACAAGGAAGCAATTAATAAGAGAATTTCTGCTGATATACACCCCTATTAGCCTGAAGTAAATATAAGAATAAACTTTTTAACTCGAATTTACAACAGAAATGTGGAAAAAGTATTATGAAAATAGTCAAATATTTTTTGTTTACAAGATCAACGTTTTATTTGAATTATTATAACATTGAATGTCAGTAATACTTTATTTTATATCTTTTGTGGTGTGTGAGCTTTCAAAGCTTAATAATGTAAGAATTAAAATTCCTGAAAAAATGAAAAGCGACTTATTTAAATAAGTTATCACTGCTCAAGCTTTCATTGTGATTTTCTTTATTGTAATATATATTATAATTCTCGCTCCTACTACGTTTCTGTTCCCTCTTATTGGTTAAAAATGTGTTCAGTTATCTCATCAGTTAATTATTTTACCACTCTTGTTTCGGGTGCTAAATGTTTTCGGAAAATTTGAATATATTCGGCTGTTGACGTATGTCTCCATTTCTTTAATAGCCTTAAAGCAGAAGATCAGCAGCACTTCGATGAACTTCATCCCATTAGTTTCTGTTTACCGTTTGGCTGATGGGTTCAATTATAAATGTTCAGAGCCCATATTTATTTACTGGGGAAGCTGAAGTTTTATAAAATTATAGTTGTGTTGACTTTGTGTTTCATTCTCACACTTCTGTTGGAATCAACTCATTTTAATAGGGAGTTACGCAGTACTAAACTAAATGCAAGTAATTGCCAGTTCATACTTCTAAAGATGGGAATAAGGAATGAAACAATGAATGAGGAATGAAACAACCGGATTTAGTTTCTGAACTTTTGCTGTGAGTTTAGGCAAGCAAGAAGAAATTCTGGATAGTAACAATACAATTTATTTAATACTGGAAAATAATTTATCCTATTCTCAATCAAAATTGTAAATTGATGCTAATAGCATTGACTGTTGACGAAGGAGACACCAAGTACCTCGAACCCCAGTGGATCTTTTGTGGTAACACCTACGGGAGCAACAAATGACGTGAAGAAACCGCAGGAGACGAGTGATACAGACGACAGAGACGCATAGAATTCCCCAACCGACCACGGAAGGGTCGCTCTATGACTACTCTCTAGCGGAACCGGGAACATGACCTTGTTTCCCTTAGAGTCGAGAAGTTCCAAACAGCTAGTTTCTGTGCATTTGTCCGCACCGACCAAACCTCAGGATAAACATTAGCAGAAATAGTCTTATTATTTGCTTCTTTGCAAGTAGAAGGGAAATAAGGTAATACATTAGGCTAAAACATAGTCAAAATCTTTTAAAACCTAGTCGCTATGTAAAACAATTGAGCCTCGGTGCGCTTTGCATACTTCCGTTTGAGAAATGTTAGGTAGTTTAAAACTGCACCCAATTACAAAGAATATTTCAAAAACGCTGAACTCTAAAAGGAAAACGTATATGATATAAATTATGTGTTTTAACGATATCTACATTTTTGTGTATTATGTTTTTATGTATCACGATTTAACCGTTATGCAAATTTCAGCAAAACTCATCCAGAATAAAGAGATCTTCAGCAGCTCCTCCCAGAAAATTCAAGATATTTATATTATTTGTGACGTAAATATCTTTAATGTACGGTAGTTTGATCAAAATGGTAGAGCCATTTTTGAAAAAAAACAAAAAAAAACCAGTTTTAAAAATTTGTCCATGTAAAATGTAGTTTGTGGTAGTTCTTAATCATCCGTGTTGCATTCTTGGAAGACATTTAACATAACTACCATGTTTGGTAATTAACGGTCTATTAGTTTTGAGCTATGCTGTCAGTCCACAGACACACACGGACTCTGGAGACCTCAAAACATATATTTCTGGGGAAATATCGAAATCGAATTTTTGGATGGAATACAATGCATTTTCTAGCTATATTGTATGAGCATTCATGCTAGAGAAAATCAAATTGAATCTTAAACATTTTGATAAAATTGTATGTCTTGCGCGAGTAAACTCTTGTAGTTTCCTTCACTCTCGTTTAACGTTAATGTATGCGGAAAACATAAGAAGAGCCAGTGTAGAACTCATTAGTATTAAACCTTTCCATTTGAATAGTAATAACACTTATGAAATGCCATTAACTGATTAGTATCTCCTATTGGGCTTATATTAATTCCAAAATGAATATGATTAGTCCCTTCAGGAATTAATTTCCTTATCAGCTGATAAAAGGGTCATTAAGTAATATTAAGGCTTGTATATTATTCAATACTGTGTACTTGCTTCTGTAAAATGTAAGTATTATGTGAATGTATCTAGTAAATATATTTAATTAATAAAAACTAAATGGGAGGATTAGCTGTGTATAATAATGTGTGTAATAAAGTGCCTTCATTTTATGCTAAGTCCGGTGATCGCGCGAATGCATGCTACGCACACAGTCTACTACACTGCGGGATTTTCCGTTTCGTAACTCCCGCTAACGCTGTTACTAACACTCGTAACACTTACGTGTTAGTAACATATATGAAGTGAGAACTAACTTTGTTATAAGCGTTGTTGAATACGGTGGGACGTTCTTGACATCGTCGGATGAAATTACCAATCACGAATGAAGTTTTTCTGCTCCGTAGCTATACAGTAGGGTATATTCTAAAAGTTTAGTTGCTGTATAAACAGAGTTTGTGAAACACCCACTTGGTGTACAACACGGCTGAGAGACTTCGAAGGTGAGGGTTTGAATGTAACGTCAATTTCTTCTAGCTTTTCCTCAGCGTTTTCGCTCTTTGGTCTAGCGATCCCGTTGTTCTAAATGTATTGACCATATATCTCACAGTGTGTCTACCCGCAGCTGGATAACCAGGAAATTACTGCTGAAATTTTCTACACATCTGCCTAAATGATTCAGTTATCATGCACAAAGGAAACTGTTCAAGCGTGAATTTGTTGGCAGACAGCTCCGTATTGTCGAAACACTTCACAACACGAAGACAAAGCAACGACTGAGAAAACTCGAGCTGATAAAGGACCTTTTACACATTCTGTTCAACTTCTGTGTAGAAGCATAAATCGGCCGATATACATATAAGGAGGTAGTGGCCTTGGCAGAAAACGAAGACACTGTAGTTAATAACTAGGAGACAGAATTGGAGTGCATCTCATCAGATTTATTTTCTCTTCCACTTCTGTTTCGTTAAGGCAACTTAGAGGTTTAAGAAATCATTGTCTTTCTTTAAACCATTATTTCTTTGTACTTCTACTTCCATGAATTATAATTTTATGGAATAGACAATAATTCTAGTGAACGCGAACTTTCCACGCGACCTCTAGGTTTAGATTCTGGTACCCCATCATTCCGCTACTGGGACAACCATGTTTTTCTTTCCCCAGATAGAAACACACAATCTGATGGTGTAATTTGTCTTTTTACTTTCTCTACACGTACTATGTACATTGTGTATAGAGAAGGTAGTGTATTACATTAAAAATCGATACCGAGTTTTCATCGGAAATATATGTTTTGAAACCCCCTGAAACAAAAAAGTAGTTTTAGAAAAATATCCGTGTGGGCAGCATAGCTCAAAGAACGAAAAGAACGTTAATACCAAACTTCGTATTTAAGTTTGATATCTTTCAAGGATGCAGCACGAACATTTTCAAGAAAATCCCCCCACTCCAAACTACCCTTTACATGGAAAAATTTAGAAACTTTTGAGTTTATCAAAAATGGCTAATGATTTTGGTTAAAATCTCTTATATTTAAATTATTTACATAACAAATAAAATATATATCTTGAATTTTCTGGGAATAGCCTCTGTTGACCCCTTTATTCTGGATGCTTTTATTTTATTTTGCATAACAGCAAAGCGTAAGAGATAGACAAAAGCTTACTACGCAAAAAGTGTAGATCTCGATAAAACTCACAGTTTGTCATAATTTGTTTTGTGCAGTAGGCCGTTTTCGAGATATTCCTTATTATTGATTTTAGTTTTAAGATATTTAAAACTTTTCTCACACGGAACTTGTCAATGCTTGGCCACAGAAACCACAATCCCATAGAAACCACATTTTAAAATCAAACCAATAACAAAAAATATCGCCGCAAGTGTTGTTCGATAAAAGTGTACTATGTTTTTGTGTAGAAGATTTGGTTTACCAATGAACAATTATCCCAGAAGTCGGCGCACTAATTTCGCTTACCCCGATATTTAGCGCTTCCCTTTTAACGAGAATGCCCTTCTATCACTCCCACTATATAAAATATTATAAAAGAGAAAAAATGGAAGTATTAACATGGTTAACTCTACAAAAATAACGTAATTATCGTGTTTTGAGAATATCCACATTTTTGTGTAGCAAATTTTGTCTTTCTCTTGCGGTTTACCAATTGTTGCAAAAGTCGTCCAGAATGAAAATCACTTAAGAGGCTATTCCAAGAAAATTCAGATATATTTTTCATTTCTGATGAAAATGTCTCAAACATTTTTTATTTTCATCAAAATCGTTACACCTGTTTTGATAGAATCACTTTTTCAAAAAAAAAAAAATGTCCATGCAAAGGATAGTTTGAATTTTCCTGTAAATATTCGCTTCCTTGGAACATACTAAGTTTGGCATTTAACCGACTTCAAATTTGATCTGTTCACTCACTCACACTCACTCATTCACTCACACTCACTCACTCACTCACACTCTCACTCACTCACTCACACACACACACACACACACACACACACTCACTCACTCACTCACTCACTCACTGATACACACACACTGTTCTATGGTCTCCTAAGTCATATGAGGGCAAACACAGTAGTTATAGTAAAATAGTAGTTTTCTGCGGGAGCTAGAGGAGATGAGAATGCAAAGTTTGACACGTTAGCGCGTGAAGAGAGACACCGAATTATGGTAAATTGAAGTTCTATATGCATGAAAAATAAAATAATGATTACAACAAAAGGTGAATAAATCACAAAAGAAGACTAGGAGCTGTTGTTATGCGAAGATAACCATATTAAGACTGAATTTATATTTCTCGTACCAGGTGGCCAACACCAGGAGGCACCTTCCTGGTGTAATGGTTACCATGCTAACTTGATATACCCATGGTGCGGGTTCAAACCCGGTGGAGGTTGACGGATTTTTCTGGCGTAAAAATGCTTAGCATGGCTTCCTTCGGAATGGAAATAAAGCCGTCGGTCCCATGTCGTAGATCTACGAAACGTAAAAGAACCTGAAGGCCTCTGAACAAAATGAAGCGATCTTTCACGCCCAATATAGAATGGGACGCTGAAAACCTCAGTAATTTAATAACACTCCATCTCCAACTACCTGTATTTGGTGTTGTAGATATTCCTTCGTGCGTTAAAAGAGTTGCAGAACTCAACGGGACTATTTAAAGTAAAACCGGCCAGCAAGAGATTTTAGTTTTGCCCCTCTCATTGAGCGCGACCAGCCTCACCGACTCCGCAGTAAGCAAGAGGGGTAAAACTAAGATCGCTCAGCCAGTTCTCTAGTTATCAGTTTTAACTTGTAATGGCCCATTGAGCTCTGCAATATAAGAAGAGGTATCTACACACGCCAAATACGGAGCAGTTGGGACACCTGGTATAGGCAACTAGGTATAAAACCTGGTCGCTTGCAATTGTACATCAGAATCAATTACCGCTGCCTTCACCCCTCCGCACTCGCGTCAGGCGTTCTGCCCTTCAGTTACCACGCAGACTTTACTGAATTTACGAGGATCTGAAGGCAGCTATGTCTAGAACAAGTCTAGTTGTTTGTAAATGGTATTTTAAACACAAAACGGCCCGTCGATTTCATGAAGAATTCATCCTGAAGTTTCATTACAATTCTTCTAGATTTCGATCAGATCTAGTGAATAAATGTGTGACTACTGGTTCAATATATAACAAGAAACACGTGCTGAGAAGCATGCTATTATCAGAAGAAAAACGAGATGAAACTGGCGACCATCTTGAACATCTCAATGAAAATCACTCGCACATTGGAGGAACTTACGGAATATATACAAACTGAAATGTGAAATAAGTGGCCGAGTTAAATCGTGTCACTCTAGATGTATTTAATCAACACAATGCTTGTTTAGCTGCGAAAAGGCGATATTTTCAGGGTTTTTCTATGAGATTAGACCCCTCGCCTCCATCTAGGCGGCCCGGGTGCCCGTATGTGGGACTTGTGGCGGAAGAAGCGGCGGCTGGCGGTTTTCTGCAGGTCCTCCGGTTTCTCCCGCCACTCATTTCACAAATTGCTCCATCACTACCTTTCCAATCATCAATTTCGCTTACATTTCGTATCACCCACTTCCTCATGTCCATGCCCATTCTGTCGTTTCGTGCGTTGGCTCACTGACAGGCTTCTGACCCCTAGGTATTTGCTTGTAAGTCCTAGAGGAGTGGCAGTCCTAAAAACACAGAGAGGGTTAGCCGATTACGAAACGAAACTATGAGATAAGAGTTTTGTTATATTTTTGTACATATTTAAGAAGCGAAGACAAAGCACTGACACAGGCGGCTATAGCATATTGTACTACCCAGATGTAAAATTCCGTGTGTGCGGTCAGATTTTATAGCAAAGACCCTACAGGAATATAAAGTTTGCTTTCGGCTCGTTCTGCTAAACTCCACTTTCACTTGTATAGGATTTTTCAAAAGTCCCTTCAAAGATTAGACCATTATAAATATTATAATATTTGAGGTGGAAAAAAAAAACAAAAGTCGCATTTTTGGCAAACAATGGGATTTTATAAAACATTGAGATCTCCTCCGTTCTCTTGTTCAATTACACCATTCTTGCTGTGACTCCATGCACAGAATTTTGCAGATCTTGGAACATAAGACATTTCTGGCGAGATAGAATCTTTTAGTTGCTGGTTCTTTAAGGTAACTTCACAACCAAAAATCGGCCGGATTAAGATCTGCAGATTGCGGCGGCCACTTTATTGGATTTTGACGAATAAAACATGGCCCTGCTCTTGGATTGTTAATTATAGCGGTCTGAAGTTTGAAAGACCCTATATTTCAAGATATCATTATTCTGACGTCCACCCTTGCGAATGATACAAACTGCCTAATGCTTATGGTTTCATTTAAGAGAGATAGTGTCACAATTTCATGGAAATTAGAAATAAATGTTACTAAAACTAAATCTTTGTCAGAATGGGGTCTTGCTGCTAATATGTTTTCTCCTCATTCTAGAAAGATAATTCCAAATCAAAGCATTGCACTTGTAATGTAGTTATAAAAGAGAAAAACAGAAGTACCAAATTGACAGAAAAAGTATAAAACAAAAATCGGAACCCTAATGAGAACGTTGCAGCTATGTCTACCGCAGCAGCTCTGAATATAAATCAAAACAAGTGGTGACCTTGGAAGATCAGGATCTAACAAGGTGAAGTCACGTAAATTCCAGCTGAGGAAGTGCCTCGATTTCGTGGCCGCCTGTAATGTGAGTCAACTACTGCTTCAGAAGCTATATCATCGCCTACGCGATCTGGAATCTGGAACTCAACAAAAAATCTGCCCATCGTAAAGTAGTTCCACATTGCATCTTGCAAAATCAATGTCATACGAAAGCCACTTTGTAAACTACTTGAGTTGTATTATAATGCGAAAACAGATTCTTATGCAAAATATGAAACATAGAACTTATTCGCAACGTTTATGATGTTATCAAAAATCAATAAATAGTGGCAAGACATGAGTATTGAAAACTGAACAATGAATAATAAACAAGTTAAGAAAAAGCTTTTACAGATTTCAAAATGTCCAAATTAACAAGATATTAAAATATTCATAATATAAACGTGATAGACGTGAATCATTACTTGCGTGATTTTTCTCATGTACCATATATTAGTTTTACAATACAGCTTAATTGACTGATGTTTTATTACTATAAATTTAGGTATTAGAGTCTGTCAAATGGGGTAAGTTGACCAACTTGTTGGTACAAATGCTTCTAATTTTGTAAACGAACAGTGTTAGCAATACGGTGTTTGTTGCATGACATGAGTCTATATCTCTAATATTTAAATCTATGTTTCTTTTGTTTTTTTAATTAGCCCCAGATAGGAAACACAGTATAAGTGTTCTGGTCAATTTTTCTGGTGAAGTAAAGCTGCTTGTATCAATAAACTAATAAAATATAGGTTGTTTATGAGACCTTAATGAACTAAACAGACCAATAGAGAAGGTATAGCATTCCAAACAAGCATTCGATACTACTCCATGGCAATTTTAGAAGAAGTTCCGTGTGTGTGTGTGTGTGTTTGTGTGAGTAGCACAACTCAAATAAATAACATTTTGTTAACTATCAAACTGGATATTTAAGAACATGATCTTCCAAAGAAGCTACAAGAAAATCCACCCCTCAAGCTTGAATATGGAATATTTCTCATTTATTTTTCTCAAAAATGGTTTAACCTATTTGATTAAAGTACCATATGTTTAAGAAACTTGTTTAACAAATTAAGTGTATATTTTCAGTCGCCTGAGTATAGCCTAAATCTTCACCATTCTGAATGTCTTGCATTACTGGTAAATTGTAAGAGATAGATAAAAACATGTTATTACACAAAAATGTAGATATCCTTAAAACAACACAAATTATGACGATAAACATTTGATGAGTTAAGATTTCCTTGTTATTGGTTTACAATTTTCTAACAAGTTATATATATTTTACTGCTTGTAATGCAAAGATAACGAAATTTCAATAACATCATAGAGCGACCGGCGCTTAAAGAATTTGATTATCACTTCACTTTAGCCTACAACAAAGTAAATAACTATTAATGTTTATCTCAATTAGCATGAAGTAAGAAGCTTTTGTAAGAACATTTTGTTGTAGAACAGGTAAAGAAAATCTTTTGAGCGAAATAAACAAAATCTTTTTACTTTCTCAACGCGTACTGCATACGTAGTGTGTAGAGAGGGTATTATATTGCACCCAAAAATTCAATACCGCAATTTCAACGGGCATACATGTTTCAGCGTTCCACGTATAAAAAGGTCCTTGTGTTATTTATTTTCTCAAAAATTGCTCTAACTATTTTGATTAAAATAGCGAAGATTAAAGATATTTTCCTAACACAATGAATTTTGAATTTTCTGAGAATATCGTCTGAAAAGCTCTTCATTCTGGATGAATTTAGCTGATGAGGCATAACTGGTACACCGTAAGAGATAGAAAAAAAATTTACTGGACAAAAAATGTAGATATTGTAAAAACACAAATTTATGTCAGATGCATTTTTTTCGTGGAATTGACGATTTTTGCGATATTCCTTGTTTTTGGTTTCAGTTTTAAAATACTTTTAACTTTTCTCTTGGCCTTGCAAAGAAATGGATTTCAACCACATGGATACCACCTTTTAAATATTTGGCTATTGCTTTACTAGTGTATTCCCTTTTGTACCTTCTTCTTACAAGAAAGCAAGTAATAAGACCATTTCCGCTTATGTATATCTCGGTTAGTATGAAATAGGACGACACAAGTTTTAGCATTAATTTGTTACAGAGGTGTAGAGAAGGTCATGAAAATGGAACATCAGATTTTTAATATTACAAATAGTCTTACTTCTTGCTTCCTTGTAAGTAGAAGCGAAATAAGGGAGTTCCATAGGTTAAAGTGATATTCAAAAGCTGGTTACTATGTGACTGAAGTGCCTTTGTTTGTATGGACACGAGTTCACAAAGTCCTGTATGAGAAAAATATAAGTTTTTATGGCTTAAACCAAAAACAATAAACTCCACGAAAAAAATGTATACAACATACATTGTGTGTTTTAATATGCTCTACAATTTTTTTTGTCCCTCTCTTATGGTTTAGCACTTATGCAAAATTCCATAAAATTCACTCAGAATAAAGTAGTCTTCAGAGGCTATTCCCAGAAAATTCAAAACTATACATTTTATTTGTCAGGCAAATATCTTTAATGTACGATATTTTAATCAAAATCGTTAAAGCCATTTTTTAGAAAATCAAAATTTTCGAAAAAAGTTTCATGTAAATTAGTAGTTTGAAGTGGGGGGATTTTTCTCAAAATCTTCGTGTCGCATCCCCGAAAAATACTAAACTTAAATACCAAGTTTGGTATTTTACCGACTTTTCGTGTTTGAGTTATCGTGTTCACAGACACACGGACACACATACACACACAGACCTTTTTCTGAAAATACATTTTTTGGATACAGGGGACCCTAAAACATATATTTCCGGTGAAATCTGGGTATCGAATTTTTGGGTGGAGTGCAATACCTTCTCTATACACTATGTACATAGTGCGTATAGAGAAAGTAAAAATAGGCCGCTTCTCTGCCGGATCCTCTAGAATGTGATTAAAGTTTTGATATATGAGAAATAAAAAATATAGAGGTGAGGTGCCCCTAAGATGTAGCAGAAGAAAATGTGTTTAATATACATATAGGCAGTAAAAAATAAAAAAAAAATGGTCAAAAATCTTTAAAATTGGGATTATTACTGAAGTATTATCCATTAACACCGTTATTAGAAACGAGTAAATAGGAAGAATTAACTTCTATATGTAGAAGGGTAGATGGACTTTGTTAACTACATGGAAGGGTACTTATAACGATCTATCACGAAGAAAATCTAGATAGAAATTCTAATAGGAAAAAGTAAAGCTAGTAATTCTATGTGGAGCGAAATAGTAAATATTGAATAATACTACATATTAAGGAATGTAAAAGAAACGTTAAGCTACTCTGGTATTTGTCAGGGTTTCACATTCAAAGAGAAAACAATAAAATATATTGCAACCGAAATAAAATTGTTGTTTAATCATTAATACTTTTCTGCTGCACTGAGTAAAGAAAATAAATATAGAAATGTAAATTGGAATAATAAAAATGGGCATGCCTCTAACTAAAAAAGGTATGCCGTACTCAATTGCAAATATTGTAAAAGATGACGGAAGATAGTCCACAAAATCACTGAAAGTAAAATTGAGGAAAAAATATTAATTGGTTTCAGAGTAACAGTGGCCTAATAATAATAAAAACAATAAATTTGTTTTCCCTGTCATACACAGCCACTTAAAATGTAGAATATTTCCCCCGGATTTTATAATGACATAATTTTAATTTTTAATGAAAGGAAACATAAAAATACCATAAAAAAGAATCTCGACTGCTCTTGTGGAAATGAAACAATAGAATATCTACTATACAAATGTCCTGAATACATGTGTAGAAGTTACTTCTTGAAAGTTCATTGATAACATTTCAATATAAAATCTATAAAACGAGCGCATAGAGTTTTTAGCCTGAAGATGTTAGCGTAAGAATTTTGCAAAAAAAAAAAAAAAGTACTAATACTAATACCATACATAACCATCGCATTTGGTAAAATGTACTATTTAATGACAATATTTTATTTATTTTTAAATTATAAAATTACAACCCTAATATGCAAGTTGTAAAATAGGGTTTAATCATTAGAAGACACAAAAACAGCTGATTGAAAATGCATAAGAACTTTAAACTTATGATAATTAAATGAAAAATATTCATTTTAACCAAAAGTTGCAACACTGTAGTTCATTAGATAGAGCGAATCCCCTTGTGGCTTTCAGGATTTAAAAAGTCCAGGTTTTCCCCAAAATCTCATTGTGATAGATGAAAGAAAGTCTTTGGATTCCTGGAATGTATGCATGCCGAAGGCAATGCGCTTTTTCCCCTACCTGTCGAGCGGTTTTACAGTATTTCTGATCTGTTTTTAATTTCCTGTTTGAGAGCTCTCAGCCCCTGCAATACCGAGAAAGGCAAGCAATCTGACGTGACTTGATTTGAGTTGTCATGACTGTAATTAACCTCTTCGACTGAGTGCACTGCCTACTTCAGGGTTAGGCTAGTTCGTGGAATCTTTCCTCCAGGCTATCATGCAACAGTATCCTACGGAACTCAAATTATAACAGTCGTGTGTTGTGTTTTGCTTATCTGAAGCACACCTACGTGACTTTCTGGTATAAGGACAAAGTAGGCTTCTTAGAAGTCAATGTACTCAGGAAATAGTCCAAAACCATGAAATTCTTGCCCGATGTGGTAAAATCCATTTTCTTTTACAGTGTTACGAGGAAATCAGACTTCAGGTAAATCCCAACTACATGCATAGTGATTACTGGTGGGAACTGTAATTTGTAGCAATCAACTGCAAACAGGTAAATATAGTTTGCAGGTTTTATTGTATACATTAATAAGGATACAAACCATTCCTTGATTTGGTTACAAATATATTAATATGCATTTTAAGGGAAAATTGATACTCTGGTTTTAA
The DNA here is from genome assembly GCA_030762935.1 of Hymenopus coronatus. Classification (NCBI taxonomy): domain Eukaryota; kingdom Metazoa; phylum Arthropoda; class Insecta; order Mantodea; family Hymenopodidae; genus Hymenopus; species Hymenopus coronatus. The sequence continues at coordinate 74,333,093 of CM060896.1, read as the reverse complement.
CACAGTAAGAATATTTATTTTACTATAATAGAAATAATAATATTAAAAAAAATAGATATGCTGGTATAATAAAGTCACTAATATTTATGTATTCTTGCTATTCATGTACAATAAAATTTATATGAACCATAATACATCCCTCGTCCAATATGTAAATAAATACAAACGAAAAATATTGAAGCACTATTTGCATGAAGGGAATTTTTCTTGGTTCTGATTTAAATTCATTTATGTTTTATTTGAAATTCATTTTTATTGATTTTTTCTCTGTGAAAAAGAGCATACTTTTATCACTTGTAATTTGTAAAAAAGTCTTTATTCATTTAACACGAATAAATTCAATTGTATAACTACTAATTATACAGCGTTTGTTATCAAACTTACTTGCTGCAATTACAGACTGTCAGACACAAAAACATTTAATTTATAAAGAACGTAGATGTATCATTTAATGATATCTATCCTCTACAAAAAGTATTGAATTATCAAGCTTCCTTATTTAGCTGAAATTAAGTAAGAAGTAAATTAATGGTAATCAGTTTCGACCTGAAAGTAAGATATATACATCTCTATAGACACCCACAGCTTCAGTGCAATGATCAGTGCCTTAACAAAATTTCAAATAAAACTGATACAAAAATTAACAATAAAATCAAAATTATGGTCCTGCACCCAGCAAAATGTGTTTAAACTCAAAAATACTAGAAATAATTAATTATTTTTCATATCTTGGATACACATAATAATTTTTCGATGAAATAAAGACAATGGCAATAATAAATAAAATAGTTAAATTCCCTAGTGCAAAGAAATACAAAAATTCACCTCGACAAGACATTTTCAAGCTCAATATTTTGTAATGGAAGTGAAGCATGGACATTAAGGAAAACAGATGAAAGCAGAATAACAGCTAATGAAACAAATTTATGAAATGCACAACGAGATACACACATAGTATTATAAACGTAATGTAGAGTAATGAAGGAATTGTAATTGTAACCTCTAGCTGACTGCATAAAAATGCTACCAGAAAAATGGATAAGCTTCTATATTGCCTGCGCATAAATAGAATCCCAAAATCCATGCTTCATTCGTCCAAAAGGGAAGAGATCTTTTGATCATCCATAGAAGTGCTAGTTTGAAAATTCAAGGGATGTGAGATTTACCAGGGCATAAGGAGCAATAGCTAAAGGGAAGAAAGAGAATATTAACTTAATAGTGATACATCATAAACTAATCCATAATAATGTATGAAATTATGAAATTATTTGATTTATGCATTCTTTTAAGACTATTCGTTGCTAAAATGGGTAACACTTATGAAATGTTACAGGTATGACGGCGTGGGATTTTTATGTATCCTATTTACTTAGCAGCAGAGACGGTGAGCGGGTCGAACTCATTGAGAGAGTAAAAACAAATATTATTCAGGCAGTTCTCCACTTACTGGTTTGAACTTCTCTTTAAATGCAAGGATGGATATCTCTACACATGAAATACGGGGCGGTTTTTTTGAGATAGTGTCTAATGGCCTCTTTTACTAAAATGACTCTGATGATGCATGGAATGCGATGACAGGGGAAACCGGTGAATCCGATGTGAATCCACCCCTGCACCGCTTTGTCCTCCACAAATCCCACATGCGGTCGCTTGTGAGAGGCGAGTGGTCTAACTGCGAGTGGCGCGGTCGAAAATACGGGGTGGATGGTCCACCTGGTATCCCCTGCTGCTAATTTTTTCTCGATTAGCATGAAGTAAATAGGTAAATAAGCTTTTTAACAATAATTTATTGCAGAGATGTAGAGAAAGTCATGCAAATGGAACACATCAGAATTTTTCCCTTCTACTTACAAGAAAGGAAGTAATAAGACAATTTCTGCTGTTTATCTCGATTAGCATGATGTAGATAGAAGAATAAGCTTTTTAGCAATCATTTTTACAGAGATGTAGTAAAAGTGAAAGAAACATATTGGATTTGTATTGTTGGGAACCTATCTGTCTTTTAAGGTAATAGATAATACGTCACATCTTCATCAAAATCATTATTTTGGAGGCAAAATGGTGCACATGCCCACCAGCTGTTTGGTCACATAAAGTAAGTAGAGATAATTTAAGGGTATCGCACATTCTTGGCTCAATCAAGGAATTTATGCATACTAAAATGTTATGATCAAACGTAAACAGTTCTTGCAACTTGCCTATAAAGACGCTCCTCTGAATATTAAGACATAAGTTTTAATTGCTCCCATTATGGGCTACTGTTATGTTCCTTTACAGCATTATTTTTCAAGGCTATTGTTGCTTTTACACAAGATGCGTATCGGATGATACTTACTAATTATCTCTTGGCTCATTTATTCCTCGATAAAATGTAGATATTTTTACTTTCTCTAGTGTACTATCTACATAGTGTATAGAGGAAGTATTGTACTCCACCCAAAAGTTCGATAGCGAGATTTAACATGAAATAAATGATTTCAAAAAAGGAATTTTCAAAAAAGTCATTCTGTGTGTGCCTGTGTCTATGGGCAGCATAGCTCAAAAACTAAACATCCGTTAAACACTAAACTTGTTATTTAAGTTCATTGTCTTTCAAGAATACGACAGATAGATTCTCAAGAAAATTCTATCCATGAAAGAGGTAAAAAGGAATAATTTGGAAACTATGGTGAAATTTGAGCTATATCGTGATAAAATGTTCAAAAGTATAATAAAACAAAAAAGACTTTTGAGCTAATAAGAAGGGTTATTCCTCATCGTAATTCTGTTATTGGTTCTGTAATATGGTCATCCTACTACCCTTTACGTGGAAAATATTTCGAAAATTTTGGATTTTCTCAAAAATGGTTCTAATTATTTTGATTAAAATAGCGTATAATAAAGATATTCATATGACAAATAAAATATATATCTTGAATTTTCTCGGAAAATTCTCTGAAGAGCTCTTACTGACTTTAGTATAACCGTAAGAGATAGACAAAAAATTGCTACACAAAAATGTAGATCTCGTTAAAAGACAAAATTAATGTCATATACATATTTCCGTTGACCGTTTTCGAGCTATTCTTTGTTATTGGTTTCAATTTTGAGATACTCATACTTTTCTCATACGGAAACTTATTAACTCCTGGTCATGCAAGGAAAAGGATTTAAATCCCATAGCAGCCGGCTTTTGAATGAAATAACCTTCGTTTTAGCCTCACGTGTTCCCATATTTCCCTTATACTTATAAGGAAGCAAATAATAAAGACTAGTTCTGCTAATGTTTATTTATATTAACAGGATTTATATAAAATAATAAGCTTTATAACAATAATTTATTACACAGATGTAGAGAAAGTCATGTAAGTGGAACACAACAGATTTTTATACCTTCTTTTCATTATATTCTTAAATTATTTGCATATGAATCGATATTTAAATTATTTTCTTCCCCTGTGCGATCTTTAAATTATTTAAAATATACAAATCTGATTGCCGATTATGGAATGTAAACTTATTCTATACTAAACTAGTAGTGAAGCGAGTGTTTACTTTCTTCATGTGTTTCGCTAGCGTAGCTTAGGTTGGGAGGGTGGAAAGTTGGTATGGTACATGATGATGATGATGATGATGATGATGATGGTAGGAGGATTTTCCCTTTGTGCTGGTACAGGAAGAATGGATATATATATTTTGGCAGATTGCGTGCAAATGTGAGGATAGGAAGGTAAAACTATTGCTGGAAGCATTTTTAGCTTCAAACAGACGGAGGACAGCATGCTGGGACTTGATTCTTAATAGCTAAAACTGGCCAAGGTTGGGCACGTACCTAATGGAAGTACGTGTACTATGAGATAAAATATTTGTATAAATATTGTATATGAGTTATATATAGATATGTAGTGTGTATGTACGAGTCTTCTTTCTTTTGTTAGTTTATTATTCTGTTATAGCGTGTGTGTGTGTGTATGTTTGTATATGTAAAATAGGGATGGGTAATGTTTTAGATTCAAGTATTTTAGTGAAGATGTACAGAAATCCGATCCATGCGACTGTGAGGCAACTGATGTATTATTATATACTTAATAAATACTAATAATACTAGTACTACCGAAATAGTTATGATACCACTCCTTGTTGCTACGTATATCAGCAATTTGTTTCGAGTTCGCTTATTGGTAACCAAGGATAGAAATACGAGTGACTACGTATGGATATCTTGTCGCTTATAAAGTGCTCACTGTCGTTCCTCTAATTAGATCCAGTTCAAATCTACTATGAGTTCACTTAGTTCACAAACTTCACTTTTATTTGCGATGTGGCTGCGTATTTAAATACCCCAAAGCAGCGTTTTCTTCGGTCCACTTCACTCGCAGGGAATCAAATATATCGTTTCTAATCTCCCGCGATAGCAATACATCACGCTGTCATCAACATACTCACTTAGAATCGCAATTGATGTCGCATCAGAAATGCTCTCGCCAACCAACTCTTTAACTGAACAAGCGTGAATGCTCCCTCACATGTTCATTGGAAATTTCCAGACTTTTAAAATGTTCTGAGCACGAAGAAGAAAACTTCCAAAAGATTCTGGTTATGTCCTATTTAAGCTAATCGAGGGCGCTACCGCGTCTACTTGTCTGTTCATCTCATCAACTACCCGGCGTCGCTCTCCAAAAAGTCTTAGAACATATCTTGCGACACAAAATATAAATAAACAAATAAATTATTCTTCTCTCGCACGGTATAGCCTGTCAGAAATCTATTCTTCCATATTTTTTACATCTTTATGGTTTGCGTCTTCCTTAAGGTCTATAAAATTTTGTTGTGTTTGGAATTCTATTCTATATTCTATAGCTAGTCATTCTGTCTAAACCATTCTGCCTAAATACTATCTTCATTTTACATAAATAACAATATATGAGGGATAATCAGAAACTGAGGTTACATGGGTCCTCACTTAAAGGGACACCCAGGATGCCGATGATTCGCTTAAGACAGCGAGATGCAACAATTCACGACAACGTGGCTGAACACGCAAGCAGGATTTTTACAGGAGGGAATATTCAAACTTATCTCACGAAGCGACAAGAGTCTCAACCGATATGAAGACTATGTGAAAAAATAAGCTAATGTCTTTAATATCAGATGGCTGTACTGGTTTTAGGAAATAAGGTATTCTCATTTCTCTGCAGGCTTTTAACTTTAGCTTCTGACCATCCCTCACATATAACATTCTGCTTTGCTGAATTAATTACATTCTAGAACATAAATTGATTAAATATTTACACGTATTGTTCCATTTATAAATTAAATTATGCTGAGTGTTATTTAACTCTTGTGGTTCTCAGCATCGCATACAAGGTTCTGAAAGACCATTTAATTTCACTCAGAAGCCTTTTTATCAAGCTTGAGGTGTTTTATATGCTGTAAATCTACGACATAGTACCAACGACTTTATTTCACTTCCAAAGGAAGCCATGCTAAAGATCTTTACGCCCAAGAAAAAGCCAGCGCCCAGCGCCGTATTTGAACCTTGGGATCCAGAGGTTAGCATGTTACCCCTAGGCCACGGAGGATGATACACTTGTAAATAAATGTATGTATCATAACGGATCGTTTACACTTTGATTGATAGTGTGTTGTGCTCTGAACTATACGTGAATTTTAAATCGACTCAGTTATCATTTTATGAGATGCAGAACATTTGTACAGAAACAGTGTACAAATAAATATCATGACATTATATTAACCTTATTTTAGATTATTCAATCGTTGAAATTAATAGCATGCGCTCAATTTACTGTGCAGTCGTTAATATAGTAAAATTAACCTTGTTATAAGAAAGAAAGTCATTAAGGTTTTTGGCAGTTACTTTTTTCTTTATTTTCTAAAGTTAAAATGGTTGACTTAATTGATCTAAGTGTTTTAAGTGTTAGATTCAAATACTTTAGGATGTATCTAGCGCTGCACATAATCATGATTTAGGATGGTTAAGCTATTTCTCCAAAAATATAAGTTTAATAATTTTGAATTTATTATTGTATACGAGGGTCACTATTTATATTCCTGCAACACTGATTGCTGTAGGTGTCTCTGGTATTTTCACTGGAAGGTTCACATTGTTATCCTTAATCTACTTAAGATATTTTGTCAATAGAGCTTTATTTATGGTGTTAACAGTGACTTTAAAATTGTCTCAGTGAAAGGATGGAATTAAATCGTGAAAATCTTCGTGCGATGGTTTATATCACTTTCCACGTGGATTATCAAGACAATGGTACATTGACCAAGTCACTACTACATTTGACGATGAAGAGCTAGCTAGTATACTGACTTTAATCTTGGCCGTCCTTCACTCTCTGAAGAAATTCGTTAAGGATGCCCCACATCAGTTGTTGAGCCAAAAATAAGATCATACATGGCACATACTGTGGGATAGAGGCAACCGAGACATTAAGTCCTCCAAAATTTGTAAAATATTGCATACTCATTTAGCCATGAATAAAGTTTGCTCTTGCTGGATCCCAGATAATTTGACACTATTTCAAAAGGATACTCGTGTCGATCGGTGCACACAAATCTTTAAGAAATACACCGGTGGGCATCAAACGAAATGTATAAGATTGGAACAGATGACGAATCATGATCTATGCATATGAGCCGGAATGTAAACAGCAGTATGAATGCTTCAAGATGAACCGAATCCTACAAAAGTTGTTCGCACTCGAAGCACTTCAAAACAAATGGTCGCCTGTTTTTTTTTTTTTTTTCAGAAAAACTGGTAATCTGGTAATAGGGTCTTTAGAAGAACGTAAAATGGTAAATTCTGAATGGTCCATAACCATTTTTGGGGAAAGTGTTCGGTGAAACAAGGAAAACAAACAAGTGCCATCGGGTCGTTCTTCATCAAGACAATGCGAGCGCTCACCCATCTCGTCTAACAACCGACTATTTGTATACTAACAAATTTAATTGATGACTCATCTGCTGTACAGTCCTGATTTGGCACCCTATGGTTTATTTTTGTTTGCAATCATCAAGAATAAAACTCGCAGACAACGAATTTCTTCGGCATAAGTTCCCAATGATGCGTTCAAAATCATGTTTTGAAGGTGTCTCAAGCTGATGTAAAAAATGCTATGAGAAATAGTTCGAAGTATGTAAAAGGTATTGATCATAAATCAGAATATTTCGAGAAGCAATAAACCAATTTTGAATAGAAAATTGTTTTTCTATTATTAGCTCAGATAATAAATATGATTATTGCACATTATTTGTCTGATTAAAGATTATTCAACATTTAGAACAGACATTGAAATGCGTGAATTATATAAATGATGCAGATACAATCGGAGTTTCAGACAAATAGATTAAATACGAGGCTATATTATGCAAAAATACAAGATTAATTTTAAAACACATCCTTTTACAGTAGCTCAAGTGCATGCTTTTACGATGGTGATTCTTCTGCTATATACGATGCGAGAACACTTAACTCAGAGTTTCACGCAGGAATTGGCGAGCTATGACGTCTTCTTTTATAACCCTGAGTCACTTTAAGTGAGATGTTACTTCATTAACATGCAATAAAAGGTTACAGAGTCCTTGAAGTAAGTCCATCTGGATGTTGAAACTTCGCAGAAATGACAGGTTAACTCCCACAGCACAGGAGAGCGTGGTAGTCCTACGTGATTAAAATGCTTTGCATTTCTGACTTGTTTACCTTTCCTCTGATTTATATACATCATTTGATGCCGACACTTTTTGTTTTCCTGAACAAAATTCTGAGGTATTGGGAAGCAGATGGCTCGTCCTTTAAGGTGATGCATTTGATCAAAAACTGTGTTAAATTCAAAAACTACCTTCTTTGTTTATAAAAAAAATATGATTTCAAATTTTAAGAAAACATATCAGATTTCTCACTTGTATATTTTATCTACCAAGTAACTGAAGCTTTAAATAGGCAGTCGCATGCTTATTAATATTCAAACTTTCTTCCAACACTTTTCCATTATCAAAATGTTCGACACAACGCAGTTTTTCAATAATATGATTAATACTTTTATATGATCACTAAAAAAGCACATTAATCAAAATGGTCATATTACTTTTCCGAAATAATGCTTCAATTCTTATAAATAAATTACCAAATGCTGAAAAATCATGATGAAAATACTGAAAGTAATAATCTTTCTCCACTTTTTTTTACTCCATGGCACGACAGCTCACGGGGAACCTTGGCCTACCGCCCGGCCGCTGCGTCCCCCATCTCGGTCCACTACAGACGTCATGGATGGGGTGCAGTATTGGAGGGTGAGACGTGGTCAGCGCCTCGAATCCCCCCGGCCGGTTAATGCGGTCCTCATGACCTGGAGCCGCTACTTGTCCATCAATTGGCCCCCCAGGGACCTTACGAGGCTGAATGCACCCCGGGCCAGGTCTCCCAGCGGGGGAAAAATCCCCACGCCGGTACTGGGGATCGAACCCAGGTCTCCCGCTTGGTAAGTAGCAACGCTACCACCGCGCTAAGGAGACGACCTCTTTCTCCACTTATTAGGGGTAAAATAAAACACTACAATATGACAGATCTATTCATGAACTCATTCACTGTAAAAATTACAGTTTTACGTGAAGAGTTTTAAAAATACATCACTTGGCTCATATTTATTAGAACAATAAATTTATGGAAGTAAAATGTTTATCTAGATAGCCACGCAATCTAGAATTTTGATACATTTCAAAAATATCCTATTAGCCACTTTTGAGAGAATCAAAATGTTAGAAAAATGCTCTATGTAAAGGGTAGTTGGGGATGAGGGGATTTTTCTTGAAAATTTCGTTTCGCATTCTTAGAATATACTGAGCTTATACTAAGTTCGTATCTAATCAACTTTTCGTTTTTGAGCCATGTTGCCCCCCCCCCACACACATATACACAAAGGGATCCTGGATTCAAGAGATTTAAAACACATATTTGTGGTGAAAGCTCGGTATTGGACGTATTAGAATAACTACTCTACTATATATTGTACATACGTGCTTGAAAAAGTAACTAGTATATTAATGAAAATAGAATTTTTTCAATAATACTATTACTTTCATGTCACGTACTAAGTACTTATATAGTGTATATATTTTGTGTAGAGATTTCGCCGGAAATGTATGTTTTGAGGTCCCCTGAAACCAAAAATGTAATTTTAAGAAAAATATATGTTGAACTATTAGCATACTATAGCTCTGAAGCAAAGAAAATGGGTTCGAAGAGCGATGGTTCTTACCTATGCTATAATTAAGATTTCTGCATTCATTTGTTCATTCACTATTCATAATTTATCACGTGGAGTGAGTTTAAGCCAAATAAAATTTTTGAATGCGTAATTATTAAAGCTGTGAACTGTTTTTAGAACTGTAGAACAGATTTTGTTCATTTAATACTGCTTCTTATCTATGCTGAGAAGAATCATATAATTTTTATTTATTAGCAGTATACATAATTACTTTCTGGAAATTATTATATAGAAACATCCAAACCTAATATCAATGCATTACGGCAAAATAGTCATATGTCTTTAAACGAAAGCTAAGGCATTGGAATTACCTAATGAAAAAGACGAAAGAATGTTTGCATAAACAAATTGTTGTACAAGAAGCTGTAGATCTTGCATGATTAAGAAGCGTCAAAATGTACCAAAGATCTAAAACAGAAGTTTCATTTTCTTACATAGTACACAGTGGTCATGTTGCTGCATTCCAGTCAACAATTGTATACCGGGATGACACTATATATAGAAAACATTTTTGAAAATAGATCGTGAGTAAGTGAATAAGTGTATGAACAAAATAACTCAAAAACGAAAAGTTGGTTAAATATAACATTTGATAATTTTGTTCAGTATCTTCCAAGGATGCGAAACAAGAAAATCTGCCCACCCCAAACTATCGCTTGCAAGGAAACATTTTCGAAAATTTTGAGTTTCTCAAAAATGCCTAACAATTTTGATTAAAGTTCCGCATGTTAAAGTTATTTTCATGCCATATGGAATGAATATTTTGAAGTGCCTAGGAATAGTATTTTAAGTTATCTTCATTCTGGATGACTTTTGCATAATCGGTTAACCTCAAGACATAGACCAAAACTTACTACACCAAAGCATACAATTTTGTCATATGTTTTTGGAGAGTTAATCGTTTCCCGCGATATTCCTTGATATTGGTATTTAAATGTACCATAGTTAACACTTTTCTCAAATGAAGAGTCATTAATCAGTTTAATTATGAGTTTAGTGTTCATGCAATGAAAAGGAATTTGATATAGCGACAGCTTTTAAAAAATTTGACAATCGCTTTAGCCTGCGTATTTCCTTATATACTTAAAAGAAAATAAGTAATAACACCAATTCAGCTAATGTGAATCTCAACTAGCATGAAACGGAGAGCAGATTAAGATTCTATAAGGACAGTTTTTGGTTTGTTGCAGATTAGGTTTAGAATTTTATGTGTATTGAACACATCGATTTTGTACTTTCTCTACACGTACTATCTGCATGGTGTATAGAGAAAGTGTTGTATGGCGCCCAAAAATTCGATGCTGTGGTTTCACCAGGTATACATGTTTTGAGACCCCTAGGTCCTCAAAAAAAAAAACATTTTTAGAAAATGTCCTATGTGTGCCTGTATGTGTGTGTGTTAGTGTGGTTTTCAAGGAAACTTTCCACCCCCAACTACTCTTTACATGGAAAAAATTTTGAACATTTTATTTACTCAAAAATGGCTGTAACAATTTTTATCCAAATCTCTTATATTTAAGATATTTACATGGCAAATAAAATGTATATCTTCAATTTTCTGGGAATAGCCTCAGAATACATGTTTATTCTAGATGAATTTTGCGGAATTTTGCATAACGGCTAAACTGTAAGAAATAAGCAAAAGCTTACACAGCAAAAATGTAGATCTCGTTAAAATACACAATTTATGTCACTATATATTTTTCGTGGAGTTGACAGTTTTTGAGATTTCCTTGTTATTAGTTTCAGCTTTAAAATACTTATTCTTTTCTCATATGGGAATTTGTCAACTTTTGTCCATACAAACAAAGGTAGTTCAATCACAAAGCGACCAGCATTGTACTCCCTTATTTCTCTTCTGCTTATAAGGAAGCGAATATAAGCCCCTTTCTACTATTCTTTTCTCTATTAGTATTAGGTAAAGTGAAGAATAAACTTTTTAACAATAATTTATTCTAAGATGTACAGATTGGATCACATATTTTTTTTTATTTCTAAATTTCTAAAAATCTTCCCCAGAATGCCACTAAGTATGATTCATTCTGAATAATCTCCCAAAAAGTGTCGGTTGTTTTCTTAAGAAGCACTGATGAGTAGGTTTTGTAATCCTCAGATTGCTCGTGTCAGATGTGTTGTCAATAACTTTTCCATGGTACACAATGGCCAACGCTACATCGTCTATTATTTACATTTTGTTGTTGTACAGTGCTGTCAGACCAGACCGGTCTTTACTTCATCGCCCTCTCGTTTTTTGGCTTCTAGAAAATAAAAGTAAATCAGTTTAGGATAGTGCACGTTGTGCTTCAATGTTGCATTCGTGAATTACAGAGGGCGTTTTTGTCTACAGAGAGAGAGGAGGTGGAGAAAATGTGATATTCTTTATCTTCCTTCAACTGTGGATATGAAATGGAATTACCTTGTACAAATAAATTATGAATCAATAATACTTAGTGGAGAATTTGTAGCTGATGGGTGGAGCACGTTGCATTGCACGACCGAAGTCAGTGTCCGAAATATAGCACATGTTATCCTGCGGGGTACTGGGCCCTCCTACGTTAGGAAAATAGCTTATTTTTACCTTCTCTAGCTCATAAGTACTATCTACATATTAGATAGGGAAGTAATTCTATTTCACCCAAAAATTTGATCCGAGATTTCACCCCCTGTCTCAAAAAAAAAAATAATTTTCACTTGTTAACCTACTTTCAAAATGTCCAATCTGAGACTCAAAACAAACAATTGCCTCAAATAGGATATATCTGCGTGTTTTGGGGCTAACACGTATTTTTATGGGTTAAAGAGATCTCGAGTTCAAATCTCTGTTTATGTGCTAATGGATAGGTAGTCAGACTGACAAATGCAATGCCATGGCCGGGATTTAAACCACGGATCTCAGGGTCTCTAGCTGGTTGATGTACCACTCAGCTACCATTACATTTCTCAACTGACTTACATGTTTCCCGGTAAATCACAATATGATGCAAATTATTTTGAGAATGACGAACTCCAATGAGAAATTCAATTCCATCCCGGTATGTTGCCATGGTACCTCAGTAGCAGAGCAACCGGCTAGAGGCCGGGAGATCCGTGGCTCAAATCCCGGCTTTGGATTGAATTTTTCAGCCCGACTCTACCTATCCAACTCCTGTCGTACACACGATTTTTGTGAGAAGATAATTAAATTATCATTAGTGTTATATGTTTTTCTGGGATTTTCCCTTATCCTGAGACGATCGTTGGATAATTATAACTTAATAAGGGCCCTGGGCTCTTTTAATCACAATTTTACACATTTGACGAGTCCTTAGTGTGAGCTACCAGTTCATAAGATTTGTTTAACATTAAACAAAAAGAGGAAGAGGAAAGCGTTGCTCCTCATTATCGTGTATAAATCTGAGTCAGGTTCTCACCAAAACTGTATCATAGCTATAACAAAAGAACTTGTTTTTAAATTATCGGTAGACAGTTTGAATGTTAATGTCATTGCAACTTGATTGCGTTTATTGCCGAGATATTCTCAAGCTGCTGCTTTTGCTTCATGGACCTGTTTTCCAGGAGAACAAATCAATTCATCTGGCTATTGGTATTTCTATTTACTGAATCCTTTCAGTTGATAGTTTAATGAAACAGATGTCATCTTTTGTGTGTTCAATCCAGTGTATCTACATATAATGTATCTATTCTATATGCAATGTTAAATGTATTTTAAGTCCTTTATATTTTTTTCACTTATTATTTTAACATTAAAAATAACTCCTGCACAGAACGTAAGAATTTCATGTCTGCCGCCTCAATTCTTCTTTTCCCTGATCAGTTCAATGTCCACAGAAATGAGTTAAAACTGTACAGCTACCATATTTTACTTTCCATGGTTTTTATGTACAATGCATATAGTGAATAGAGAATGCATTATATTTCACCTAAAAATTCGATACTAAGTTTTCACCTAAAAACACGGATATTATCCACTACATAAATAAATAAATAATAACAATAAAACAATTTCTAGAAAAAGCTCCACATTTGTGTGTGTGTGTGTGTGTGTGTGTGTGTGTATGTCTGTGGATAGCAAAACTCAAAAAGAAGTGTCGTTTAACAGGAAACTTGTATTTTAAGTTCAGTATCTTCCAAGTATACCACAGGAAGAGTTTCAGGAAAATTACCCCAAACCCAACTACTCATTACATGGAACAGTTTTCGAAAACTTTGTTTTTCTCAAAAATGACTAACGGTTTTGTTTAAAATGTCATATACTTAATATATTTTTATTACAAACAAAATTTTTATATTGTATTTTCTGGGAGTAGTTTCTGAAAGCTTCTTTATTCTGGATGACTTCTATATAAATGTTGTATAACTGGCAGTGTATAAGATAAAATATAAAACATTTACTGCACAAAAATGTAGATCTCATTAAAACACACAATCTATGTCAAATACATTTTTGTTGTAGAAAGTTAACCGTTACCAAGATATTCCGTGTTATTGTTTTCAGTTTTAAGCTACTTAAACTTTCATCAAAGGGAAGCAAAGAGAACAGATATTCAATTGTTTTATAGCCTCGGCAATTAAAATATATGGCAATCGCTTTAGCTTAGTGCAGTACCTTATTTCCCATCCATTTATAAAGAATGAAGTAAGAAGATACTTCTGCTAATATTCACCTCTATTAGCATGATGTAGATAAAAACTAATACTCTGTAAGCAACGCTTGTCTGCGAAGCATCTAGAAGAGGACATGTGAATGCAACACATCAGATTTTTACTATCTCTACACGTACTACTATATGCAAGTGTATCGATAGTTTTGTGCTGCATTTAAAAATTCGATACCGAGATTTCACCGGAAATATATATTTTGGACCCTCCTGAATAAAAAAAAAAAATCAGTTTCAGAAAAAATGTTCGTGTGTGTGTGTGTGTCTATAGGCAACATAGCTAAAAAGTAATAGTCCGTAAAATACCAAACTTGATATTTAAGTTGAGTATCTTCCAAGAATGCGACACGAAGATTTTCCAGAATATCCTTTACATAGAATAAATATCGAACATTTTGGTTTTCTCAAAAATTGCTGTAAGGATTTTGATTAACATCTCTTATGTTAAAGATATTCACATGACAAATGTAATGTATATCTTAAATTTTCTGAGAATAGCGTCCGAAGGTCTCTCTTCAGGATACATTTTTCTTAATTTTACATGGCTGGTAAACCATAAGAGATATACAAAAGCTTTCTGGAACAAAAAATATAGAACTCCTTAAAACTCACAATTTGTCATACTATTTTTCTCATACGGGAACTTGTCAACTGCCAAAAAAAAAAAAAAAACATTCAATCCCATAGAAACTACCTTTTAAAACATCCCACTGTCAATTTAGCCTAGTGTATTGCTTCATTTCCGTTTCTACTTAAAAGGAAACAAGTAATAAGATCACTTATATTAATGTTTTTCTCAGTTAGCATCAAATAGATATAAGAATATGCTTATTAACAATAATTTGTTACAGAGATATAGGAAAGTCATGTGAATGGGACACATGAGATTATTGTTTTGTGTTTCAATGTTTTCGGTACACATTCTATTAAATTCATTTTTTTAATATTTTTTTCATCTTTCTGCCTATAAGACACGTTATGCCCTAAATAATTAAAACTTTTAGCTATTATATTATCTATTATTAATGATTAGTTTGAATTTAATGTGGTTCTTCCCCCAAAAGACCATCAATTCCTTTTATTTTCTGATACTATATTCCCAAGTTGCTGAGAATATAGCACCAGCTGCTGGTGCTAATGGCCCAATCATACATCTTTAGAATAAGATTTAGCTGCCGAGAGAAGCAAACGTTTGAAATCCCATTGATATAATTTTAAACCTAAAGGCATGAAGGTTATTGGTGAACCCTTATATATGTATATGTACATACTTTCAATGACTCTCAGCCTTAGATCGAGGTGAAAACTTGTGTGCGAGATGTCGGTGGAGATTGTGGTGTTTAGGATGACACCATTACACTACTTGTAGAGTACGACACGCTTGTTTAGTGCGATTTGGAACACTAAACATGAGAACATATAGCCCAAGTTTTATTTACAAGCTGGTTGAAAGTGGAGAACATGTCTTCACCCACGTTAAACTTTATTGGTGTTCCTCAGCCCTGCTCGAGATGACAGCAGGACATAAGAGACCCCAATAAACTGTGAGCTAATGTAAAATATTAGAAAGCTCATGCTTCCTCTGAGCACCAACTAGTTCTGAAGGATATTATGCTGGTTAGTACTGGAGTTTCAGATGATCCTTCCTCAATAGCGTGTTTAAAGAGTCATTGGCAGTGAAATTTTACCACAATCAGTTCCTGTTTGTAGTAAATGAGTGTTGGAATATTTCGGCATCCATAGGGATTCAGCATCAGGCTGATATATCCTCTTGCATCAGGCTCTACAGCAATTTAAAGTAATAGTATATAGTACAAAATACAGCTAATGCCATTAACAATATTAAAATGTGTTCTGGGAAAATACGGTAAATTTTAAAGACTCGGTTTTGTTAAATATTTTTAAATGTTCACTATTTGTTTATCATATTTAATTAACATGTACTTCCATAATTTGGGACCAATGAATATAGGAGGAACTTCTTAATTAATTCTAACACCAAACTCATTATTTGGGCACGTGTTCTTACTTACGAGAAATGTTCACCTTTCGAAACTATTCCTCAACTTTCCTTATAACACGAAAAGCATTACCCAAAAACGAAGTTTTAATTCCAAATTGGCATTTAACTTCATAATATTCCAAAAATAACGACCTCAACATTATTCACCTCAAACTAACATTTACAATGTAAAAGATTTGTTATTTTATATTTGCTCAAGGTGGGGGAGCAAATAAACATACAGAAATCAATAATTACTTCCTATTTGAGAAAAGTATAAGGATTTAAAAATGCAAAACAAATTACAAAGAATGTCCCGGAAATATGTATTTAAGTACATAAAATTTTATTTAACAGAAATGCTGTGCTTTGACGAGATCTACATTTTTGATATAACAAAACTTTCGGCTATTTCTTTGGGTTTAGTAGTTTGGAAAAAAATCTAATTATGTAGTATTTTAAGGAAATTCGTTAGCACTAATTTTGATAAACTCAAAAATTTTCTATGTAAACGGTTGTTTGAGGGTGGAGGAATCCTTTTGAAAATCTTTGTATCCCATCATTTGAAGAATTTAAATACCAAGTTTGGTTCTTAACCGACCTTCATTTTTAATTGTGATGCTCAGACACACGGATCTTTGACAAAAACCTCATATTTTCCATTCACACGACTTTCTCTACATTGTCGATAAGCCTATTCTTCTACCTATTTCATGCTAATAGAAATACAAATTACGAGAAATGGTATTATTACTTAATATCTTATAAGTAGAAAAGGAATCAGGGAACACACTAGGCTAAAGAGAGAGTCCTATTTTTAAAAAGCTAGTTGCTATATGATTGAAATTCATTATCTCTGCATAGGCAGAAGTTGACACATTCCTGTATGAGAAAAGTTTAAATATTTTAAAATTGAAGACCATGACAAGTAACACCTCGGAAATGGTTAACTATACTGAAAATTATATAGCACTAAATTGTGTGTTTTAATATTTTTACATTTTTATGCAGTAACTTTTTGTCTATAGCTTACGGTTTACCAGTTATGCATAAGTCATTCAGAATGTGAACAAGATTTCAAGAAAATTCGAGATACAAACTTAATTTGTAATATAATTATATTTAATATACGGTATTTTAATTAACATCGTTAGAACTACTTTTGAGAAAATCAAAATTTTGCAAAATTTTCTCTGTAATGGGTAATTTAGGGTGAAGGAAATTTATTTAAAATCTTCATGTTGAACTCTTGGAAAATGCTGAACTTAAATATCAAGTTTGATATTCAATCTACTTTTCGTTTCTGAGTTATCGTGTTCACATATACATACACACATGGACTCTTTTTATTCATGGGAGACTAAGATATGAATTTCCATGAAATCTCAGAATCGCATTTTTGGGTATAATGGAGCAACTTCTCTATCTATGTACTATGTGCAAAATAAAGTAAAACTGCACTGTTTAAAATCAGGGGTCTCAGAATATACTTATATTGCCGATGCATCTTGATGTCGAAAAATTGGTTGGAATACAAAACAAAAGCGAAAAAAGATACCCATGGTGACATAACTATATCATACTTCTGGATCGAATATATATTATTTTAAAAACTATTAAACTTGAAATGGAAAATAAGTTTTACTCCTATAAATTAAACTTTATAGCACCGAAAACTTGTTTTTAATGTCACGCTATTTTTTATGGAAATCCCATTAGTACCATCATTATAATTAAAATAACTTTGCAGGTCTTATCTTTCGTTTCGAGTGTAAAAATCAATTAAGAATGTAAGAAGAAACTCCGGGTAGGCTGTTAATTGCCTAAGTGTGTTAAATTGGTTTCTAAGTGAGGATTTGCAGTAAGATATTCAATTGTGATACGACAAAACCTGGCGTGTTATGAAGGGGCGGGTCCTGGGCGAGGCGCCCCGGAAATTAAGGCTTCCAAGACGGTGATAATAAAGAGTAATGAAATAATTTTATCCTTAGTGGCGTCCTACCCACGCGAACGCGCGTTTAATGGCGATTTTCGCCCCCTCTGCATCATTATGTTTAAAACCCAGTGCCGCTAACTTTTGACCTTCTATCTGGAAAAAATATATCTTTTTTTTTCTCTAAAATGTGCCCCTCCTTACCGTAGGCCACCATTCATCGTTTGTCTTCCTGGACCACCTCCTGCTATTCAGTATTTTACCCCATTTTTCCCCTCAAGACTAATGATAGGGTTATAGGATTAAATAGGCTCAAATTGTGCCGCTAATTATGTTTTATGTTCGCTAGAGGAGGAACCACCTTTCTCGTGAAGATTGTGGGCACGGATTGCTTTTCAAACAGTCATTTGCTTAAGCGTGACTAACACATTCTAAAATGTTAACTTATTGTTTTCCACGCTATAAGTGGAAGACAGTAAATTAAAAGATAATTTAGCAATAATATTGCCGCATGTTATGCGTGTTATAGCTGCCGTATAGGACACTATTTCTTTTTAACTTCATTGGTCATATTAGGGGATTGCACATTCACAAATAACTGAAGTTGTTTTTACTGACTCTAGCATGTATGTACAATGTACATATTAGATAGAGAAAGTATTGTATTTTACCCAAAATTTCGATACCGAGATTTCACCGGGAATACTGTTTTGAGACCCCCTGATTAAAAAAAATATTTTAAGGGAAATATTCATGCACGGGTGAGTGTATATATGTGCATTTGACCGTCTGTGGACAGCATAACTCAGAAACAAAAAAGAAAGTCGGTTAAATTTCTTTTTGAGGAGCTAGTGTAAGTTACCAGTTTATTATCAGCGATTTCTTACTTAGGTATTGATTTAGATTAAGTCCTGAAATCATAATGAAAGGGTTAAATTCCCTTATCAGCTTTAAGTATAACTGGTGTTTTAAGTTCAGTAACTTCCAAGCATGCGGTACAAAGTTTTTCAAAAAAAGCTCCCCACTATTCTTTACATGGGACATTCGTGGAAATGTTTGATTTTCTCAAAAGCGGCCTTAGTAACTTTGATTAAAATGCTACATGCTTGAAATATTTCCATGTATTCCCTTATTTTACTTCTTCTTATAAGGAAGGAAGTAATAACAGGATTTCTGCTAATGTATTTCTCTATTGGCATGGTGAGTATAAAAGATTAATTTTTGTAAGAACAACAAATTTATAAGAAAACTAGAGAAATAGATGTGTGTGGAACACGTCGGAGTTTTTTACTTTATCTAAAACGTACGTAGCACATAATAAAGAAGGTATTGCACCCAAAATTTTGATACTGAAATGTCACCGGAAATACAATCCAAATAAAGCATTTTTAGAAAAATGTCCGTGTGTGTCTGTTTGTCTCAATGTGTATGTATGTGTGTGTGTGTCTGTCTGTGGGCAACATAGCTCAAATACGAAAAGACCGTTAAATAACAAACTTGGTATTTAAGTTTGCTATCTTCCAAGGATGCGTACGAAGATTTTCGAGAAGATCCTCCCATCCCAACTATCCTTTACATGGAACATTTTTAGAACATTTTGGTTCTAAAGATTTTGATTAAAATACTGTATGTTTAAGATAATTTTATGACAAACAAAATGTATATCTTGGACTTTATGGGAACAGCCTCTGAAGACCCCTTCATTCAGGATGACTTTTGTATAACTGGCAGACCGTAGAGAATATACAAAAACTTACTACACAAAACATACAATTTATGTTATATAAATTTTTTGTAGAGTTAAGTGTTTTAGAGATATTCCGGATTAATAGTTTCAATTTTAGCCACTTAAATTATTCTCAAGCGGGAAGACATCTTTCTTCTCGTGTCCCGTTTGCTTACTCCTGACAAGCAAAGAGATTGGAATTTCAATTGTTTCACATAGCAACCGCATTTTAAAGGACGATACTATCGCTTTAGCCTGTGCATTATCTTATTTCCCTTCGACTTACAATTCTGTTTATTTTTATGTTAATTAGCATGATGTACATAACATATTAATTTTTGAGTGTATGGTTTTGTTTGCCGAACAGCTGGAGAGCATCATGTGAATGGAGCACATTAGATATTTTACCTTCTACTTGCAAGGGACTAAGTAATAAGGACAATTTCTGCTAATGTTTATTATTCCGGTTAGTATGATGTAGATAGAAGAGTAGGTTTTCTAGCAATAATTTATAACAGAGATGTAGAGGAAGTCATGTGATTGTAACACGTCAGATTCTTAGAATGAAGTCTGTGTGTGTGATTTTAAAGAAAGTCCTCCCTCTAAACTACCCTTTACATAGAAACAAATTTGAAAATGTTATTTTTCTCAAAAATTGCTCTAATTTGATTGAAATGCCGTATATTAAAGATATTTAGACAAGAAATAGTATTTATATCTTGAGTTTTTTGGAAATAGTCTTTGAAGACCTCTTTTGGGGGGGGGGTAGAATCTTGGTGAATGTCGTGTAACTGTTAAACCGTAAGAGCTAAACAAAAAAATTGTTGGACACAAAATGTAGATCTCGTTAAAACACTTTAATTCGTGTCATATACGTCTTTCTTGTAGAGATGACTGTTTTCGAGATATTCCTTGTTATTCGTTTCAGTTTTAAACTACGTCATCGTCTCTCTTGTTTAACTGCTCTCGGGCTTCAAGCCAGGTGTAGTGATGAAGAGTCATCGACGTTTTGGAAGCGTGCAGCTCTCCTATCATCAGGATGAATTTTTAAAATATATTCTATTCTATATCGCTTTAGATGCTTGGTATATCGCGACGGTCGTGTGTAAGATTTCTAGCGTCATAGAGAGTAGCCTTTCATTACTCTCCCATAATAATTGAACTCCATTTTCGCTTCCTGCAGCCATTGACTCTGCGGGCAACACGGACAAGGCAGAGAGTAAGTCAGTAATTATCGTTAGGTATACTGTAGAGGCGATAACGCAAATAGCGAGAGCAGTCAAGTTGCGCAGTACAAGGAATGGGGGAAAGAGGCGGAGACAGGAAGCGATAGCCATGTGTATGTAAACGCACGAAGATATCGGCCTCCGGCCGACTTCAGCAATCAGATCAAAGCTTTGCGCATCATGTTTACACCGCTCTCGTATACTTTCACGGATAATAGTTGTCATTTGTTCAGTAGCGGCTTATGTTTGAAGTGTATAATACGAGAAGTGATTGAAGAATTCGAATTTTCGGATTCAAATTTAAAGAAATGATAGACCTGAAACCTTATATACAATTATTCGCTACCATTTCTCTGTTGCAGTTGTTACTATTGCAACAAGAATTGACATATTTGTAGAATGACATAGAAATCAAAGACAAATTGACATATTTGTAGAATGACATAGAATTCAAAGACACATTCTAGAATAGAATTCTATGACCATGTGCACCAAGGGTTAGGAAAACGTCCTAATTTTATTTCACGAAAACCATAACATCAAACAGGCCAAAGTCGTATTAAACCTTTTTATTCTCTTTGCGTTAATAAATATAATACTTAATGCTTGATTTTAAACTTCGATTTTCTCTATATAATTTTTACTTTCTCTACACGAACTATGTACATAGCGTATAGATAATGTTTTATATTCCACCCAAAAATTAGATACCGAGATTACACCGGAAATACACGTTCTAGGGTCCTCTGTACAAAAAAAAACAACAAAAAAACAAGCAGTTTAGAAAAAGGTCCTTGCGTCTTTGAACACGATACCTCAAAAACAAATAGTCGGTAGAGTACTATATTTGCTATTTAAGTTTAGTATCTTCCAGAAATGTGACTTAGAGATTTTGAACCCCCTCCCCCCCAAACTACCCTTTACTTGGAAAAACATTTCGAAAATTTTGATTTTCTCAAAAATGGCCCTAACGATTTTCATTAAAATACCGTATTTTAAAGATATTTACATGATAAATAAAATGTAAATCTTGAATTTTCTGGCAATATTCTCTAAAGACCTCTTTATTATGGTTGAATTTTGTAACTGGTAAACCGTAAGAGATAGACAAAAAAATAAAGATCTCGTTAAAACTCACAATTTGTCATATACGCTTTTTTCTTCTTGGAGTTGACCATTTCTGCATTCTCTGTATTTGTTTCAGATTTAAAATACTTAAACATTTTCTCCCACGGAAATTTGTAATCTTTTGGCCATGCAAAGAAACGGATTTCAACCACATGGCAGCCAGATTTTAAAAGAGTTCACAATCGTTTTAGCTTAGTGTATACCCTTATTTACCTTCCACTTCAAGGAAGCAAGTCATTAAGACAATTTCTGTTAATGTTTACCTTGATTATCATAATGTAGATACAAGAATAAGCTGTTTAATGATAATTTGTTACAGCTATGTAGAGAAAGTCATGTATAAGGAACACATAAGAATTTTTGATGCAGTATAGAAACGTTTAGTTGCCGTGGAATTTCATACGTAATTATAAAATGTGAGGGTTCCTAACAGTAAAGTCATTGTATTTTGTTTTTAGTTAGCTTTTGATTTAATTATGTACTTTAACATTATTATATGATTGCTTCTAATATAATTTAGTTGTTTAAAATCGTTTTTGTATTTATATCACTTCCAAGTTTCATTAACCTTTTCCCAACTATTTCTGCCTATAGCTTATGGAATTTTTGTCTCAAACTTGATCATGGTCCTGGAACATTCAGTAAGATAACATTGTACTTTAATTAGGCGAGCATATATTCAGACAACCAAAGTGCTTATATTTGGTTATGTTAAATAAGATTATCTTATTAATAGCCAAGGAATGAAGAAGAGAGTAAATTTTCTTGGTGCATCGCCTACACAGGGTTGTCAAGAATGTGACATGGTGTAGACCCGCCTTCCTCGACACGCGAAACTCTTGGAGGCCCACTGAATAACTAAACTTCACTTGCAATAGCGCCCCCCGCTTTTCTGCTGTCATTTTTGTAAACTATAAGATGAATTGTACTCCGGTTTGTTGGACATCGAAATGCTTTCTGGAAGGCGAAGTGTTTCTGCAAGAAATGCGTTCCATGCTTCCTACATTCTTTGGTTCTGTAAGAGAAATAAAATACTTAAATTGCGTAGGAGGTTTACGGTCTCCTAAATTAGGTAATACATGCATATCCTGTAATAATATAGGATAGGCACAAAGTACTAAATTATTAGCCCTATCAATACGATTGCTAATCTCTTTTGTTTTCCTCCTCTCATATTGCATGTTTATTTAGGTTTTATTTGCTTAATAAACTTTCATAATCATCAATTTTTACTTATTTATTCATACGAGTTATATTTATGACATTCTTGGCTATATTACTTTCGTTAAACACGCCATTTTAAATAGCTTTCTTGTGTGTCGCCAGGCGTTACGTTACGTTTTAATTTCTTTACATACATTTCCTTTGCTTTCTCGTGCCAAACAATATTTTATGATTTTAGTACTGTTTTAGGGCAGCATATTTTCATTTTTAGTTGCCTAGATTGCTTCAAGCATAAATTCTGCAGCACAGCTGATTCAGAACCTTACAATGGCAAAAACATGCCGGTAGGGCGGCCGCTCCTCTTTCCTTACCTTAGCCACCGTGTACTAATAAAGGCACTGTCATATTTGAAATGTGTGGAGGTCTTCGTGTGATAAGAGTTACAGAACTCAACGGGGCTATTTCAAGTTATACCTGTCAGTAAGGATCTGGCGTCAGCAACATTTGTTTTATCCCCCTTAATGATAGCGACCTGCACACTGTCTCCACTGATAAGAACATAACTGCGGAATCGGCAGGTTTTTATATTTGTTACATTTTAAAAATCTGATGTACTCCATTCACATGACTTTCTCTACATCTCTGCAACAAATTATTGTTAAAATGCTTAAGCTTCTATTTACTTCCTGTTAATCCTGAAAATTTAGCAGAAATAGTCTTATTTGCTTTTTTGTTAGTAGAAGGGAGTACTATAAAGCGAGTCAAAACCTGTTTGCTATGTAACTGAAGTTCCTTTGTTAGTATGGACAAGAGTTGACAAATTCCTGTATGAGAAAAGTATAAGTATTTTAAACCTGAAACCAATAACAAGGAAGATCTCTAAAACAATCAACTCCACGAAAAACATGTATATAACATAAAGTATGTGTTTTAACAAGCTCTACATTTTTTGTTAAGTAAGACTTTGTCTATCTCTTACGGTTTTACCAATTATGACAAATTCCGTAAAATTCATCTAGAATGAAGTAGTCTCCGGAGGTTATTCTCAGAAAATTCAAGACGTACATATTAATTTCTGTAAATATCTTTAATGTACGATATTTTAATTTCAATCGTTAGAGCCATTTTTGATAATTTTAAAATTCTAAAAAAAAGTTCCATGTAAAGGGTAGTTGGAGGTGGGGGGGGGTTTCTTGAAAATCTTTGGAAGATGGCCATTAAATACCAAGTTTGGTATTTGACGGTGTGTTCGTTTTTGAACTATGCAGTCCACAGACACACTCGCAGAGACGTTTTTCTAAAAATGTTTTTTTTTGGGGGGGGTTCAGGGGGACCCAAAATATATATTTCCAGTGAAAGCTTGGTATCGAATTTTTGTGTGTATAACAATATCTTCTCTATACACTATGCACATAGTAGCGTAGAGAAAGTAAAAACGTAAAGATAGTTATGTAAAGCGTAAAAAGTTCAGATGATCGGCAACTAGGGTACGGCTAAAAAGTAAATAGTCAGATAGACATTGTTCTGTGGGGTACAGCTGTTTTGGTGGTATTGTTCACGGCTTTTGGTACAGTTTCCTTTCAAAAACTTGTTCCTTTTGTTAGACTTTAAATGTTTAGAGTGCAGATTATTTAGTAAGTGCTAGTTTCTACCATGAGCAGATGTACCCGAGAGGCAGAAGACAAGCATCCAATGTAAAACGGATGAAAATATACATTCTAGCGCTTGAAATTGCTTAATGTCAAGCAGGAATATGATGAGTGAGCACAGTGGGGAAAAAATCAGCTGCCATTCTCTTTATAAGCCCGGCCTTGTGCGTGCTTTGACGGTTTATCCTTAAAACCCTTATCCTTAAGTTGCACTTGTCTAATAGTCATGTGTTTCTTTAGGGACACTTAAAAACTATTGCATAATACTTTCAACAAATAGCTAATATGATTAATTACAACTTTCGGAACACTAAAAACAAAATGTTGCATTCACATAATTTTCTCTATGTCTCTGCAACAAATTATTGTTGTGAAGCTTATGCTTCTTATTCCTTCATGCTAATCGAGAAAAAATAAGCAGAAATAGTCTTATTACTTGCTTCTTTGCAAGTAGAAGGGAAATAAGGGAGAAGCATAGGCTAAAATTTTAGTCAAAACTGGTTGTTATGTGACTGAAATTCCTTTGTTTGAATGGACAGAAGTTGATAAATTCCCGTATGAGAAAAGTAAGTTTTTTAAAGCTGAAACCAATAACATGGAATATCTAAAAAATGATCCACTCAACGAAAAAAATGTACTTATATAATATACATTGTGTGTTTTAATGAGCTGTACATTTTCTGTTAAGTAAGTATTTGTCTATCTCGTACGGTTTGCCAGTTATGCTAAATTGCGTAAAATTCATCCAGAATAAAGAAGTCTTCAGAGGCTATTCCCAGAAAATTCAAGATATAAATTTTATTTGACAGGTACGATATTTGAATCAAAATCGCTAGCCCTTTTTTTGAGAAAATCAAATTTCAAAAAAATTTACTTGCAAAAGGTAGTTGAGGGCGGGTGGATTTTCTTGAAAATCTTCGTGTTTCATCCTTAGAAGATACTGAACTTAAATACCAAGTTTGGTATTTAACGGATTTTTTGTTTTTGAGCTCTGCTGTCCTCAAACACATACACGAACCTTTTTCCAAAAATACTTTTTTTTCGGATTCAGGGGAACCCAAAACATGTATTTCCGGTTAAATCTCAGCACCGAATTTTTGGGTGCATTACAATACCTTCTTCATGCCCTAAGCCTTGCTGAATTCAACGGCCTTTAGTAGATTTTATAAGGAAGGCATTGCTCTGAATGTAGCTATCGTTGTTACTGAAGAATTTCGATACATTCATACAATATTGCACTCTTTAGAACCAGAAACTCTTCCTGTCAATGAAGCATGTGCTAGCCAGCACTTCTATAGACTATTCTTGAACCAATATATTACTTCTCCTTCCGTGCAGGTTCACTACCCGGAAGGTAAGCGGACCCTGGTTGTACCTACTTGTGTACCTCGTGTTTCGGACTCTGTATACCTACTGAATGGGAAGGTTTAGTTGATGCTACTGTTAATGACATCATTCCTACAGTTGAGAAACAGAGGCGATATGGGATGCGTGCACATGGAGATTGTGGGATTTGCTCGAAACTAGACACTCTACAATACCGTTTGTTGTATTACAAGAATGTGAAGCAGATATCACGCTAGGTGGCGCACTGAATGTCCTTCCCGTGGAGAACAAGACAAACATATCGCCCATTGGAGTAGTGCTTGCTAGAAGTTCCCAGAAAACCACTTGCACTACGAGATTGCTCTACGTGGTTCATTTTCGCTATATTTTATTGGATATTGGAGGTGAATCATGATGTTATAAATATGGAGCTAATGGCATTTGCTGCTTTCCTTCAGTCCTGCCACTTTACAGCTTTACAGCGTGGGATGGTGGAAAGAATCCGTATCACCTAGTTAAAATTTGAGAGGTCACAGATAAGTATCTAAACTGAAAAAGAAGCAATTACTGACTGAGCTTCTTTCTTCTGAAGACAACCAAAATCTGTAATGGTTTTGTATATCTTTTATATGAATAAATATTAATGTTAAAAAAATAGTCATTGGGCAGCTGTATACAGGAGTGTTTGTTCTAAGATTGTTCTAATGTGGATAATGTATCTTTATTGGTAACAAATAATGTAAACAAATGCTTAGTGCCATTGGTCTTAACGTGCAAACTAAAGGTGACGAAAAAATACAAGAAATAAAAAGAATAGGGAAAAAGGAATACAGAAAATGGAGCTAAGTTTCCTCGAGTAGCTGAATACATTTCATCTGGCCTTGCGCAGTTTAGAGAAACTACCATATCTTGCCAGTTTCTCTGCTTAGCCAGTAAATCCCTATATACTAATCTCTTGCGAGCTGGTTATAAGGTTTTTCTCTGAGTTAATTGTTTGCTGTTTCGCCAAAAATGTAGTCAGTGTTCATTCAAACCACAGAGTAGGTTTACCAGAACCGTCTGTAATTTTTGTGCCCTCATACTGGTAATTTAAATCATGCCGTTATTAATATTTTCTCTTTTCCTAAATTAAATGCGCGTCTACGCTACCTTAGCCAATTGAGTTTGCAGTAATTTAGAATGTTTAGTGGTTCAATTCAGTTTACTGTCAATTGATATCATAGTTTTCCCATAGTCTTGACAACTTCCCATATTTCTGTCGTGTATTTCTTATCTTTGTCATAAAAATGATAACCCTATGCCAGAACTTTATTCGCATGTCAAATTCGCATTTCATGCGGAATGAAATTCTGGTATATTGGCGGCGCTATGTGAACTTGGCAATTGACAGAGTTATTAAAACATATAGGAGTAATTGTTTTTCGCACTTTGCCTCTCTATTCTTCTCAAACATTTTTGCGGTTCAGCTGTTCAAAATTTGCAAAACTTCAGACAACCGTGACTTGAGAACTTCTAATTTATGATATGCATAGTTCAAAATTATAAAATCGACATCTGAATCATGTAGTTAATGTGTTGAACAAATATATTCTTATTCTTGTTAGTGTTATTTCTAATATTGTTGTTATTGTTATTATCCTTGTTATTATTGTTATACCTTTCGTTTTTATGGTTCTTAGTTTATAATGACGCATTTCACGACATCCGAGTTGGAAAGAATCATCTTAGACATACCGCAATTACATTGTGGAAGAGGTACAGACTACAGCCTGAGTCCCATAACGAGAGAAGAAAGTTAATTTATTACCGCATTATGTTTGACCTCCACGTTTTGTTAAAAGATGTCTTTCAGAGTGTTTGTAAAGCGAATGAGAACTAATGATTGTTGTCCCAAAACACATTTAAAACACCTGTGTTAGAAAGAGAATCTCATTTGTAAGTCTATCCAGAATGTCGGAATTCTTAATTAATGAAATGTTTAATTAATGATTTTGGTTTAATTTTGCTGAACAAGGAGTTTAAAGGATTGCAGTAATATATTGTCAATTAATGTGGTGTATGCAAGGTGTGGCCGACTTTTGAGAACGTCTCCATCGTTGCCAAACGATCAACATGCAAGTATCTCGTTTGGTGCGTGGCTTTCCATCATTTATCTTTTATTAGTCAGGTTTTATCTGTTCAGTGTAGTTCCGGAGTATTCAAATTTCTCTAAAAGTGCAGTACTATGATCTTCACTTTAACAAAAGGTTGTCTTCTCTACCATCTCCTTCAACTTTTTTTTTTTTTTTTTGCTCACCTGGATTGAATTTCTTAAAAAGTTAGTTCACTTTGAGTTTGATTAAAATATCTTGAGCTTATGTACATGACAAATGTTACTACTATTTCTGATGTGACATAAGCAATTGCCTAACTGTTATTGTTGCACACGAAATAAACTTTTGTAGAGTATTGTATTTTTTGGAAATACTAAATGAATAATTTAAAATATGGAGGAGTAATTTTGATTACACTTTAGGTTATATCACTTAAGGAAACCTAAATTGCATAATTTTATGACCTTATAGGTTTAAACCTGAATTTAATTTAAAGAAATAAATACTTTTTAAAATATGATACAAAGGTACACTGAAAATTAGAAAATACGTACAGTTTTGAGATAAAAATAGAAAAATGTCTGTAAATTTAAGCATTTTAACGCTGATTGTATTAATATGTATTCATTTCTCTAAAATGCCTCAAATTGAATTTCTTGTGTAAACTTGAAACAATTTCTTTTCTCAGAAACCCTTAAATTAAAAATCTGATGTGTTGCACTCACACGACTTTCTCTAGCTGCTCTACCAACAAACTTTTTAGAAAATAATATTCTTCTTTCTACACATTGCTAATCGAGATAAACATTCTTATTACTTAGCTCCTTACAAGTAGAAGGGAACTAAAGGAATGCACTATGCTAAAATGATAGTAAAATGTTTTAAAAGCTGTCGTTACGCGATTATCATTGCAAATCACTTCTTTGCTCGGCCAGGAGTAGAACAAAAGAAAAATGGACACTTCCTGCCTGAGAAAATTATGAATACCAACAAGAAATGTCTCGGAAACGGTTACCTCCAAAACAAAAATCATAAAGGACATAAATTGTGTTTTGGCGAGATCTACATTTTTGTGCAGTAATTTTTTTGCCCATCTCTTACGGTTGAACAGTTAAGCAAAATTCGGCAAAATTCATCCTAAATTAAGAGGTCTTCATCAGGATATAAATTTTATTTAGGATGTAAATATGTTTAATATACGGGATATTAGTCAAAATGGTTAGAGCCATTCTTCAGAAAATCAACATTTTAGTCAAAAAATTCCATGTAAAGCATAGCTTGTGGTGGGGTATTTTTCTTGTAAAATCTTCGTGTCGCATCCTTGGAAGATAGCAAACCTACATACCAAGCTTGGTATTTAACTGTCTTTTCGTTTTTTGAGCTGTGCTGTTCACACACACACACACACACACACACACACACACACACACACACACACACACACGCGCGCGGATTTTTTCCGAAAATGCTTTTTTCAGACTCAGGGGACCCAAAACATATACTTCCGATAAAATCTCGACATCAAATTTCTGAATGGAATACAATACCTTCTCTAAACACTATGTATTGTACACGCGGGCTAGAGAAAGTAAAAATATGTTCAGATATAGCTATTAAAGATATAACAACCTTTATAATAAAGTACAATAAAGGCATAACAACAAATGCATAATATGAATGGAAAGGATGAACCCTGAAGGAAAGTTATAAGAAGAAATGCTACTTCCCAACAGAAAGAAAAAAGAATCGCTCGGAAATGGTTATCCACCACTGTAACATTTAAATAAGTATTTTACATGTCTTGGCTATTTCTTAATAGTTACACACCGAGAAAACTGTAAATACTACAATAAACAAAAGAACTTTTTATGACTAAAACACTAATATCGAAGAGAAACTTGTAAATGTATCTGTTTCTTATTTTTATTTCCTTAATATCAGAAATGAAAATACTTGGAAAATAGGTACTTTACATATTTTAAGGGTATGTCATCTCTATTAGAATCTCTTATTTATCCTTTTAGCTTGCCAAGAAGGTCTTACACTTTTCTTTTGGTAAGTGCTACGAAGCATAACATATAAACATGATGATAAATGGAATAGAAGGGAAGATAAAAGTTATTTCATAAGGGATGATTTTATAATATTCTCAATGACGAGAGGACCCGTAAGGCTGTGATTGTGGACTAGACAATGTCACACGTGTCAAATATTTGGTCACAAATAATAAAGTAACAACACTGATTACGTGGTAAGGTACTACATTATCCTTCGTTATAAAGACTTGTTTCATGATAGTTTGAAGTGTATTTCTCAGACACGTCATTTGTAAAAAGTATAGTCGCTACATTAAGAAAATCTGATGTGTCCCATTTACATGACTTTCTCTAGCTGTTCTGTAAGATATTTTCCTTATAAAGTATTGTTCTTTTATCTAGTAATGCTAATCGAGAAAATCACTAGCAGAAATTGTATTATTAATTGCTTCCTTGTAAGTAAAGGAAAATAAGGGAATACGCTGGGCAAAATCGGTTGTTTTTCACACTCCCGGAGTAAAAAAAGAGCTGAAACAAAAGTTGACTTCCCACTTGAGCATAATATAAGTGGTTGAAAATTTAAACGAATAAACAAGAATATCTAAGAAACTTAACTTTATAAAAAACACACTTACACAAACAAACAAAATTATATATACATATTTGACACTATTTGTGTGGTTTAACGAGATCTTCATTTTCGGGTAGTAAGGTTTTGTCAACATCTCTCAGATTATGATATTTTTATAAGTCGTCCAGAATGAACAGGTTTTCAGAGGGATTCCCAAGATATACTTTTATTTGTCAACTAAATATATTTAATATATGGTGTTATAATGCAAATCCATAAGAGTAATTTTTGAGAAATTAACATTTTCGACATTTTTTCTATGTAATGTGTAGTTTGGGGTGGGGCTATTTTCTTGAAAAACCTTCTTGTCGTATCTTTGAGAGATAATAAACCTCAATAAATTTATTTTTGAGTTATGCTGCCTACAGGCGCGCGCACACACACACATATGGACGTGTTTCTGTCTAATAATGTTGTTATTCAGGGTATCTCAAAACATATTTTCGGTGAAATCTCCGTAGGAAATTTTGGGTGGAATACAATATCTTCTCTATCTACCATGTACAATGTACATAAGAGCTAGAGAAAGTAAAAATACCGTTTGAAATATGTCACTATTTTTCTCTTAGTTCCCTCTTTATATTTGTATCATCTTAGCTCTGCTTTACCATAATATAGACATGTATTTTAGATGCTTGCAACTAAATGTATGCATTTTTAATATATGGAACTTAAAATTACAATATTAGAGTTCTTTCCTTGTCACTATTTATACAATAAAATTATGATGTATACTCAAGCGACATAAGAGATGCGAGATGTTTGTATCGTGTTATGCACAGTCTTTCTTTAGACGTGTGGCCGGCCAAGAGGGAATTTGCTTTTCACCGGGATGCATGTGACTTGCCGGAAGAGTAAAATATTCGTATTCTCTTAAGTTGGAGAACATTCCAAACGGACATTTAAACCAAAACTGTTAACCCATGAAATTGATAAAAATCAAAGGGGAGAAGCTGAAAACATATGGTATTTGGTTTTATTCCACCGAAAGAGTTGCTCAGCGAGTAAATATGAAATATGGAAACCGAATAAAAATCTACCTCTTATATGGCGGAGATTATCTTTAACAAACCCACAGGTATTTACATTTTATCGATATATTTGGCAGTGAATATTTTATGACCAAAGCAAGAAATTTAATATTAGAAAACTTAAAAAATATTTAATCCAGATCAAAATGATAATTTACATTTTAATGGAGTTATGGCGAGCCAATGAGGCTCTCATCATTTTCGTTTTGTATCTGCAGAACATGGATAATCAAAACATAACGGTGTGTAAAGTAATATCTTTTGCAGGGACTTCCTTGTCTAAAACTAAGATCATTTTATTATATTTATTAACGGAGAAGTCATACCTGTCCATGGTGTAGAGAGGAAGTTTGATTTTATATTTTCGTTGTATTAAGACAAAACAGCTGAGGGGAAAGTATCTGCTATATTCTTTGTTAACTTAAGGACATGCTGGCTGGACCTTGCTGAATAAAAGAAGATGAGGGATTGATACATTTTTACAAAATATTTTCTCAAATCAGAGAGTAAGGAAGACAAAAGTGGAAGTGTGAAGATTAATAACTTAAGAACAGATGTTTTGTTTGCAATACGTACTATGTGCTTAAGAACAAACTTCTTATTCTTCTTCTGTTTTATTTGTGTGTCTTTTATTTTTGATTTCCGTAATTATTATAACATATCAGCTTCAAACGTTCCGTGTGACAAATACAGGATGAAGCTTGTAGATAACATAATATAAGAACATTGGTATATCTGATTCCTTTGGTGTATAATTCTCCATAAAATGGTTAAAACCAAAAAATATACTATTTTATTTTGCTCTACTTACAGAGGACAGCAATAGAACTCATTAGTTGGAATTGATAGCTATGCCTGGCTGAATTCGTTTCCTTCTTTATTATTGGCCGAAAGTTGTACAGCTCTTTAATAATAATTATATAGAGGAAATATCAAATATATGCGAAGAAACCCATGAAATTCATTTTCTATTTGCAGGAAAAACGGTAAGACATGATTGCTGAAGCAGATATAATGGCTAAAACAGATGGAATACCTAAATAAGTGGTTTTGATTCAGTATTAGTTTAATATCATAAAAGTAATTCACATATTTGATTTTATTAATCGTAGATATAAGCTTATGGAAACATAAAGTTCTCAGAAAACTTGTTATTTAATATTAATTTATGATTCCAATTGCGTCAAACATGTGATATATGATATATTTATAATTTTACCTCTATACAGGTTTTTTGAGTAAAAGTGTTATCTTCTAGTTACTGAAGAGCTTCCACTCTCAGCAGCCTGCGAGCGTGACGGCGGGAAATTTGTTATCTGTTGTTATACAATGTACAGGTAATAGACTCGTTCTTAACATGCACAATAATTAAAACAAAAATCACATAGAATATAAATATCAGTCATCTTTTAAAAGTACAAATTTAACCTGTTTTTATCATCTCATGACAATTTTGCTAGTGAGACAAATTGGTAACTTCAAATATTTAGTTCTTCTAAACACATATTATTAATGACTTTGGTAAAATGGTTATAAAGATCACAGTATATGCTAAATAAAAATTATTTATGTTTATATAATACTCCGGTAATGCTGGCTAATAAATCAGCCACAATAAAAATATTAAATATTTTCATATTTGATATTTTCTTCTTGATTGAAATTCTATACTAAAAGAATTCTTTACATCCATTCTCATTTTCATGTTCTGACAGTAGAACAGGTTTTTTTTAATCTATTACACAATAATCGATATGTTCTCGCCAGATAAGGTTTTGGTTTAAATTAATACTTCCTAAGAACTTGGTCTCAACAAGAGACTTTAAAACAATACAATTAATATTATAATTCAAATCCATTAATGTCTTTTTGTTGCTGAAATGTAAGTAAATGTCAACACTTAAAATTACCAATGTACAATGCAAATATTTTTAAATGAGTTCACTGCATTTATGTATTTCAAATTCATCCAAACTGTGCAACTGAAGTACGGATAACAATGTAAGTGTATAACAAATTGTGTAGCAACGTAACAAATTAACATTGACAGCTGAATTCTATTATACATAAAATGATAAGAGTTGGATCCAAAAAGTAAGAAAATTGCATCAACTTAAATTAATAAATTAAGTATTAAGGTAAAATACGGAAACTTAAGGTAATAGTAACACAATTTGAATTTGGCTATAAGCTTTAACCAAATCCAATTTTTCTATAGCTTTATGGGAACTAATATAATGACGAATAAAGAAACAATTTATTTTTTATATTATTGTAGCTTTGCGAGTATTGCAGAATTGTTGTTTGGGATGTTCTGTCCCTGTCCGCAGAAGAGGAGACAATTTAATATGATGTGGTGTAGTGGAGTTTAACATGGTCAAAAATTCCAGGAGTTTTTGTGAAAAGAGCTATCGTGATAGGATACATAATGTAATAGTATTCCGTTTACTAAATTACTGACCATATACTACATCTAACAGAATTAAACCGGTTTGGTTGGTGAGGGGTGAATTAAGTAATATTAAACAAAGCAGCACAAGCAGCGAAAGTTCTGAATCAACGTGCATCTGGTAAGCGAAGTTATTAAGCACGCGCAATAGTACGATGTGGCAC
Source organism: Hymenopus coronatus (assembly GCA_030762935.1). NCBI lineage: Eukaryota > Metazoa > Arthropoda > Insecta > Mantodea > Hymenopodidae > Hymenopus > Hymenopus coronatus. The sequence continues at coordinate 74,298,605 of CM060896.1, read as the reverse complement.
CGAAAAGTAAATGAGCACAGAAGTTCGCAGCTTAGATTAGCTTAGGAGGTTGGTCTTTGTGATCTTTGTTTCTCACTTCGTTGAAAAAAATGTTCTCCTTACACACAATATGTATACTTTTCCAGTATGAACACAATGTTTGGTTGCCACAACAGTCACGTGTAGGCATTAGACAAGATTTTCAGAAGCACATTCTTGCAAGACCACAGAGGCTTAAGTGGTTAAAACGTCATAATATCTATATACGGATAAATTCAAAGTGTTGCTGTTCGAATCTAAGCAAAAACCAGTAATTATATATCCACATAGTTCAGTTACCACGTTTCAAATCACTCATTATATTTTTTTTTCAACAAACCTAATTATTTATTGCATTATTCTACGTAGGTAATTTGAGAATTACGATACTTAATATTGGACGCTACGTAGAAATAATTTGTAACTTTTAAAAGTAATTTGTACTGGAGAGTTTGTCGTCTTGGCTTCAGACATGTAAAATAAGCGCATTAGTAGTGCTAAAATTGTCTATCTCTTTGAGAAAAACAAGAAAATTAAAAAATAACTGAATGGAAAATTCAAAGGGCGGTGCGAACTTTGTATGGTGGATTTCGATAGCCAGCACTATACCGGTATGACGGAGCGCGCTAACTACATATGATCTTAAATCAACCGATCTGTTATCAGCGGCCAAAGTTGCGTGTCCAATAATTTTAAATTTTGCATAATTGTGCACCAATACTGCATTCCTTCGACAAATGAGCCATTTAGAATGAAAATAGGACACACATCCACATTATTTTAATTTAAGGCCATTGTCGTGGGATCCAAAAAACATGCCATCATTTTGGCATTTGCAAAATGGACAATAGGCGCCCTATCTCCAAATGTTAATCTACCACCTCTCCACAATGCTGCCAATTTGTGCAGTTGAATTGTGAGGCCCTATGTATTTGCATATACGTATAGTAAATTAAGATGTTTTGAGGATTAGGTAGTCTCCAATGAGTCGCCCTCCTTGTGCAGTGGTTACCATGCTGGCATCTAAAACCCAAGATTGCAGGTTCAAACCTAGCGGAGGATAATGTATTTTTTCGGACGCAAAAATTCTTAGCATGGCTTCGTTTAGAAGGGAAGTGAAGCTAGTGGTCCCGTGTAAAAGAACATGTAAAAGAACTCCATAACTTGAAAGAAGAAAATTTCCGAAAAATTTTGCCATTTCGCGTCCCCAAGTCGTGATTTCGTCCTACATCTGTGGGTGATGAACCGGTATCTTGTCACCATGGCACATAGCGGCGAACTCACGAACTATGAATTCAAATCCGATCAAGGAGACATCGTAATGATGCCCCACTTATGGGCTACAGGAGCTAGCAGATACAAAGCATATCTGAACATCGTAATAAACAAAATAAACACTTCCATGAGTTCTATTTATTGACACCAAAATTGATAAATCTAAAACATTCTCTGATCAATTATAACCAACATATATATATGAACACTACTAGCCTAAATTGTCCTCTGAAGCAGTTACCGGTTTGTTTATTGCCAGGATATTTTCTGATAAAATTCTAAAGCAAATCTGTATGGCAACACATTTGAAAGCTATATCATTTACGAGAAATAGGATAAGGGCATCTTAATAACAAACTGTCATGTAGTCTAATATTATACAATTGAACGCTACAAAATGACTACGAAAGCTATAATTAGTTACGTATAATAATAATTTGTATATGAACATCAGTTGTAAACAACGGAAAGAGCGGAGTTTGGAGGCTTCAAGAAAATACAATTACTATGGAATGTTGTAGGGTGCAACTTGGCTGTCACCCTTTCGGTGTAAAGTTACGCCTTTCAAATTTACAGCACATAGCAGCTCCATCACTTCTGCTGACCTCTCAACGCCCCCGGTGGGCGTCGCCAGTACAAGTAATGTTTAAACGACTCTAAGCCTTCTGTACATACCCAGTAAATAGTATAAACACTGATTTTAAATAATAATAATATTCCTTATATAGACTTATTTCTGTAACACACAAGTTGATTAAAGTACCCATAGCTGTTGTGTATAAAAAGTAGTCCATAAAGAACGCAGCTATAAATGTTGGTACTGACCAGACATAGGAATTCCTAAGCAGTTGTCTTGATATGCATGGCCTTATATGAGTAAAGCAAAAAGCAACCAATTTATCGATGCTCCTGTTAATCACGTATTACATGGGAAGTAGGAATACATAACCCCTTCAGTGCTGTGGCAGTGTGCAACATTTTACATTTGAAATACGCAATCCACATTCATGTATTAATGCTCCTGTTGTAGGTTTCTGATTGGTAGAACAATTACTCTGTTTTATCTCCTGGATTAGTATTTACATTTCGGATATGAACATATACATGCTTTCATGGGCCTAGTGGTAATCAGCAGTCATAACATATATAATCGCAAAAATAATGACAATTACTATAAACTTAACATAATAAGGCAAGAGTTCCTTTTCTTGGTTAATACCATTGTAATCGAATTGCATCGTCAAAAGTATAAGAATTAATTTATCACAAAAAAACTTTTACATATATAGAAGTGAATATGAACAACATGTTGGTAGTTGGTATCCAACACAGTTTGAAAGAAAGGTAAATAAAGTTGCACTCGCATGCAAGGGTTGCGTATTGTCACTGCAAACTGAATTCTGAATGCAGAACTTTATCGTTACTTCGCCACTTTCTACCTGTATGTCTGTCTGTCTGTCTGTCTCTCTCTGTCACCTATTTCGCCACTCTCTCTCTCTCTCTCTCTCTCTCTCTCTCTCTCTATCTATCGATCTATAGATAGATCGATAGATAGATGGATGGATGGATGGATAGGCAGACAGGCAGCCAGACGGACGGACGGACAGATATAGTATAGAAAGATGTGATAAAAAATAGCGGGCTTTATACATCCGATTTTCAAAACGTTTCTTTTAATCCTGTTGGTACACATGTTCCTTATGTATGTTTGCATTTTCAGCTGTTTAGAATATTTAGTTTCTTGACAGTTAAAAAAACTATACGTGTTTTTGAGTGCTCCGCAAATGTCCATTAAATTTTGATTGCAAAATGGAGCAAAGTGCAAAATGTTGTCTGACATTTTGGCAAATCTACGGTGAGTAAAACTAAACGTTTGGAAGATGGTCGAGAAGACCTTGAAGACGTCCAGCTCACCAACTTCTCATAAGATCGGTCCACCATTGGCCATAATTGAGAGTGTAGCTAATTGTTCAGAATTCATAAAAGTATGTTAAACTTTCCAAGCTAAATCTCTTTTAAGTTTACTTTTAAGCCACATTTTCCAAAATTAATTATGGATCGTTTTCTTAAATACTACTACAGTTATATTACTGAAGTAATTCGCTGGTGTGCGGTTGTATTACAACCCTGCATGCCATGCAGGCACACCAGTAGCACGTGATGGTAATGCGGCAGTGCACTGAAATTACAATTAATGGATTTCCCTGAGAGAGTTGTGGATCCATTGCAGATATGGGTGTTATATTTGATTGATGGAATTAAAGGCGAATATGAATCTAAGACAATACATTAAATATTTCGAATAAACATTGTTAAGTCGCCTTGTATCATATGTCTGAATGATTTACCGACAAAGGTATTGAATTGCTCAGGTACTATGATATATGTATTTTGGTATTTATTTTATTGTGTTTTTATAACGTTCTTTAACCCGAACGACGAATAACATTAGTGAAATGTTGCTCAAATAAGCCCATGAGCTGAAGCTTACTCGCCAGTCTTCTGAGAATAAGAAAATTGATCGCAGTTTTGGGGACCTAGATCCACAGACACTTGTAAAGACCTACGTTCATTGTTATGTTGGACAGATTGTGTGCAATGTATATCTGCACCCTTTATTGTATTTCTGTTACTTTTACTCTGTTTATAAACATCTGGCTCACCTAGAATCAAATATAATTCGGTATCTATCTGTTGACTGAATGGCACAAAAACACACATCAATCATAAAACAGGATATGACTCCTATCTCTTGAGCCATCGACTTTCCTGAATTGTAATTTTCATTGTTTATATATTTGTACTTCTCGTAAAGATATCAATGCTCCTGAAGATGTTAAACTATAACTGGAGGGCTCATGCAGATTTTTAAAATACGTTAGCAAGTTTTACAGATATCTCCATAACATCTTTGCAGAAATCTAAAATCCAGCTTTTGTATATTGCTGCCCTGGAATTCAGATGACGTTGTGGTCAATACATTTTAGAAGGCTCTGTATTGAAAGAAGTATTTCTTATTGTTATAAAAGTTCTTCGAAACCTTAGGCATAGAATAAACATTATGAAGTGTACGAAAATTGTAAATAAAACATATCAGGTATATGATGAATACGAATTAGCAGCTACATTTTATTTAAAACAAAGCCTTAAAATTCAGTCCACTGAAAGAGGCGGACAGATTTGGAAAGAAAACGCTTTTGTTTTAAATATACAGATAACTTTCACAACACGTCCCATGTCTTTCAGCAGAGACCCTCCCACGAGAGCATATCCAACCAAAATCATTTGTTTTGAATACAAGAAAGAAAATGAGTAGGCTTCGCAAAGCTTGTTTATTTCGCCTTCATAGAGCTCGGTTAATTACTGGTAAACTGTTCTCTGGGCGTGTTACTTTAAGGCAAGGAGAGGGCTGGATGCTTCAAATGATGTAACAGGTAGCGTGCAAGATGGTTCCGAGATAGGCAGAAGTGGAGGGCACAGGTGAAACTACTCAGGAGCGACCTCTTCTTTCACCACAAGAAAAGACAGGCCACGTGGGAAGCCACCATGAAGGCCTTCCATGACCCGCTGCAATAAATCAGCATACAAACCGATTGGCCTGCATCACGTGTGAAAGTTCATTTTCTACCACTGCTACCTGCCTTTTTATCCCATGAGAAGGTTTCGCTAGCTCAACACAACGTTCCTACTTCATTTTCCTACTTCCATTTTAGTGCTGTGTAGCGTAATTTTCACTGACGCACTAAGGATAGGTGGTTTTAAACTCACACCGTCGCTACTAACGCCGTTGCCATCATTACCTCCTGTTACAATTATGCAATTTTTATAAATGTGAATTTGAATCACTGCAAATATTAGCACAACAAATGACTTTCTCTACTCAATTTTCTACAAATTATTCTTACAAAATGTTATTCCTTTACTTAATCAAGGTAACCTTTTACTACACATTTCGTCAAATGGAAACAAGAAAACACGATATAAAAGAGGTGGTCGGATTTTCACATTTAAAGACATTCTAGGATTTATTATATTATTTATCTTTATTATCCTTAAAAGAACCATATATTTTAGGTTTGGTTTCTTATTGTTTAGTTACTTATTATCAGAATGTACAGTCTTATAATGCTGGAATATTAACTGCTTTATGGATTGCTATGTGATGACTTGGAAACTACGTGTTTTATGCATGACTTCAAGAAGAAAGAAAATAAATATATAAAAATAGTAATTCACCACTCAAAACATTACACATATTTGAACAAAGAATATTTCTTTGAGTAGTAAAACTTTGTATTATCTATTAGTATCCTAAAAAGCTTCTTGGGTGATAAGCATCGTTCTTTTGTTGCTGCTTCTGTCAGTAGTCTCCTCGCCTTATGGCTCATTTGGGTACCAATTATTCAGAATGATTAAAACTTAACAACCATTTCCAGAAAATACAAAATATAAATGTTATTTGTTACATAAATGTCTTAAACATAATGTGTTTTAATTAAAATGTTTAGACATACTTTTCCATGTACAGAATAGTTACGGGTGGGGAATTTTTATCCAAATCTTTCTGCGAACTCCTTGGAAGACGGCTCTTAAATACCAATTTCGATACTAACCGACCTCTAGGCACAAGTAATCCACCCCCAGCCCTGCTGTCAACGGTGTGTTAAGTCAGTGAGTATTTAGTATAGCAGCTCCTCCCACATTCATGGCTCCATCTGGTTCTATGAGAGCTACATAGAAAATTAGTATATTGCTTTATCGTGATAGCGGATGTGCTACGGTGCAAAGCAGTTTTAGATTTGCTGTGAAAACATAATCATTTCGTTATATTGGTTGATCTTCCGTAATCTGGAAGACTAGAATCAGAATAAAACGTGTGCAAGTCGACAATAACGTATGCTATCTCAGAGGAAGTTGAAAATGCCTTGTACTTTACCGGTAAATTCTAGTCAATGGAAAATTTGCCAGCATCAATTTCGCAGCTCAGAACGGCGGCTGAGAAACAAATGTTGATGGTTCGGTTCCTATGGCAGTACTTTTTGTTCCTATTGAATCTTTCCAAAATTATTTCAGAATTGTAATTAAACTTATCGGCGTTTTGCAACCAAATTAGTATAAAGAAGATTACCAACTCTTTTTAAATAATGCAAATTTGCGAATTTTTAAAAATCGTTCTTCGTTTTACGTATTCCTTTGTGTATAATTTATTTTTTTACCTTAGTTTTCTGTTTTTGTTTGTCCAGTAACTCCGTCCGTGGCATTTCTTCCACCAGTTGGGCCCTGTTCTTGGATATACTCAATGTAGCTGTGCAATAAGGACAATAACTTTCGGTTTGTTTCTCATGTTCTTTGTTCCTTTTATTTTCATATGAAATAACGAGAGTGATGTTACAAGGCAATTTCATTTTACGTAATGCTTCTCTTTTATTCGTTACTGAATTGAGAACCGACCTCTGTTTGTTGATTAGAGTCAGATATACAGCCAATAGTAGACGTACTTACGAGGGTCGGCTGATAAGTCCCGGGCATCACATAGATATGGCGCCACTAGGCCAGGTGGACGGTAGCATCGTATAGTTTAATTCTAGGCTAGCTTTTCTTCCTAGCTAAAGGTCAATAGCTTATTTAATTTTCGAATGACAGCATTTTAAACAAATCAACTTTAGAGTTTTCACAACAATGGAGGATTTGGAAAAACGAGCAGCGATTAGACACTTTCATTTGAAAGGCTCAACGTCTAAAGAAATTAAGGAGGACATGGACAGTACATTGCAAGTCTCTGCCCATTCATATTCAATGGGTTGGTTGCGAGTTTCGCTCTGGACGCCCTGTAGAAGTATCAACTACAGAGATCTTTGAAAAAAATACATCATTTAGTATTGGAAGACCGTAGATTGTTTGACAGAGCAGAGGCTGTAAACATGTCAAAAAACATGCTGGTAATATTTTAAATAATGTTTTGGGCATGCACAAGGTCTATGCAAAATGGGTGCCACGTTTGTTTTGATTTAAATTATTTTTTTCATTATTGTATATAAATGATTCTACATATTTATATTGCATTTAGAATTTGTTATTAGTTTAAGGATGTAAAAATTTAATTGCTGCTTTTTAAATTTTTAATTTTTGTTAAGACACCTGATCAAAAGTGGCAAAGAAAAACTGTTCCTGTTAAGAATGTGGAGCTCTACCGTAAAAATCACGGTGATTTTTGAGACGGCTTATTACCATGGATGAAATTTGGATACATCACTGTACTCCAGAAGGTAAATCACAGTCAAAACACTGAATTGCAAAAGGGTAAAAAACAACTCATTTGGCAAAGAAAAAAGAAAAAAAAAAACTTTGTTTCATCGCGAAAATGCTACGACCCATCGGTTGGTCATTATAATAGGAAAAATGTGCGAATTAAAGTTGGAATTGTTGAACATCCACTCTATTCGCCAGATCTAGCGCCCAGTGACTACCACCTGTTCCCAAACCTCAAAAAGTTTCTTGCAGGACGAATATTTCGCAGCAATGAGGAGGTCATTGATGCGGTAAACAGCTATTTTGAGGATCTTGATAAATCGTACTACAGAGATGGTTTAATTAAATTAGACCACCGATATGACAAATGCATTAGCCTTTCTGGCGATTATGTTGAGAAATAAAGCAAAAACAAATTAAATGCTGTTTTCATTGAGAGGCCCGGGGCTTATCAGCCGACCCTACATCTAGCGAAGGTTCTTTCAGCCACTCAGGTAAAATACTTCCCACTCCTTTCGCATTCACTTTGTTTCATCCAGTAAAGGGTTGGTTGTGTGTGAAATACAATTGAAGTGAACGAATTGCATCGAAACGCTATTTACCGTACACTGAAAAACAAAAAATACGCCTGGCGCTGTGACTGGGGTGTCAACGACATTTTCATAGGTGTCATTCTGGCACAATATACCAGGCAAACAAGAAACGGTAAAACCGATTGGGCAATCTACCCCGCTCAACGCACCCTCAGAACTTGTATAACTTGTATAAGCAGTGTATCAATTTTGTTCACCATATGGACCAATCACCTTGGCATTAGAACTTTAATGGCACTGAGAAAACATTAACATAATTTTGTATCATCTGGTGACAGGTCGAGTATTGTTCAATCAGAGGATCACCAGTTTGCAGCCCAGAACTTCATTTGTCGCAAGTTACCTTCCATGTCTGTCCGCTTCTGTGCCATGACCTGTCCAATACGCTTTTAAGAACATAGCAAATAGGCCGAAAACATGGGCGGAGTCAGCGAAAAGACCCCGTCTTACGTTAAGTATTTCCAGGTGTATTTTTAATGTCTTTGACTGTACATGTTATAAGTAAAAAGAGCATTGTATTCCACCCAAAACTTCGATGTCCAGATTTCATCTGCAGTGTACGTTTTGGGGCTCCTGAATTTAAAATTAAGCATTTTTGAAAGGAAACTCCGTACACGCGTGAGTGTAATAAGCATAACTCAAAATAAAAGTGACTAACTTTAATTTAAGTTTAAAGATGAGTTTCTTCCAAAGATGATTTTTCAAATAATATCTCAACCCTCAATTAAAATTTACATGACATATTTTTATCTAGGAAGTCTTGATTCTCTCAAAATGGCTTTAGCAGTTCTATTTAAAACAACATATACTAAAGTTGTTTACATTTCAAATAAATATTTATGTTGAATTATATGGAAATAGACTTTGAAGGTCATTTATTCGAAAGGGATTTTATATAATCTTCTGTCCACTAGACAAAACATTTTCTAAATAAAAATCTGACGAAATAAACAGCCGGCATTGGCATATTTATATAAGTGTAGTATACCTAACATCTTCGATAGCTTCTATTTTAATTGCAATATTAATAATGATTATAATAATATAATATTTACATTATATAGAGCAACATTTCTGTATTTTATAGTCGCTAGAAAGTACTGTTTCTTTACTTGTAGAAAAATTCCGAGGGCGTCTATGGCTTGACCGCAAAGTGTCATTTTAGGATTTAAATATTTTTTTTAGTAGCGGTCTAAAATATATTACGAAATTACAATAATTAAAGAGAGAGAAACATAAACAGTTTCTCTTCTTAAAATACATAAGTATTATTTTACAAAACAAAACACTGGAAAATGTTCACACTATAATTTAAAGTATTCTTGGCAACTAATTGTTTAAGTCTTCGATATTATCAATATTTTCTCTAATAGCATTCTATATGTGAAATATCTTGGAATAAGCGCATCAGGAGATTACAGATGTCTTTTTGGAATGATCAAGAAGACGCGGAGACTCCACAACCTTGGAAAACACGATATCCGTTACTGTATCTTATAAATCACGTCATTAAATCCATAAATCAATAAGTGGGTATAACCCAAGAAAAGGTCACGTTCCCTCGCTTATAACGAGAAGAGGCAGTCAGCAATTTACCGGCTGCTGTCTGCGGACTCTCCAGACAATGTAGCTGGCAGAATTCAGCCGAGTAAACTCCGAAGCTGCACGTTGATTTATTTCTTTGCACTCGAGGCTATGAACACACAGATACAATGTCTCCAGAGCTGAGAGATATTTGAATGGTGAGCAAGGTAAGGGAAAAATACTAGCTGTTGACTCACCAGCATACTAACAATGTAGAGCGAATGGTCAAAACAACACTGCTGCACTCATTCTCTTAGTTAATCAGAAAATAAACAGTAAAACATTCCTGATGTGTTCCATACACATGACTTTCCTTAACTTCTTTTGCAAAAGAAATCTTTTATCTACATCATGCTATTAGCGAAAGTGGTCTTCTTACTTGCGTCTTTCAAGTGGAACAGAAATAAGGGGTTACGCTATTTAAAGCGATAGTTAATCTTTTAAAAGTGATCGCTATGTGATAGAATTAAAATTTAGTTCTCTTTCATGGTCAGTAGTAAAACAAAGAGATATAAAACAATGATGAATTTTTGTTTGGAACTAGTTTAAGTATTTTAAAATTTAAACCTACAAGAAATGTCTCGGGAATGGAGAATCTTTGGAAAATAAATGAATACGAAAAATTATGCCTTTTTAACAAGATCTACAAGTGTTGTAAGACTTTGTCCTTCTCCTACAGTTTACTTCTTATAGAATATTCCCAGAAAATTCAAGAAATATATTAATTTATCAAGAAAATATATTAAACATATGGTATTTTAATCACAACCGTTTGAACTAATCGAGAGAAAATGAACGTTTTCAAAAAGTTTCCATCCAAAGTTATTTGGGGCACGGAGGGTTTTCTTGAAAATCTTCGTGTCGTATCCTTAAGAGATCTAACGGACTTAATCGCCTTTGAGGCTACCGCTCACACACACACACACACACACACATACACACCCACCCATAAACACATACCACGCGTGCGCGGAGCTTTTTAGATTCAGTGGGATCTCAAAACAGAGCTTTCTGGTGAAATCTTGGCATCACATTTTTGTGTGGAATACAATATCTTGCGGTTTACTATGTAAAGTGTACAATGTAGTCGAGAAAGTAAAGGTATCAAGTTATTTCACTATTATACATCGTTTTCAAAATAAATGTTCTACTGTTGTTGTTTTTTTTTTTTTAAGCTGTTCCTGATTTATGTAAAGGATAATGGTACTACTGTTCATGCCTGAAATATTACTGAATGCCAATCCTAGGAACTAGTTTAAAGTATTGCCTTTTCCAGTATATTATTCTCCAGCGCGCAAAAATCCGAAAAGTTCTTAAATGGTAGGAATGTCGCCGAACGAATTAGCTCCGCGATAATGTGCAAGACTTGCATTTGGGAGGCTGGCCGCCCACTCAACTTTTGTAGTCACCCTTCGTGGTATAATGGTTACCATGCTAACTTCATATACCCAAGGTCGAGGGTTCAAATCCGGCGGAGGACGATGAATTTTTTCGAGTGTAAAAATCCTTAGCATGACTTCCTTTGGAAGGGAAGTAAAGCCATTGGTCCCGTGTCGTAGATTTACAGCACGTAAAAGAACCTCAAGCCTGATAGGGAGGCCTCTGAGCAAAATTAAGCGGTCTTTCACGCCCAATATAGAATGGGACGCTGAGAACCACAACAATTAAAGAGCGTCCTTAAATAACACGCCATTTGCATTCACTCAGCTTGTGAGTTTTATGTGGTATATCCTGATCGGTAGGCGAATACTAGTTAATTTCTCTCCTTTTTCGACTTTATTCCTCATTCCCTTTCATTCTGCCTGCGCTTCATATTTCAGGTTTTGTGGCGGTACCAGACATATGACTCAAACCTTAGTCTAAGGGAAGTGTTCCCCGACGAGGAACTAAAGGGATAAGTGATAATTCATTCACCGTCCTCTTTAGGCAGCTCCAGTGTAGGGTCGGGCCTTCTCCATGTATCTATCTGAGGCCTGAGGCCTGTACTCCATGTGGTTACATCACTTCTTATCTTCCTTCCGAGTGGCGGTACTTGCAATAGATACGTGAAGGTCGTAGTGATACAGGTGTTCCCTCTATTGTATAACCTCTTATGGTACATCATTTGCTAAAACTTTCCTGTGATTTTATGACCATTCCTAAATTTGGAAGCATTGCCAAAGGTACTTGCATGGTAGATGCTGTCGACATATCACAACCTCCATTGAGTTTTGAGAAGTTTAACGTTGTAATTGAATTTAAAGCTATAGTTCGTTTGTATGAAACAGCTGCAAGAAAAGATTTTAAACTTAACTAATGATATTCTTAAAACAGAAAATGAAATATATATGGATAAATTTGAACAAATTTCCAAAAACGAGGTAGGTATGCTTATCCTAAAGTGATTTCAACGCAAGAGTAAGCACGAAGCGTGTATATTAGGAACTTTAAATTCTTTGCTTACGAACTACTCAATTTTCTTTTCGTTTTAATTTTTGGAAATATTTTGTTATAAAATAGTGTTATTTCAAATTAGCGTTTAATTCTACATGTATATTTACATAAACCCTCAATAGAATCATTTCTAATAATATTTCATTTTTTATAAATTGATAATTATGCGTAAATGGGGTACTCTAAGGGGTACTCAATGTATTGAAACTTAGTGACCTCCTTTAATTTCTAAGTCATTAGATGTAATGCTAATGAAGCCTTCTTACTGGGATAGTCAAATGAAAATTCCAAGTTCCATAATTTTTACTCTCTCCATACGCACTATGTACCTATTGTATAGAGAAAGTATTGCACTCCACCCAAAAATTCGATACCGAGATTTCACCGGAAATATATGTTTTAGGGTCCCCAATATCCAAAAAAACCATTTTCACAAAAAGGTTCGTGTGTGTGTGTGTGTGTGTGTGTGTGTGTGTGTGTGTCCGTGAACACGATAACTCAAAAACGAAAAGTCGGTAAAATACCAAACTTGATACTTAAGTTTAGTATCTTCCAGGGATGCGACAGGAAGATTTTGAGCAAAATCTTCCCACCCCAAACTACCCTTTACATGGAACTTTTTTCGAAAATTTTGATTTTCTCAAAAATGGCTCTAACCATTTTGATTAAAATTTCGTATATTAAAGATATTTACCTGACAAATAAAATGTATATCTTGAATTTTCTGGGTATAGCCTCTGAAGAGTAGTTTATTCTGGATGAATTTTACTAAATTTTGAATAACTGCTAAACCGTAAGAGATGGACGAAAACTTACTACACAAACAATGTAGAGCACATTAAAGCACACAATTTATGCTATATGCATTTTTTTCGTGGAGTTCGTCATTTTTTAGACATTCCTTATTTTTGGTTTCTGCTATGAAAACTGTATACTTTTCTCATACAGGAACTTGTCAACTCCTATCCATATAAACAAAGGAACTTCATTGACATAGCAACCAGCTATTGACTATCACTTTAACCTAAGGTTGTCCTTTATTTCGCTTCTACTTACAAGGAAGTGAGTAATTAGACTATTTCTACTAATTTTTTTCTGATTAGCGTAAAGTAAATAGAAGTATAAGCTTTTTAAGAATTATTTGTTGCAGGGATATGGAGAAAGTCATGTGAATGGTACACATCAGATTTTTAATAAATACATTTGAAATTTTGTATAATTATTGCGCTCCCTTGTAGTGGTCTTTCTTTAAAACAGCATCCTTCTTCTCCAATTATTTCCATTTTATTATTTTTGATAAAGAATTTAATTGTCCAATATCAAGTGTTCATTGCAAATCAGTTTTCATGTTTCATGTATGATATGTGTGATAAGGGTGTTCTTAATGTGTATATAAATAAAGAATTGTGGATTTTGCAGATTAGTGAAACAAAATACAAGATTTTTTTATCTGATTTTTAATTCTGTATATGTTTTTAATATTTATGAATGCATTATGGGTCAGCTAATTCTCAAAAACCCCAGACCAAATTATGAAGCAAAAGCTGTAAGCAACTTATATCCTAAATTTCATAGCAATTCTGCCAAAATTGGTATACAAGGGATTTTTATCCGCAGAAAAAATGTTGTTTCTAAGAACTTAAAAATAAAGTTTAATGGTATACGCTCAGCATTAGAAATGTCATGGATCTCATATTTAAATGAAAAGTCAGAAATTTGAAAATGTCACAGATTAAAAAGGTATACCACTTTTAAATAAAAAACAAAAAACCCAAAAACAAAGAATTTTGAGTAAAAAGCAGAAAATCACGTGTTCCAAAACCTCAATTTTGGAATTGACTGTCCCATTAAAAAAGTTAATCCATCATTATTCCGCTAATATAATAACTAAAGTATTCATTTTAACACCATAACAAGGGAGAGCAGATACTCCGCATGGATGACGTACATTGACCACGGGCTCAGCAGCTCATTTTGGCTCAGCAACACACAAAAATTCATAAAAGGACTATAGGAGAGTACTTCAATGATAAATAGTTTAATATTCATTTGGTCGCATAGCTTTATGACACTGAAAGATATGTTAGAACAAGTAACTAGTCACAAGAAAAAAAAAAATGGGCATTTGAAAAGGATAACGCACAAAATATCAAAAGAAGGCTGAGAAACTCTGGAAACGGTTTGAATGCTAAACTTGCTGCCTTGCGTGGCGTGGATCTATTCGTCGAAGATATTCTTTGTGTGCGATTGTTAAGACTACCGTTATTGGACAACATTACTCCTATGTTGCATCTCACGTATCCCATTTGTCGTTCCTATACCACCATGAAAAATCAGCGATGTAAAAGGCCACATTAACGATCCTGATTCTCTGATGTATAAATTGTCAGACTTAATTACATTTTCCTGTGAAAACATAAATTGCCGGCTCATGGCATTTGCTTAGGCCAGTCTTAAACTGCTTTTCTCAGTAAAACAGCTTCAAATCATGAGACAAATTTAGTATATCTCTTTCTACTTGAAGAATGTGTTATGCAGTTGACCATTGTCGTTTGAAAAAAAATCTTGTGATATTTTATTTAATATTTTTGTAAGCTATCCTGTTGCAGACATGCAGACATTACACTTCTCCTCTCTAGGACTTACAAGCTAGCGCCTGGGTTCAGGCGCTGTTGAGAAATAGAGGCCCTGGATCAGAGAGAAGTCTGGATGGATGATCAGCCAGATCCTGGTATGAGAGCGACAGAGAAATAGATGACAAGAAAGATGATTATGAAACTTTCGATGAAATGAAATCGGGGAAGCTGGAGAAAATCCGCCCAGGCGAAGTTTGGTCTAACACAAATCCAATATGTGGTCCTCTGGGATCGAAGTCGGGCATCCTAAATGAAAGGCGAGCGGTCTACATACTCAGCCGCGGCGCCATCTTTGTTATTCTCTAATATTAAATTAATGATTTGTTCAAAAATTTTGTGCCATAGCAAAATTGATAATGAAAATGTTACAATAATGAGTCCCAAAATATATGCATACTGAGTTATGGAAGAGAGGAGCGAAAATATTTACCGCAACTTTTACAACCTAAAATGAAAACTTGGGGAATGTACAACGCTCCTGAGAGGTAAGCAAGATGTGGAGGCGATAAGTAGATTTCTACTTAAGGTGAGAAAGCTGACCTATGAGAAGGTTGGTTGTATAAGAAGATCCAAGCCTATAGATTTTGTGCTTTGTTTTATACTATTTAATTTAAATTTTCACTTAATTCTAGTGTGTTAACTGCCTTAGAGGTCCTCTAAGTAATATAATAGGGCAAAACAGTGCCTCTAAAATGCTTTTCCATTGATTTAGTGAGTTGGTTTTATTAAAGACGATAGATTTGAGCATTTAATTTACTTATTTTTCGTAAGTTGGTTTACTTTTAGCATTTTTTTATTTTTTGTCAGTTTTTACTTCCTCTAGCCTGTATGTACAATGTGCATACTTAGTATATAGAGAAAGTATTGTATTTCACCCAAAAATTTGACATTGAGATTTTTCCCTCTGAATCTAAAAAAAAAAGCACATTTTTAGAAACACATTGTGTGTGTGAGTAGTGTGTGTGTGTGTGTGTGTGTGTGTGTAAGGGCAACATAGCTCAAAAACGAAAAATTGGATAAATACCAAGATTGGTATTTAAGCAGTATCTTTCAAGGATGCGAAAAAAAAAAAATATGAGCCTGTTGATGCACTACTTAAGGGGACATGCAGGTTTATTGGTTAAGAAACATAATTTCTCCCTAACACTTTATTGAATAATTAGACGTTTGAGCACATGTTTCAAAATATTATGTTTTCCACTTCTACGATCATTTAAATATTAAATACCTTAGAAGTGCAAATGTGCTACGTCCCTTTTACAAACAAGCACCAGATGTGCCAGCTGTGGGTACGGTTGTGTGAGTTTATATTGTATTCCACTAAAATTGTAAATTATTTTAAAAATATAAATGGTTTATTACAGTAAACTGGAAAATTACGTTGAGCTTGCATTTGTTTTAAAAATGATAATAGTAATATGTTTCGAAAATTTACAAAACAGGTCCCCCATTACAACTGCCTTGTCATTATCCAACATGCCAAATCGTGAAGACACCCCATCCTTATCTACCAGCGAGATTAGCGGGTTCAGCCAAGCTGTATCAGCAACATGCTTCCAGCCGCAAAATATCGGCCGAGAGCGGCTTGACTCGCACCAAATGACATCTTTTTCAGACAATGTGCATAAATGCTGAGAAAGATTAAAATGTCTTCGGAGAGTTTACTGTTTACTGTTATAATGGATTACAAGTAGCGTTCTTAAGCAGTTTGTTTAATGTTATCCAGACTCAAACCACTACCAACAACTGTAGAAACAGCGTCAAGGATCATTTGGCTAGTAAAGGCAGTTGATAGGTGGTTTGTGCGAGGGATATGCGACTGCCCTATCTGAAGTTCAGTAACAGTTCAACTTTATTACCTTTCATCCTGGGTTTAAACAAATAGGATTAAGATATCAAATAGCAACTGGTCTATTGTAGAGCTTATGTATTATAATTTGGGAGGGGGTGAATTTGCTGGAAAAGCACAGAATGCAAGAGTAATGACTTAATAACAACTTTCTCTATGATAATTATTACTATTCTAAAAATACATTTTGTGGTATGTATAATTCTTAAAGTGTTTACTTTATTTAACCTCATACATTATCATAAGGCAGGTTTATAACGGATTAAGTTAAACAACGTAAATTAAGTAAATGGAAACATAGTATGTAGATTTTAGAAGTTCATGAGTACCAACCAATAGTCTAAAAATACTGTAACAGGCCTTGATCTTCACAAAAATAAGCCTTAGATCTGATGAAATGATTTCATATAACAAACATACAGAAACGTTAATAAATTCTATAAATTGAATAAAATTAGATATACACAAATATCACTGTTGCGGGATATATGCACTTTAGTATTTCGTTGCTTGAACATCAGACCTTCAGTTTCCTGCCGGTAGGGCAAAAATAACTACCAAACTAGGTATTTGATTGGTATTATATGCAGTTACTTGTAAGTTATCCCCCATATATGTATTTTATGGCAGACATGTATCAACTGTACGATTTCAGTTAGCTTTAGCTGTGTAATCACGCTCGTGTGTCATTTATTTTACTTCTAAATTTGTACTATCTCTACACGTACCTAGTGTATAGAGAAGGTATTGTGTTGCACCCAGAAATTCGATACTAAGGTTTCATATGTTTTGAGACCCCATGAATCTAAAAAAAAAAATATAGAAAAATGTCCGTGTGTGTGTGTGCGTCTGTGTCTCTGGGCCGGTATTTATTAAGTTTGGTATCTTCCAAGGATGCGACACGAAGATTTTGAAGAAAATATCCCCACCCCCAACTTCATTTTATATGTAAAATTTTTCGAAAATGTTAATTTTCTAAAAAATGACTAACGCTTTTGATTAAAATCTCTTATAATTAAGATATTTATATGATAAATAAAATGTATGTCTTGAATTTTCTGGGAATAAGCTCTGAAAACATCTTTATTCTGAATGAATTTTTCGGAATTTTGCATAATGGGTAAACCGTAAGAGATAGACAAAAACTTACTGAACAAAACATGTAAAACTTTTTAATTCTTTTCGTGGAGTTGACCGTTTTCGAGATATTCCTTGTTATTAGTTTCAGCTTTAAAATACTTACACTTTTCTCATACAGGAACTTGTCAACTGCTGACCACGCACAGAAACGGATTCCTATCCCATAGCAACCGTAGTTTAAATCATTTGACTCAATTTAGCCTAGTGCATTTCCTTATTTCCCTTTTACTTACAAGGAACTAAGCGATGCGACCATTTCTGCTAATGTTTATCTTGATTATCATGAAGTAGTCAGAAGAATAAACTTTGTAACAATAATTTGTTACAGATATGCATAGAGTTTATAACCGAAACAACCTGTATTTAGGTGACCAGTGAGAAAAACCAAGAAAAATATACTGGTATGAATGGACCTCCAAAATGGTCCGCATAAACGTAAATTTAAATTTCGTTGAGTAAAAAATATTATATATATATATAATCTATGACAATAATAACAATAATATATAATCTGTGACAATTTCATTTCAAAAAGTGTGTCGCTGCGAGATATCTGACGGAGATTTCCCACGATGTGTCGATGACTCAAGATAAATGGAGTGAAAGGCAGGCAGCTGCCATTGTGTCGGACAAGATGAAGACAGAAAGGCGGTCGACTGCTGCGACACTCGTGTCAGTGTCTCTGTAGGACAGCGGGATATGACGGTGTCAGGTTGCATTATAGCGGTTGTTGGGCCTCCCGCGTCGCCGTGGGATTGTAATGGTCCACTCAGTGATTACAAGATGCTGCAACACCTGCTGACTAGTTCTTTTCCAGTCCAGATAACTTGTTACATACTCTCTACAAACATGCAAACTCACAATATTGCAACGTGTACATTCATTAAAATTGCCCAATGCACTGCATAGCGTTGTTTTCTTTTTGCTCTAAAAGCAATTACCATACCGAGTTCTGAACAAGGGCGCCGCTGGAAGTACATATATGGTTTTGTCTTGACTAGTAATGAAATGCTAATAAGTCTCAGTTCGTGTGCAAGAATTATAGTGCACTGATGTAATGATAATGTGTTGCATATTGCTATAATGAGTTTTAAAGTAGTAGCTTAACAACTAAATAAGATTTGAACATCTTAATGCATCATTTACATTTATAAGATTCTAAGATAGAATACTGGAAATATAATAATAAAACTGTATTTAGAGTTTCATAAAAATAAAAAGTACTGCTAATGTATTCAGAAACCATTCACAACTGTCATTTATATTGGTCTCAGGGAGCGAATTAATGAAGGGATATTCTCCCTTCACAAAGAACACGCGCAACCACTAATCTTCTTTCCAAATAGAAATTAACTATTATCTTTTCAGATCAATGCTTGAAATAGAATAACTATAAATTTTAAAAGCAAAATTCTAATGTGTTATATTCAATAACTTTCTCCAATTCTGCTACTAACGACGTTTAAAAAAAAAAAATTTATTCAAGTTAAAGGTGGTCGCTATGTGATTGTCTCCTCCTCTTACCATGAATAAAAAGTGTAAATGATAAACTATTTGAGAAAAATCTAAGAATCTATTGGAAATTTTAAACCAATAAGAAGGAACGACTTAGAAAGAGTCCTACAAAGATGTATATCACCTAAATAAGCGTTTTAATGAGAACTACATTTTTATGTCCATCTCTTACGGTTTTTTCTGTTATGCAAACTCATGAGAATGATGAGATTTTTAGAAGATTTTCCAAGAAATTCAGGACATATATTTTATTTCTCAATGTAAATAACTATCTTCAATGTACCGTATTGTAATACAAGTCGTTAGAGCTGTTTTTGAGAAAACTGAAAATTATTATCTTTCGTATAAAGAACAGTTTGAGATAGGAGGATTTTCCTAAAAATTTTCGAGTCGCAGCCTTGGAAGATACTAAAATTAAATACGAGGTTTGGTATTTAACGGAAATTTCTTTTTAAGGTGTGCTGTAAACACAAATACACATACGTACACATGGATCTTTGTCTAAAATGATTATATTCAAGGGACATTTCCCAAGCGTACATTTCACAAAAAATTTTGACATATTCTCCCACTTGTTATACGTAGTAGAGAAAGAGAGAGAGTAAAAATGGTCAGTTTGGATGCATTTCTATTACTCGATCAAGCATTTGCTTCTGCTTCCCAGTCAAAATGCTTAAGTCAAAATATGTTTGACTTACTATGGTTTTATATTTTGGCTAAAGTTTGGGTGTTTAATTCGACATTTTTTGTGTTTCAACCCTCTGCGATTTTCGCTAACAGAAGTGAAACAGTTCGGAAACAAATCTGAGAATGGTCCACCCTTACTCTGTATTAGCTGTAACGAACCCTGATTGTGCAACATAAGAATTGACTGTCCTTCAAATCCCACAAGTGGAGAGATATCTGCGCAGAACTATTAATAACCCTCAGTTTTCTTGTTTCATGTAATTGAATGTCCATTAACCTGGTAAGTCATAACAGAATAAAATGTTTGAAATGATGCTCAAATGAGTCCAGGGTCCTTATAACTTAGAGTTACTCCAGATTCCTTATTTCAGAATAAGAAAAACCCTGTAAAAAGCTTATCTTGGTAACTTGCACAACCAATATATAAAACTCTGGATACGTTAAATGTGAGGCAGACACGCTAACTGTATCACAGAGGTAGTCTAACCCTCAATGTTATGAAACACATACCTTATGAAATCAAACTTGTGTTCTAAACTATTAGGAATTATAGAAAGTTGTATTAAATTCTTGTTTATTGTGTAATAATTCATCAGATGATATTCAAAATATTATTATGAATCTTGAAATAATCCTGCAGAGTTATACTGTAGCTAGGAATGTTATTATCACTGTAATAAACTCTGTAGCTTTAATGGTCACGATAAGACTGGTTTGTTACAGAGAATTAAAATAATTTTAAAACATTCATTGAAGTCTTATTAGTTATCCAAGCACATGGTGAGTTGTGCTCCTTCTTTCTAGCTTTTTATCTTTTAGTATTCTTAAAGTTTCAACATTTATGAAATTACATAAAGTTTACAATTAAAGTCAAAAGCCAGATTGCATTTAGGTAAGTAAAAACTGAATTTCACTTCACCTGCTTGCTCTTCGGACCGGTTTTGATTTCAGAAGACAAAACAAGGAGGCTAGAGCAGTAGTCTCTCTAGTCGTGAGCGGACAGTGAGTATATAGACCGCCCGCCAAAAACGTCATCAATACCTGTACGCTGTTAACTTACAATTTCTTTAACGTTACTCTTCTGCACTCTCCAACATTTAGCTATTGTATCTATAAATTGAAGGACAATCCAGAAATAGGACTATGCCATTACCTAAGGATGCAATATAATCTTCATCAGAAATATACAAAAATGGTAAACTTAAAACATAGCTTTGTATACAAATAAGTACACACAAAACGACTGCTATTATATCCTGGCGTTAGAGCTTTGTATAATAAATTAAGAGGCGACAATACCTCGATGTTGATTATTAATTCAAGCGAAAGTTATGGTGATTTTACAATTATGGGTTTATTTTGACAATTCTGAATTAACACAACTGGTTTTCACATATCAAAATAAATAAATTTGATTCATCCTAATGTATATCAAGCCCAAGCCCTGCCTATATAACGTATGACAGAAGACACGTGTAGCGTCATTAAACATCTAATGCTGTCAATGTTGCGGCTTCATTCTTACCCATGCATTGGAATCACTGTATAACCCCATTGAAGATTATAATGCAGTTGCCATCTAATGCATATTATTTGTTTTTCTTATTGATGAATATATGTATAATTTATATAATTTTCATTCTCTTACAGAATAATATCTGCAGAAACTTTAATGTATAGTACTGGAAGCTAAGAAATATATTTTCTGGTCGTTTTTATCCTCTTTCGCTGTAATGACTTTAGAATGTATACGAGATGTTCGTTGTGCTGCTGTGCTCCCCTAGAGGCAGACAATATAAATAGAATCTTACACCTCTCATACTAACATAACCACTCAACCGTGTAGTTTTGCCATTGGCATGTGCTTCATCAATTTCGTGGGAGACCACCTCCAGCGTTTCTAATTTATCGAATCTAGCAATGCTGCAACTTGCAAGAGAGGAAAAAGAAAACAACAGGTATTCAGGTGCACGTGTAGTGCTGCTAAATTCATGCTTTCATTTTTTTCTGACACGAGCACGCTATAATTCTTCTTTTTCTTTTAAGCACGTTTTAAAATCTTAAGCTAAACTTAACAATTATCACCGTAAAACTAAAACAAACGGGAATCACTGGAAGATAAAGTACTCATATATTTATATTCTCACGTATCACGTAGAGCATTTTATGTTTCTTCCAAGGTTTTGTGTATTTACTCTATATGCAATACACAGACGCGTATTATTATACATGTTTTCCTTAAAACTAAGTTTTTCTACTACCTATCTATAGTAGTAGACGACGTCCATACGAATTTCGCATGGAGATTTCTCTGTAGAAACAGTGGGGTGTCCCACACCCCCTACCCAAAGTAGGTAAGGACCGTGTGTTTGTGTGTCGAAAGCATAATTAAAATACAAAACTTGTTTAAACACGTACCAAAACTGATATGTAAATTCAGAAAACTCCAAAAATAATATTTTCAAAAACATCCCTCCATTCCAAATTAGTTGTTACCCGTTGTATTTTATTAAATGGGTTAAGGATTTTAATTGAAATACCATTGATTTAAGATATTTGCATGAAAAATGAAATATATATATATATATATATATATATATATATATATAGTATCTTGAATTTGTGTGTGAATTCCTTTCCATTCTGAAATACTTTTGGATAATTATTTAACTGTAAGAGAGGGACAAAATCGTACTACACAAAGCATGTGGATTTCGTTAATCACCCTTCATCTTAATAGTTTTTGTTGCAATAACTATTTCTAATATATTCTATGTTATTAGTTTGAAAATAAATATCCTTCCACAAAGTGATAACTTATTTGTTGTCATGCAAGGATCATAACACTTCAAAGCAATGGGATTGCATTTTCTACAACCAGTGCTTCGCGCTCTTCGGTCGATTGCCTTTTGCAGTTGATGCTGTAATGGACGGGAATATTTGGTAGTTCGACGAACAAGGCATCTTCAGTCTGGACATAGTACATAAAAGGTAGAAATATTTAATACATGAAATGTGGTATTGATAGTACATTGCTGTAAATAAACATTCAGAAAGTATATAGTCGTCTTTAAAATTATGTTAAATTAGTTAAATTAGTTTTGGTTTATGCAAAGACATCCTGGATGAAGAAACTCCTAATTTCTGTGTTATTGAAGCCTTCAAAACCATTCGGCAACGACAGGAAGTATATACGGTCAGTGCTTCGTCAAGTACAGGCGAGTCTCGACGCAAGAGATAAGACATTTCGAACGTTTGCCATGTGTGGTGTTTGTGTTGAAGATATCCTAACAAGCAGACGTCAAAAATAGAATAATGTGTCACTAAAATGTTTTGCTTAATAACATTTTAACCTCAATAGATCGAAAACAAAGGGTCTTGGGACATATATTTATAAAAAACATTTTTTCTGTTATTGATGTAAAAAAAACATTCTGAAATATTTGTAAACATATTTTTGAATCAATCTGTCTAGCGTACTTTGTTCTTAATGTGTCGCTCAAAACCTACCGAATGAAGAAAAAGGAGCCGAGCACCCAAGAAAAGGTACCCGCAAAGTACTGTAGTTTGTGGTTTTATATCCAACCCAGTCAGTTGCACTTAGTTAACATAATCTGAGCCACCGCTACCTCATACATACGAGAAGTTGGCTGAAACTGATCTCTTTGAAGGCGGATGCTATAGAATGAGAGTAATAATAGTAATATGAATAAAGTTCCAAGGGTTGCGTAACCATTTCCGGTTTCATGAAATTGTAGACTGCAATTCTCAAAATTCTCCAAAAGTTTCAAAATGGGATATGTCTTCAGAAATGACTTTAAAACCAAAGCAATTTTTTACTCAAAAGCTCATCATCTTCAAGGTGAAACTATATTTATATACTTCTTTGTTATTCTCATATGCTATATGGTACATATTCCGGAATAAGGACTTCAATTTGACACAATTCCTTGCATAAAAACCAACAAAACTAAGTATTTAAAGCATAAATTACTCATAACTATAAAGTAAATTTATGTAGCTTAACAGCTTTGAAAATTCCAGTCCTCAATTCTTGATTTTGCCATCTTGGATTTGGACTTCCTCTTCTTTTTTTCCCCTATAAAGTTATTGATGTTACAATTTTAGCTAATCCTGCTTCTTCTTTTCTATCTAAATATTGCTTCCATTTCCATGGAATATTGTTAGTTCTTGTCTGAAAACTATATTTCGTTCTTTGGTATCCGGAAACTTTTCTTAAGAATGTTACTTGCAATCTTTAAGGTGTTGTTTGTAATATGTCACCAGTAAATTACCAGGAAACACTTTTTGGGCACGTTAACTGTACCTGTACCTTTACCTATAGCCGCAACCAGCACGTGCTGTTCGAACCGGTTTTTGAACAGTGAAGATGGGTACAGTAGGCTCACTAGCCGTAAAAGGGATGTCATTAATCCCTTAGCGCATTTAACTTGCAATCCATCAAACGTTACCTCGCCTCCCTCTATAAATTCAGTGTAAGGATTTCCCAGATAGGCCACAGTGAAGAGCCAACAAAAATAAGTTAATAGCAACTGTCTCCATTAACGATGCAACTATCTAAATCATTTACAAAGGTAACAAATACAATAATTTGTAAGTATACAGGAGTTATAATACCGATCCATATAGTTTTCAAAGCTATTTGTAAAAATACCACAGTTGCAAATAATATGTGCTTTATTGCTTCGTATTGAGCAATTACATTAAATGTCTTTCACCACTATGCGCTATGGTGATTTGGGCAAACTCAACGTCCATAGTTAGCACCCTATAGGACGACTTGTGGGTTGAAACCGACAAGATATGGGGTTCTTTTACTCAAAATAAACATTACATGGAGCCAATGTTTTTACTTCTCTTCCGAAGGAAGCCTTGTTAAGGATTTTTACGTCTGAAGTAGTCCTTCACCCTTTGCCGGGTTGAAACTGCAAGCTATCATTTTACTATTATGTAAATATTTGTGCTATACACTCTTATATTAATATATTTATGTACATATATTTGTGTATATTGTGCTATATACTCTTGCATGAGAGGTTAACCCGAAGACATTAAAAATACGCCTAAAAATAGTTATTGTAAGATGGAGTTATTTCGCTGATTCCACCCATGTCTTCCTACTGTTTGCTATGTTCTTAAAAGTGGATTGGATAGGCCACGCTACGGAAGGGAAGGGAAGCGAAGGGGATGGACATTAAACATAATACCCCTCTCCGGCTACATACTGAAGTTCTAACGCCAAGGTTATTCCCGCACGTGGTCGACTAATTTAATACACCGCTTATACAAGTCAACCTATTCTGATGGAACGTCATGCGGGATTGAGACATAAAGAGGTGGATTGCCTAAACGGTTTGGCTTTTTCTTAAACTCGTGGTATGTTGTACCAGAATTGTTCCAATGAAAATAATGCAAGACCCGAGTTCACATTTTCAGCAAAATCAAAGCGCCAATCCTATTTTTATTGTCTTTAGGGTATACTCAAAACGTCTATCATTTAACAGCAGCGTACACGGCCATGCATTATATTAGCATGAACCAGAACTGACACTTAAACATTCCAGAACATTTCTCTGAAAATCTGCCCCAAAATAAGAATAATAAAATAAGAATATAAATCTCTTCGAAACTTGTGTCTCATAGGAAAAGTATTACACCAATTTATCGAAAATTGAAACGATCAGAATTGACCAAGGTGAAGTTATTTACTCGCTAGCTAATCTCAACTCGAGACGGAAACAGAACCTAACAAACCAACCCTAAGAACAGGCAGCGCTCAAATACCTACACAGTCTTCACCTGATCAGCACAAAATACGGATAGAAAAAACAAAATCGATACACATTTCAGGTGAGTACATTGCCTGTTAATATTTTTGTTAAGAATCCCAGTTTCAGTACTGTATGTTTATGTTGGTTTTGTTATTAAATGTTTTGTATAATTTAATTAATGATTCTTTGCTTACTTTATAATTTAAATGTCTTAGTATTGTATTAGTTATATGTTTAAATTATGTTATACCTCAGTTTAAAGAATAAGTGTTACCGATTGCATCCATAAATTAATTTATTTATTTTTGTGCATTTAACGTCCTTTAATCTGGTATGTTATATAAGACAATATATAAAATAGGTAAAATGACGCTCTAATTATATCGGGTCCATAAGCCTAAAGTTATCCGACATTTGTCTTATCAAGGTAAGGGAAAACCCCGAAAATACCTTATTCACGTAACACACCCTAACCGAGATTCAATTTCGGGACCTCTGGAATGTGAGGCAGAGATGCTACTCCACCCTACAGGGGCGTTTCATTATTTTAGAAGCTAAACTATTCAATACTTTTTTCTTCTAATTATTACAATATCTCTGTATTCAACGACCCTCAGCTGTTATCAGTCATTCCTGTTTTTAAAGGCTAAAGGAATTTTTCTTCTCAATGTCATACATCCCGTTTAATTCGGAAGTATACGTTAATCACCTTATAGAGCAAGTCTATTAAAGTTCATTTATTTAGGCATGGAATATCATTGTATTTTTTTGTACACCAGATACCTTTACAACAAAAGTACAGTGTAAGTCAGTAAATTTGTAGCACAAAGCTTGTATGTTACACTCCTCTGTGTCAAGGATAAAGCTGACCGATTTTGACAATGAGTGCTATGAAAATGCAGGAAACAACCCATCCCAAATTATGCAAGATGTATCAAGCCTTTTACCTCACCCTAATCATAAATTCAATACCAAGTTATTACAATATGATTAATTCTTAAGCGAGTTTTTTATTCCGTGGGTGTTTTCTTATATCTTTCTAGTGAGACGAATTTTAATTAAAGAAATTACCTCTAAACACAGATCAAAATAGCTTTCCATTGAAGTTCCGCTCTATCGTAGAATATATGTGCGACACATACTGGAGGAGGGTTCGCCGTCAACACGTTGTAACATGTCCACAACTACGCCCTAACCAACGGGGGAGGAGGAGTGGTGTATGTTTTGCCCCGCTACGCCCATCGAGTAACCTGTTGACCCAAAGCATGCAAATTACTTTTTTATTTTTCTGAGGAAGCAAAAACTTTCAAGCAGTGATGTTTTCCTTCAGACTGGTTCTTCGTTGATTTGAGGTTTTTTCCTTTTGTTGAAACAGACAAAATGTGCAGATAATTTGCCGAAATATTACTTTATACATATTTGAAAAAATACAATTTGTAGATTTTGTCCATATATAATGATATATCAAATCAAATAGCAAGCAAATATATACATATAGTAACTATCATAAGTTTAACAATACATAATTATTCAGTCTTTCTCTACATATATAAGACAGAATTACCTAGTATGTATCTAGTATTTTGTACCAATTGTTTTGAAATACGTTCATAGAGGTGGTATCCCATCAGTCCATTAAATTTTTAAGCGATTAAACTTCTTCACTGGATAGTTTTTCGACAATCTCCCAGAAAACTGATATCGGTTGAGTAGAGTAAATCGTTGATTGTCTGAAGGTAGAAATACATACACGTGGGTCATCTTTATGCACGTTACGTACGTACATAGGGTGTTTGTAAAAACCATAACATAAAGTGTTAGTCGGTTAATTTGAAATTCAATTTCAATATTTTACCTCACAAGAACCGTCTTCCGCAAGAGTTTTCATTTCTTTGTGTCTTTCTTCTGTTTTTCCCAGCCCTTGTAACTGGTAAATGCCGGTCAATTTCCCTAAACTTATACAGGAAAGCTTCCTTCCCAAATTTATTTTCTTTGTCTTTCCATTTCATATTTCAGAGTCCACCACCTGTACAGCCGTTTTAGTAAAAATGGGCGTTAAACACTACTAAAATTTCAGTACCTTCCAAGGATGCGACATGACTATTTTCCAAAAATTCCCATGGAATCAGATTTGTCATTTATGATTGATTCTAATGATTTTGATTAAAGTGCACGTTTAAGATGTTCTCATGGTAAATAAAATGTATAACATGAATAGCTAAATAATATGTTTGGTTCTCTTTATTCTGAATGACTGTTGTATAATTGGTAAAAGGTAAGAAAGAAGACAAATATCTTGCTCACAAAAATGTGTATCTTATTAAAGCATACAACTTAAGCAAAATAACGTCTCTTTTGGTTAACCGGTTATAATATATCTTATTATTAATATGAATTTTCCATAACTTTTTTCAAGTAATTGGTAGTATAACGCTCGCTTTTACTACTTGTGGCACCGCAGGCGCTGGCACTGATGATACATGGAATGAAAATGGAACACCGGTGGAATGTAATGACGAAGGAAACTGGAGAACCTACCCCTGCGCCGCTTTGTACACCACAAATCTGAAATGAGGTCGCTTGGGATCGAGCCTGGGCCGTCTAGATGAGAGGCGTGTGGTTTAACCCAACTCGGCCTAATTTTCCCCTGTCGGTATAGGCGGGTTGTGTAAGTTCTCATGTGCTTTAGGTATATGTTGGCCACATTGAAACAGTGCTTGAGTGTCAAGAAGCTTCCTTTATAGCCAGCTCTGGTTTATTTTATCCATTTTATTGTTTAATAGGAAAAATATCTTGCAAATGCTTCATATCTTGTGGATGTTCCTGAAAAACAAGTGGTTGTTTCAGTACATCCAACATGTTCTAAAACATTTGAGAACCCACACAATCCACCTATATTGAAGAGAGAAAATGTACAAAGTGCGATATATAAAAAGCAGATTTTGATTTTAATTTCAGGTTTTATTTATTCGATTTTCATGTTTTTAATTCGTTGACACAGATGTTCTTGATGTATGTTTGCTCTTTGACCTTTATTCTGGTTTAGTTTATTGTTCACAATAGAAAATGTTATTAAGGGTTTTTGAGTGCCAGCGAATTTGTGCTACATTGAATGAAATCAAATGCAGATGTGCGTTCGAAATGTTGCCTGAGGCTTTTAGCGAATCTATTATGAGTAAGAAAGAGTTTACGAATGGTATAAACGTTTCAAAGAGGGTCGAGAAGAAGTTGAAGACTAAGACGCCCTAGATGTCCTATGACATCAATTACTGACAACAGTGGAAGAAATTATTGTGCCTTATGGTCGCTCGGCCAATAAGGAAATTTTCCTAGAAGTCACGCGCTGTTTGCCAGAAGCAATCTGAAGAAAACGACCAGAATCGTGGCAAAACCATTTGTGGATAATGCTTCCGCTCGTACCTGAATGCTTGTTTGTGATTTTCTGGACGAAAACAAAACCGTTACGTTGCCTGAGCGACTTCTTTTTATCCCGAGGTTGTAGAGAACCTTGAAATGATATGGTTTGGCCACCATTGATGAGACAAAACAGAGTTACTAAAGGAGTTGGATGCCATAATATAAAGTGGCCTTCATATATCTAAATGGGATTGCTTTGAAGGAGAAAAAGTTTATGTAGTTGAATAAAGATTCTTTAAGAAAAACAAATCTTCCTGTTATTTTAATCACACTTCATGTAATGAAACAAATTCACCATGTAACAATAAATCTCGCTCCCTTGACAGTAATGAAAATGTATCTCTATTAACAAGAAGCAGGCAGAATTATCAATTGTAATAATTGTAGGAGGATAGAGAAAATCGTAGGAGTGCAACATATGAGAGCTTTTCTGTCAGTATTTACAAATATTAGCAGAATATTTTAAATGTTTTCTCTTGTGCTTAAGTGCTATAAATACCAAGAGCAGAAATAGAAATAATTTAAACTTGTGCTTTAATAGGAAATAATAGTCCTAGTAAAAACTAGGGGAGCCAGAACTACAGCGTAACATGGGGTTCAGTAAAACAGTCTGAATTTCGCGCTTCAGGCAATGTTAGCTGCACTGTTTTTGTTGTCCTTCACATCAACGAAGTTTGGCGCCCTACGCTATTTAGTTTTATATTGTCGCTCTTGGGAAGGCTTAATTTTTCAGATACGAAAAGTAACATTTTTACTTTCTGTGCACGTACTATGTGCATAGTCTATAGAGAAGATATTGTATTGCACCCAAAAATTCGATACCGAGATTTCACCGGAAATATATGTTTTGGTTCCCCTGAATCCAAAAAAAGCACTTTTAGAAAAAAGGTGCGTATGAGTCACATCTAAATACCAAGCTGGCATTTAAGTTTGTTCTATTCCAAGGATGCGGCACGATTTTCAAGAAAATACCCCACCTCAAACTATCCTTTACATGGAAAAAAGTTCGAAAATTTTGATTTTCTCAAATTACTCTAACGATTTTGATTAAAATATCACTTACATTTAAGATATTTACATTTCCAGTAAAATATATATCTTGAATTATCTGGAAATAACCTTCAAAGACCTCTTTATTGAGGATGGTTTTGTTTGAATTTTGCATAACTGGTAAACCGTAAGAGAGAGACAAAAACTTACTACAAAAAAAATGTAGCTCACGATAAAACATACAATTTAGGTCTTATAGGGGAGAGTAGGACAAAACAGGGTACTTAAGAAATAAATTACGATATCACATGAACTAAATATAAGTCTACGTCAATTTTTAATGAACAAAAGACTCGTCTTTTGGGTTCAAATTGATATAGCAAAAATTAATTCTATGGAATACAAATGGAGATAATTGGTTTTTGCTGATGTCATGTCAAGTAGCCCGTTTTATCAAACCAGTCTGATAAACAGGGTAGTAGATTTTAAAACAGAACTATAGTTAAGGATATTAAAATCAAGCAACATAATTGTAATTATAATCACAAAAATCACATGTATATGGTTGACTGTCTACATCAGCTCACTCGTCGTGGGCCCATCCACTACATTTTAAAAACTTTATTCACCCTTCCCCGGACTTTGAATTTAAAAAATTTCGTTGCAGTAAATGCCAGCTATGTTACTATGTTCTTCATCTTCTGACGAAGACTCGCAGACCAGTGTTACAGCAGCCTTCTTTGGTTTCTTCTTCTGCTTCTCGCCATTTCTATTTTCAATATCACCAGCAGAATTCCGACTATGGTTAGAGTCCATTGGAAGTTTCCGTTTGTGAAGCTACAATCAGTTGCGCCTTGTAAGAAGACCTTATCACTATATTTGTCTTTCCTTTCCGTTGAGTCCTTCTTTTCTTTTTTTCTAGGCAAAGATGTCCTTTGGAAATACTTGCAATGCTGAAGAGGATGGTGTAGGGGTATCCCGTTCTGTCCAACTCAGTAGTACTGCGCCATTTTATGAAGACAAGGACCTCACCACAAAAGTGACGCCATGTTTACACAATGATGTATGTTTCAAAGTAGAGCAAATAATGCTTAATTTATGGTGTACTTGCTTTTAAATCTACAAATGACAGACTTCTAGATATACTCGCAGACGTCACAGCCAAAAGTTATACCACAACACACTAAAAACAACATTTTAAATACAGAAAACGAACACGTTCTCGAGGTCGGTTGCTACTACTGCTCGAATGGCGGTAAGAAGCCGCCAAAGAAGTTAGTGTAATGAAAAGAAGATGGTAGTACACACTAACCGAGAAAATCCCAGTACCCCGTTTTATCAGACCACCGTTTTATCACACCACCTTGTTTTATCCAACTTTCCCCAACTACATTTTTTCCGTGGAATTGACTGTTTTCGAGATATCCCTTTTTATTGATTTGAGTTTTAAAGAAACTAAAGCTTTTTTCATACGGGAACTTGTCAATGCTTGGCCATGCAAAAGTATCGGATTTCAGTTCCATAGCAGTCAAATCTTAAAGCATTTGACTGTCGGGTTAGCCTAGTTTTTCCCTTATTTCCCTCCTACTTATAAAGAAACTAAGTAATAGGACTGTTTCTGCTAATTTTTAACATTAAATAGAAAAATAAGCTTATTAACAATAATTTGTTACAGAGGTGTACAGAAAGTCACGTGAATGGAGTACATCAGATTTTTACTGCTAATTTCGTCTTGGATATTCAGTAAACTGCAAATATTATATTCTTAACGATATTGCAGGTTCTGTTACAGTACATGAATGCAAAATGGTGCTATGGGGCACAGTAACACTGAAAACAAACCAAGAGTGACAGAAAAAATGTAAGAGCTGTATAACTACAGATACTCCAGTAAAACAGGCACTCAGAATTCAATCCTTTAGAGAGCAAAGGAAAAAAATGGGGAAAATGACAAAGAAACTCTTCGATAGCGATAGCGAAAATGAAGATGAAAGAAACAGTGGCATTTGCTTCTTCAGTTAATGAAGATTGCGTGCCAGAAGAGGGAGACACATCAAGAAATTGGACTAATAGGTCAATTCATATTGAGGGGGATTATGTTTTGGTAAAATTCAATTAGAAACGTTGGAAGGATAGAAAAAGGCAAAGATAGTGGTGACTTTGAGGTCAATTTCCTTAGAACAGGTAAGAAGAATGTAAATGAATTTGTTTATCCTCAGGAGCCTGATATTTTATTTCTGAAAATGATATAATGATGATTTTACCACAGCCAACGTCACTAGGAAAAGGCAAAAGAAATAATGCTTGTCTCAAATTTGAAATCCATGTTGAAAACTATTAATATTCGTAAGTAATGAATGTTTTGCATTGGTTTTGTTATTTTATATTTAAAAATGCATCTATATCACTTCATTTTTACTTTCTCTACACGGACTATCTACATAGTGTATAGTGAAGGTATTGTAATGCACCCAAAATACTAAACTTGGTATTTTAAAACACACAATTTATGTTATGCAAGGTGTTTCAAAAATACGGGGCATAATTTCAAGGTATGTATTTCCCACATGTAGACAATCAAATTAGTTCATTATAACATGTATCCGGAAATGCTTCATTTCCGAATTATGGCCTTTACAACATTGAAATTCACTGGAACGTTTTTCCTTCCGCAGTTTGTTGTCATTACAGAAGATGTTCAAAATGTCCACCTCCTGCTTGAATACAGACCTCACATCGATGTCTCATTGACCTGCGAACACGAGCGCAAACTCCAGGAGTATTGCGTATGTCCTCACAATTTACCACAATTCGATTCCGAAGGGATTCCAAATCCGGCACCGGAGACGAATAAACCAATGATTTTAAATGGCCCCACAAGTAGAAATCGAGAGGGTTCAGATCAGGTGAGCGTGGAGGCCAAGCAATTGGGCCACCTCTACCTATCCATCGATCAGGAAACCTTCGATCCAAGTACCGGCGAGCCGGAAGACTGAAGTGTGCAGGAGCGCCATCATGCAAGAAGTGAATGTGTTATTGATTGCTCAGTGGAGTGTCTTCGAAAACGTCATAATGGTGTTTTCCAGGAAGTTTGTGTGCGCCTGCCGCGTAAGTCTGTTTACATGTTTACATGGGATCCAACTAATCGATCACCAATGATACCGGCCCACATGTTGAGGGAGAACCGCACCTGGTGATGAGATACAATAGTTGCACGTGGGTTTTCAAGCGACCATACATGCTGATTGTGGACATTTATTATGCCATCTCTTGTGAACTGTGCTTCATCTGTAAATAATACGACGGCAGAAAAGTTCGGATTTACACCACACTGCTGCAAGAACTACTGTCAGAACCTAACTCGTGCAGAGTAATCTGCTGGTGACAGGGCCTGTACACGTTGCAAATGATAAGGATACAATTGATACTCGTTCAACAGTCTCCAGACAGTCGTATGAGGAACATTGACTTGCAACGCTA
Source organism: Hymenopus coronatus (assembly GCA_030762935.1). Taxonomy (NCBI): domain Eukaryota; kingdom Metazoa; phylum Arthropoda; class Insecta; order Mantodea; family Hymenopodidae; genus Hymenopus; species Hymenopus coronatus. Next base: position 74,264,947 of record CM060896.1, on the reverse strand, counting down.
ACCGTCGTGTGCTGATAGGAGTCCTGTCCACAGCCTCCAGAATCTCCTCTGCACTTCTGGAGTTGTAGATCTTGGTCGTCCCCTTCCCAAACCAGGAGAGGTGAATGTTCCATACTCGTACAGACGGGAATGGAGACGTACAAATGTCTTCCGATCTGGACATTGTCTCTGTGGGTACCTCTCCTAGTACAAACGACGAGCCAGCGCAGCATTGCCTTCCGCCTTACCGTACATGAAGTGTATCTCTGCCAGCTCTTGATTTGAATACATGTCGCACAGTCTTAACGCCTAAAGAACACTGAATGTAACTATCAGAGCGCCCTCCTAATGTCTCCTGACGGCAAAGACCTGCGGAAAGAAAAACGTTCCAGTGAATTCCAATGTTGTGAAGGTCATAACTCGGAAATAAAGCATTTCCGGACATGAACTATTTTGATTGTCTACAGGTGGGACTTTCAATGTTGTGAAGGCCATAACTCGGAAATGAAGCATTTCTGGACACATGTTATGATGAACTATTTTGATTGTCTTCACGTGGGAAATACATACCTGAAATTATGCCCCGTATTTTTGAAACACCTGTATACATATTTTTTTTTTCGTGGAGTTGATCGTTTATGATATACTCTTTGTCCTTTGTTTCAGCTTCTAAAAACTTACACTTTTGTCATACAGGAATTTGTCAAACTCCTGTCCATACAAACAAAGGAACTTCAGTCACATAGCAACCAGCTTTTGACTAATACTTTAGTTTATACTACTCCATTATTTCCCTTCCACTTGCATGGAAGCAAGTAATAAGACTATTTCTGCTAATTTTTTCTCGATTAGCATGAAATAAAAAGAAGCATAAGCTTTTTAAAAATAATTTGTTGCAAAGATGTAGAGAAATTAATGTGAATAAAACACATCAGATCCTTTTATGTTTAGTATGAAATTATGTGATTAAATAAAAATGTTACAGAGTAACCCAGTGTTAAAGTTAATTATTGAAATCATGAGAAAAATTTTAAACTGTTTTCAAGTTTTATAATTATATTTTCAAATAATATGAGAGCAAATCTTACATAGTTCTAAAAAGTATTTTAAAATATCGATTTTTTTTGTTGTTACACTGTTACACCAGGCTTCTAAGTGGCATAAATACCAAGAGCAGAAGTATAAATAATTAAAACTTGCACTGTAATAGGAAATAATGGTCCTATTAGAAAACTACTCTCAAACTTGGGTCTTAATCGCTAATTATTTGGATGGTTCCCAGAATGAGTGGGCAAGGAACGCTGGGATCATAAAGAGGAGAGAGCGCGCGCACATACGAACACACAGCCTGAGATTATCGTTGACTTGGGGGGTCTAAAGCAATTAGCTGTTGATATCGTTTGTCTGTAATCTTAAGATTGCGGTCCGTAGCGAAAGCATTACCAACGCAACAGATATAAAGTGAGGCGGGACCGACGGAATGAATAGGTAACAGGCCTACACCTGCACATTATCATCTGGGACACGAGTTGTCCATTGCCAGTCATTCCTGACTGAAACCAGACCTCTTTCGTGCTTTCCTTTTACTAATTAAGATAACAGGATCTCCTCCTTGCTTTCTTTAAAGTTTTCTTCTAAACAAAGGAAAGGGGAATTTGTTCAGATGCAACTAGTTCTGTATTGGTAGACCTTAAAGTGGTATTTCTCCCAAATACTAGATAGTTTTATTTTGGGGGGATGCGATATAAAATGGGGGATCCGCGGTATAGAAATGTTTAAATAAATTAGTCAAAAATTACATTGTGTGGAACATTTTGAGTATGGAAAAATGTTGGAGAAAAGTTTGTGGGGAAACAAGGTTTAAAGTTGGGGGCGCTTATTAATAAGCATGCAACTTACCATTTAGAGCTTCAGTTAATTGGTAGTTTAAACTCGCCAAGTAGCAAAAACTATATATTTCCTTAAAGATTAAAAATTAATTTGTTTAACTTTTATACAATTTTAGTCAAAGTTCACCATCTTAAGAATGTGTAAGCCTGATGATGAACACACAGAGTAAAAGCTAGATAATGATCTGGTCTTAACAGCACAGATTCGCTTCCACACTGATTGCTGGAATATACTGGTAAAGCAGCGATATGGACTTGGTTTTGGGAAAGTGTCGCACTTGGACAGCGGTTAGAAGCTTTCACCATTCGACATTTTACATCTGAATCTACCGAGGCTGAGCCCCCCCCCCCCCATTACACAATCCTTTGTGTGGTTGGTTGTTAACGGGTACATTTAAATGACTGCATACATTGGACAATCCCGCTGATTGTATATTGCCCAAACTAAGGCAATTTTATACACTAAGAGATGCAAACTGATCCAGCAACACCGGACAGCACAATTCCAACCGTGGCTCCTACATCACCACATACACTTCCAATTTTCTCCTATATCATATCCTTCCTTACATGACCTTTTAAGGTTGCATACATAATAACGGAAAAATAACAACTGTTTATTAGTTATATGAAAATTTAAAACAAAACAGAGTTTAGTGCACTGGAGCTCTACAAAAAAAAAAAAAAAAAGTCACATACGAGAAGCAAATACAGTTTTTAATAGTGAGTCTATATTTATCATTAGAAATGTTTACAATTTCATGGCTTCGTCAAGAAATAATATGTACACATGTATGGTCTTAATTACGAGTATAATAGATATCTATATAGAAGTATAACACAATATAAATACTTATCTTACAGCTTATTAGTATGTAAGAAAAAGCAATATTTACAGTCGCTCAAGAAATATAGTGGTGTAAATTACTTTTTTTTTTACTTTCTCTACACATAGTGTATAGAGAAGGTACTGCACTCCACCCAAAATTTCGATACAGAGATTTCACTGGAAATATGTGTTAGGGTCCCCTGTATTAAAAAGAAGAAAAAAAAAAAGAATGTTCACAAAAAGGTCCGTGTGTGCGTACCAGAGTGTCCTTGAACACGATAACTAAAAAACGAAAAGTTGTTAAAATACCAAACTTGGTATGTAAGTTTAGTATCGTCCAGGAATGCGAACCGAAGATTTTGAGAAAAATCCCCCCCGCTCGAAACTACCCTTTACATGGAACTTTTTTGAAAACTTTGATCTGTTCAAAAATGGCTCTAACAATTTTGATTAAAATATCGTATGACAAATAAAATGTATATCTTGAATTTGTGGGAAGACTACTTTATTCTGGATGAATTTTATGGAATTTTCTACAACAGCTAAACCGTAAGCAATGGACAATAACCTATCACACAACAATTTTAGAGCACGTTAAAACACACAATTTATGTTATATACATGTTTTTCGTAAAGCTGGGTGTTTTTGACTTATTCATTTTTTGATTTCAGCTTTGAACAGCTTATACTTTTCTCATACAGGAATTTGTCAACTCCTGTCCATACAAACAAAGGAACTTCAGTCACATAGCAACCAGCTTTTGACTGTCACTTTAACTTATAGTACTTCCTTATTTCACTTCTATTTACAAGTAAGTAAGTAATAAGACTATTTCTGTTTTTTTTTTTTCTCAATTAGCATGAAGTAAATAGAAGCATAAGCTTTTTAACAATTTGTTGCAGAAATGTAGAGAAAGTCATGTGAGTGGAACATATCAGAATTTTTTCATTACATTTACAAAAACAGCCGATGGTGGTTCGGAGTTATACGACGAGAGCTAAGAAGGCCCTTAAATACCACAACCATCCTTACATCAGATTCTTGTAATTAGAGCGGATCACAAGGCTATCGATTTCCGCGTATTCCTATGTTACTGTATTATACCGGTTGCTCAAAATAAATACACTTTACTTTCTACAGCATGAAAGATCCAAGTGATTAATAATGACTATCAGGCTCCTAATTATCTAGGTATGTTCAAAAATATAAACATATATGTACAAAGTAAAGTCATTGGCTTGATGAAATAACAATATCTGTTTTGATAACAAAGTGTCACCCCCATTTCACCGTGTTGGGACAGACAATTTACAAAGTGGGCACAGATTTAAGAAGTTCTGGCCCCATTTAACAACTAGACTTCCTTTACATTGAAAAATGTAGCAACTTTCAACGCTTAAGATGGTGCCACTGTGAAATTCGACCAACAATTAATTTTTATAACAAAAGATAAAGAAGTCTAAACTTTTTACTAAATTGATGAATTAACTACAAATTAACTAAAGTCATAGATGGGTATGTGCATGCTTATTAATAAGCGCTCACAAATTTAAACCTTATTTTCTATCCAACTTTTTCTCCAGCATTTTTTCATACTCGAACTGTTACACAGGATGCAATTTTTCAGTAATTTGTTTGAACATTTTTATGCTACTTTCAAAGTCATATTAACTAAAATGGTTATATTACTTTTTTAAGTATTGCTCAAATTTGTATAAATAAATTATTAAATTATATAGAGAGTATAATTAATTAAGTTTCTACACTAATTAGGGCTAATATAAAAATATGAAGGGGGCGCCGTGATTGAGTGGTTAGACCGCTTGTCTCCCATCTAAGCGGTCCGGTGGACGAAGCGACATATGGGCGGTTTTTCTCCAGGTTCTCCGGTTTCCCCCGTCACTCATATCACCAACTGCTCCATCATCCCCTTTCCAATCATACATTTCACTTACATTTCATATCACCCACTTCGTGTTCATGACTGGCTGCTTCGGTTCAAGCGACCGCATGTGAGATTTGTGTTGGACAAAGCGGCGCTGGGGCGGGTTTTCTCCGATTACTCCGGTTTCCCCCGCCATCTCATTCCACTGGTGCTCCATCATCATTCATGTATCATCAGTGTCACCGCCTGTGGTGCCATAAGTAGTTAAGGTGGGCGTTAAACACTACCAAAAAAAATCTCATTCCACTGGTGCTCCATCATTCATGTATCATCAGTGTCACCACCTGCGGTGCCATAAGTATTTAAAGGGGCGTTATACGCTACCAAAAAAAATTGCCTGGCTTCGGGCAGACCCCTCGTAACAGGTTCTCCACTCTGGTTTCGTGCCGTTGGCTACCCGACAAGCTTCTGACCCCCTAAGCTTGTAAGTCCTAGAGGACTGTCTGTCAGTCATACAAATACCGGGAGGGTAAACCGATTATGAAACGAAATAAAACTGTGATATGAAAGTCTATTTGTAAATTCATTTACTGTTGCGAATATTCTTTAAATGCATAATGTGGATAAGTTTTACTAGAATAATGAATTTAGACAGTAAAACGTTAATATTTAAATAACTATGTAAGCTGAAATTGTGATACGTTGCAGAAATATCACTATTGTTGTATATAACAACTGGTATATGTAGATTTGAATACGTTATCTTAAATATTGTGGACTTTCCAAATTCCACTGATGCATCGCCTTCAAGAGCTCCGAGATGAGTAACGTCAAATCGATCAGGCCTCTGACCATAAACAACTCCATAATCAATTACACAGAAGAAACGTAGAGGTGGAAGCCGCATGAATTAGCCGTTAAGCCAACACACTGACGCCTAATGAAGGCTAATAACAGCCACTTTTATATCTGGAGAGAGGTCCAGTCATCGCCGTCAGTCAAGATTGCGCCCACACGCTTAGGATGATCGGACACCTCAGAGGCAAGGGCGTGGCTCATCATTTGAACCAATCAATCGAAAACAACACTTTCATACACGTAAATAAAACACAAGGTATTTTATGATGAACCCTCTTGTACAGATAAGGTTGAAGCAAGCAACAAATCAGCAACCTGTAAACAGAAACAAGCTCGAGAAGTTATGTTTTATACCCTCAGTATGTTCGTGCTATATTTATTGTTATTGCCATCATTAAGAAGTAATAAGTTACGAAAGATATTTATTGGAAGTATATAAATATGGCATAAAGCTGGCCAATGTTGGGGTCTATAGTCATTGTCTTATTTACATGTCTCCTTAAAGATAACTAGATTGAAAGCATCATTTTGTAATATTTAAATATTTCACCAGCATTATTGAGTATTTTACTTGAAGTTGCTGAGAGTTGAAAATGCAGACGCATCTACTCTCTGTGTACAACACAGTGCTTCTTCTGTTATCTTTTGACACAAATATGTTTCTTTTTGCCCAGTACTTGCATTGTCTATGTCGGAGAGTTTGTTCACCGCAACAGAGATTATTATGCCACTCTGCCCAAGTGCCCCGTATTCGATGTGTTAACCCTTCGTGCGTGAAAAGAGTTTACAGAACTTTCAGGTTAAACCTCGCCAGTGGAGAACTGGTGAGATCCACCTCTCAAATGAACACAACCGTCTTACTATCTCCGCTGATAACCAAGACGGGTTGTAACGTTTCCGTTACTTTTCATGTGCAGCCGGATCAAACTACTTCATCACTACTCCACCGGCAGCGTTTTCGTCGATTTTTCTCAATTGTTAATGAGCGAATATACTCTTCACGGCGCATGCATGGACACGTCACAAGCTGTCCTACCGGAAAGGGTCTGGCTTCTGGTCAAAGAGGAGCCAGGAGCCAGGAGGAGGAACTAGTCGCCCGAGTGTACTCGGGCGGGGGCAAATCACCACGGTACCTATCCGCTTTTCTCGCGGATTTACCCGTGTGATATAAAAGATGTAGTCTTATGCAAGCGTTTTTGTCTGTGTCAAAGCAATTGGGCAGGGTGTTTCCCTCTGTGCAGCCGGCGCGGGCTGACTTACCTATCTGAGTGGTCACCCACCCAGAGAGGGACCAGGCCCGATGCTGCTTACCTTGGCCAGCCGCTTGCGGGCTGTCAAGGAAAGCAGTGCCGGCTAGCGGGGAGAACTGAAGGGATATAGGCACGGGGTGGAGGAAGACAGTGTTGCAGATCTGGTCGGAGTACAACTGGATGGTCACCCGTCCGAGTCGTGACCATGCCCGATGCTGCTTAACTTGGCGGGTAGAACAATAAAGGGAGAGGCGGCCGGAAAACTACCATCCCAAGGCGTCCTTGGGAAGGCGGTAGCTTACGCGTCTCCTAGGCAGCGTGTGGTCGTAAAGACCGAGAGTGTTCACCTGGGGATTTGGGTGGGGAGCAAGTTTAGTGTATATTGTGCGAGCTCTTTCTCGCACAACGTCCACTATGTAAGGGATTCCGGAGTGGGAATGGAGAATGTGGGACGGGAATCTGCGGTCTGTGCCGTATATCATCCTCAATGCCCTGTTCTGCACGGTCTGCAGCCTGCGGATGGTGGAACGAGCCACCAAACCCCAGACCTCGCAGCCGTACAGCATCAGGGGCGGGATGACTGCGCGGTACAGCCGTAGTTTTAGGTGTGTAGGCATGGTGGAGCGGAAGATGGGAAACAACTGCCGCAGGGCAGCGTGTCCCAAACCGACCTTCTCCCTGACATGTGGAGTGAAAGTAAGGCCGCGGTCGAGGAGGACTCCAAGGTATTTGGCGGTGCGGACCCAGGGGATCCGCCGCCGCCGCAACCTCAACGACCTCTCCGGTCGCCAGCCACGGACTTTAGCCAGCAGTAGAGCTGAGCTCTTCTGCGGGCTGATGGCCATCCGCCACTGTTCACTCCATCTGCCTATGGCCTGGAGCTGTCTCTGTAGCGGGGGAAGCAATATCGGGCGTTCTTGTTACGCGCCATTATGAGGACATCGTCGGCATACTGGCACGTAACTGTACTGGGTTCTGTGGGGAAGTCGGACATATACGCAGCAAAGAGTAACGGCGACAGCACGCTGCCTTCCGGCACTCCCGCCGCTATGGGTCTGACTGTGGAATGTCTCCCCTCCACCCTCACCCTGAAAGTGCGGTCCCGAAGGAAGCTACTAAGCAGGTGAAGGTAGGGGGGAGGGATTTCTGCGTTCTTGAGTTTGTACAAGAGTCCCTGATGCCACGTGGTGGCGAAGGCCTTTTCCACGTCCAAGAGCACCGTGACTGTTTTGAAGTTGTCCTGGAAGCCCAGGGCAGCCTTCTCAGCCAGTCGCAGCAACTGCAGGGTTGTGGAATGTCCAGTACGGAAACCAAACTGATGATCCGGGAGTAGGAGTCTCTCTTCGAAGAGAGGGGTGAGGCGAGGTAGGAGTAACCGCTCGAATACTTTCGAGACGATCGGAAGTAAGCTAATAGATCTGTAGCTTGACGGGAAGACCGGGTCCTTGGCGGGCTTCAAAATGCATACCACCCGCGCCTCCTTCCAACACGTTGGAAAGTGACGTAGGTGCAGGCATGCATTGTAAATCCGCGTCAGGTGGATTACGGCCTTTCTGGGTAGGTGCTGGAGCATAGGCGCCGTAACGCCGTCATGTCCAGGGGAGGTCAAAGAGGAAGAGGCAGTCAGTTGAAGAACCACGCGTCGTCGGGGACGTTCTTGCTAACTGCGCCCGACTTCAGGGCCAGCCGTGCCTTGTTGAATTTAGTGGAGCGAGCTTTTTTGGGTTGTCAAAATTATCACCTGTATGTATTGTTTTTGACTTTGTATATGTATTGTTTTTGACTTTAACTTGCCTCCACCTGCTCGCTCCCTCTTCATTGCAGGTTGGTTTTGACTGGCCTGAAGCGGCGTAAGTTCTGTTTGGTAATTGCACGAGCAAAATGAATGCTTTTAGTGCATCTTTGTAAATGTGTCATTTAGTGTTCAGTAAATTGGTGAAGCTTGTTTTTTATCTTTTTTTTTAACTTAAAGGTTCACCTCAATCCTACCTTTGCCTTTGTACAATCCCGACCTTGGAAAACTATGAACAAAATGCTTAAGCTGGTGTGCTAGGCTCACCTCAATAAATTGAGGGTAAATTGAGGGGCTTGGCCATAACATCTGTTAGTGACAAAACTAAATAAGCAAGAAATAAATAATTCAAAGTTTACAAAAATATTTATTATGAATTAAAAAGAATTGTAGTTAAAGGGACGCAATACCACGATAAATATGAACAAATATATTATTGAGATGATAATACCCTGTTAAATCTAAATCAACAACACTTTCTTTCTTCTCTCCCAAAATGCATATTATTATTATTATTATTATTATTATTATTATTATTATTATTATTATTATTATTATTATTCCATAAGTTACAAACATGTTCAGATTTTCTCACTGAGGTGATGCATGAGTAATAACACTAAGTTAATGCTTGTGTTTTTATTCACCATCACACGAAATTCCATTGTCTCCGCTGGCATTAGGAATAGGACCCTCAACTTTCTGAAGTTAGTTATTCTAGGACATACGAGAGCCACTATTTGTATTTTGAGCCTTGGCAACATTGATTGTTATAAATGTCCTAATTGAGTTCACTCCTCAGCCTTCTATAAATCGTAGGTTAATTACAGTGGTTCCTCTGATGTTAGAATTGCATTATTCAAATATGTGTAAAAGTAGGGTTCAACTAAGAATTTAATCTTTTGGAATGTTTAAGTTAAGTGTACGGAGTTAGTTTTCTACATTGTTAAATTAATTTCATTGTGAAAATTAATTTTGTGTTATATTTTGGGATCCTTGTTTCAAAATTGTGATAGAGAATTACTGTATAGTGCCGAAATTCTTTTGTGCCTGTCATCATTTCCCTAAAAGAGCAATTAAATGTATTCTTTGAAGGTTTATGCACTTTCATATGCTACTTATTTTTAAAATTAGCAACATTTTTTCTTCATTTTTGGCGAAACTACTTGTTAACTACCAGAAACCGATTATAGTGTAAGTGTAATGTAGGTGTTTCGAAAGGAAGCATCATAGTTACCCAGAATATTCTGTTTTAGAGGATTTTATTTGTTTAATGGACATGATTCTCTCTGCCTGCCATCATTTACTTTTGCATATATGCTACAAATGAATTAAAAAAATTACTTTTCTATCTACCTCATTAAAATATAGGCAGAAATATAGGGGAATACGTAGAATCGAAGGGCAGTTGTCACTTATGCTGGTCTTGAAACTTCCTACTATCTCCATTGACATTGTGAGAAACATCTGATTAATGGCATCCTTCAAGAAATGATCTTATGCGATGAGGTCGCATGACTTTATTTCTCACTACCATTTATTAGTGGGTATAAAAAGTACTGTTCTTACCAAAGTTTATTTTTTCATCTGTTTTATTTCCTTTCCGGCAATAGCTACATTCCACATTTTATTACATGTACAATTAGAATAGCGATAGTCAAATGTTTAAGAACTGGATGTCTTTTACTATTCTATAATGTTTACCATGTAATTGCAAAAAATATGATTATCGAAAGAACTTTAAAAGGGTTTCATTTATAACACTAAACTTTAAACCAAGACAGAATATTAAAACATTTCAAGAATGTGACATGAACATTTTCAGGAAATTCTTCCATCTCAAATTACACTTTACATGGAACACTTTTGGACATGTTTGATTTTTAAAAACTGACTGTAAAATTTTTGATTAAAATGTCGCACAGAATGTAGGTGAATGTAGAGTCTGAAGCCTGTTAATACGGGATGATTTCTGTAAAACTAGTAAATCTTAAGAGATGAAAAACATCTTACTACACTAAAATATGTAGATCTGTTCAAAACGCACCAGTTATGTAAATAATGTGTTGTGGAATTAATTATTTCCGAGTAATTCCTTGTTTTTATTTTAAATTTCCAAAAGTTAATACATTTTTCAAATGGAGTCGTCATTAGTATCTATTTTTTTCATCTTGGCCATGCAAATGGAACGTAATATCACATAGTGACCACCTCTCAAAAGATTTGATTGTCGCTTTACGTAGTTCATTCCCTTTCTGACCTTGAACTCATAACATATTTGATAAATCATGCTAATGTTTATCTTGATTAGTATGCGGTGTATAGAAAAATAAGCTTTTGTGACGGAGACTTTTTATTTAACCAGAATTATTTCCTATCTTCCACGAAATCTGGAAGTATGTGTTTGAGTGAATGTGTGTGTTTGAGGAAAATAAAAACGATTAAAACTCAACGTAAATAACCTACAGTCAACGAGTTGTTTCTAATGCAAAGCCCCCGATATGACCTTAGATTTTAAAGGAAAATTAAACAATTAAAAAAAAAGTCATGTGAATGCAATCCATACGAGTTTTATTCACAGGGGCTCAAAACCTTTATTTGCGTTGAAATTTCGAGTACTTAGAGTGAATAAATTACATATAAAGTAAAAAGCTCTCCGTGAATGCTTTGTATTGCATCTCCAATGCTTACGAAACACTGAAGAATACTTTGAACAGTGTTTACTACTTTTGTAATGCAGTTCCGATTGTTATGAACACATTATAGGCTAACGTGAAAGTTTTAATTTTATTAGACGTAACAGGAAAGCGGTTCCCATGATTTATGTCGTGTGGATATTATTGAGAGTCATTCGATATCGAAGCAGGTCTCGAGGTTACACTTTGTAGTTCGCCGCCAATCCTTGATTATGATCTACGGGTTTTAAATCGAGTGGTGTTGTTGGCCCCTGGTGCTACAAGAGAGTGTTATCTCGGGACTACCGCTGCGAGGGAAAACGTTAAAAAAAAATCTTAAACCCAGCTATTTTATAGCTCAATTTTCTGGCGCCTGTATCCCACATATCTGGATGTCTTCTCGCTTATATGAATATTTAAAATACAATGTTGATGTAAAAGACCGTCAGTAAATTTGTGTAAAGGGATGCCTTAAATGTATTTGTTTCTTTTATCTCCCGCTAGGGTATTATTGGATACTGAATTATTAACATTTGGTTCAGAGTTTAACAAGCTAACGTTCTAATTATGCTTCAAAAAAGTATTAATAGAGAACATGCAGTTATGAACAACTGCGCTAGACATACTTCTATATATTGAGCTTTGCCGTAATATCTCTTAAGTGACAAAACTAAATAAGCAAGAAATAAATTAATTCAAAGTTTACAATAATGTCTATTATGAATTGTAAATAATTTTAGTTAAAGGGACGAATAATACTATAAATATGACAACTCCATGGCACAGCCCACTTCTTAGTCCCCCATCACGGTCTATGACGTCTCAGATGGGGTGCAGTATTGGGGGGTGAGACGTGGTCAGCGCTTCGAGCCCCCTCGGCCGGTTAATGCGGTGTTCACGACCTGGAGCCGCTACTTCTCTATCAAGTAGCTCCTCAATTGGCCCCCCAGGGACCTCACGAGGCTGAGTGCACCCCGGTCAAGGTCTCCCAGCGGGGGAAAAATCCCCACGACGGTACTGGGAATCGAACCCAGATCTCCCGCTTGGTAAACAACATCGCTACCGCCACGACACTAGAAATATGAACAAATACATTATTGAGATGATAATACTCTGTTAAATATTCTATTCTGAGAAGTTAAATCTAAATACAGTAGTTTCTTTCTTCTCGCCTAACATTTATATTTATTATTATTATTATTATTATTATTATTATTATTATTATTATTATTATTATTCCATGAGTTACAAACACTCACTGTTATTTTCACTGATGAGGTGATGCGTGTGTAATATCACTAAGTTAATGCTTGTGTTTTTATTCACCATAACTTGAAATTTCATTTTCTACGCTGGGATCAATAGGAACTGGATCTGCAAATGTTTGAGATTAGTTATTTTAGAACATACGAGAGCCCTACTTATATTTTGAGCCTTGGCAGCAGTGATGGCTTTAATTATCATCAACCTACTTCAGATATTTTGTCAATAGAACGTTACTTGTGTTGTTTACAGAGACTGTAAAATTGTGTCAGTGAAAAGATGGAAGTAACTCGTGAAAGTGTTAGTGCAATGAATTATGATTTCCAAAATGGATTATAACGACAAGGGTGCATTGATCAACTTACCACTGCGAATGCAAACAGAATCAAATTTCAATTGTTTTACACGGGTAGCGACGATCTTTAAAAATATTTGTCTATCGTTTTTGTCTTGTGTTTTCCCTTATGTCCTTTCTACTTATAAAAAATGTAAAAGTATTTACTTATTATTAAAAACAAGTATTAAACTAATACTCTTTAGCAAGGAAAGTGTACGACTAAAGAGTCATATGAATGGAACAAATCAAGTTTTTAAATAAAATACATAGACATATACTATGCTAATATTTAAATTCACTTCTCTTGATGCTCAAAGCGACGATGGATTACTGGAATATTATACCACATGCTTGATGTTCCTGAAAACTAGTAAACATACCTATATTACTATATTGTTGGGATATTAAAGAAAACACAGGTGAAATTTCCTTAAAAATACATTTACCCGTACAGAAAACTGTTCTTACAAAATATTACATTAGCAGAAATTGCCTTATTTTTAGATATTTTTATAAGGAAAGGGGAAATACACTAGACTAAAGTGGCAGCGGACCTAGAAAAGCTGGCTGATATGTCATTGAATTTCGACCCTCTTAACATGGTCAGTAGTAAAACAAAAAAACCGGGAATGAAAAACTCCCGTTGGAGAAAAGATTTAGGTATTTTAAAGTTCAAACTAAACACAAAGAATATCTCGGAATAATTAATTTCACAAAAATGAGTATGACGCAAATTGTGTGTTTTGACGAGAACTAAATTTTAGCGTAGTAAACCTTCTGTTCAGTACTGCAACAGTTATAATGAAGAGCTCATCAGAGATTATTCCCAGGAAATTTAAGATATACATTTTATTTGGTATGTAAATATGTAGGGTATTTTAGTGCAACTTTTTATAAAATCAATTAATTCAAAACATGTTCATTAAAGTGTAGTTTGAGGTGAGAGGATTTTCTAAAAATCTTTGTCACATCCTTAAAAGATTATGAGCTTCTGTATCGAGTTTGGTATTTTGCCGACTTTTCGTTTTTGAGTTATCGTATTCACAGACAGATGGACACACACATATGCACATGGCGCTTTTTCTAAAAGTGTTTTTTTTTATTCAGGGGATCCCAAAATATGTATTTACAGTGATATATTGGTAGTGAATTTTTGGGTGGATGCAATATCTTCTGTACCCATATTCTGTGTATCAAGTAGAGAAAGTAAATATTCACATTTGAAATGTTGTCCATAAGATCCTTTTTACTTTACACGTACATACTGTATAGAGAAGCTATTGTATTGTACCCAAAATTCGGTGCGGGGATATCAACGAAAGTATGTTTTGAGGTACTCTAAGTCCAAAAAAATAATTTTTAGAAAAATATCCATGTGTGTGTGACTTTGACGGGATAGCTCAAAAATTAAAACACAGTTAAGTACCAAACTTGGCATTTAAGTGTAGTATCTTATATGGATGCAACTCAAAGATTTAGAAATGAATCCCCCCACCTCAAACTATCCTTTACACTACGCTTAATTTTCTCGAAAATATTTCTAACGATTTTGATGAAAATACTGTATATTAAAACTATTTTTATCAGAAATAAAATGCATATCTTCAACTTCCTGGGAATAGCTCTTGAAAACCTGTTGAGTTTTGCATAACTGGTGAACCACAACAGATAGACAAAAGCGTAGTATACAACAAATGTAGATCTCGTTAAAGTACACAATTATGTCACTCATTTTTGTTGTAGAGTTGAACATTTTCGAGATATTCTTTTTTACTGGTCTCAATTTTAAACTAGGTATCTTCTCAGACTCTTCTTTCGTTTCATCACTCTTTTGTTATTCTGGAAATGCAAAGCGAATCAAACTTTAATTGTTCACATACGACCAGCTTTTAAAACATCTGACTATCGCTTTAGACTAGTGCATTCCTTTATTTCCCTTGTATTCACTCTGCTAATGTTTATCTCTATTAGTATGATGTGGATAATCTTTTGTAAGAATAGCATGTTTTTGAACAGGTAGAGAAAGTTATGTGATTGGAACATCAGTGTTTTTTGTCATAGTAGTGTAGTGTAACTTGAAGGTGGTATGAGCTCTTTTAACATTTGACCAATAATAATTTAATGAAATGTCAATTTGCTTTCGTTCTGGAAGCGCGTTTGAGTGTTACTTAAAGGATTTAATGTTATTCGACTTAGTATTAGAACAGGAGTCTTTTTACCCTTTAATCAATGTCTTATATTCTTCAGTGTTCGTGTTTTCCATACTATGTTGCACAACTTGTAAAAAAGCGAGGTGGTGCCGCGGTAATGCGTGGAATTTGCATCCTGGCGTCTATTCCCAGCGACTATCCGCTCTAAACTCATGTTATTCTCGGGGAACTCCGCTGGTAGACATGCAAATACTAAACTGGTTTCTCTCATACGTCGAATTTTTTGTCTTTCTTCCACTGAATAGGTCATTAATCTGTCAAATTTGTTGTTTATTTTTAGGGTTGAAATTGTCGGCGATGGTGTCTCGGTGCAGCAGGAAAGTGGATGCTCTCTGAGGAGCTTTCTAGTTCCCTCGGTCTTCGACTAATTGCCGAGGTAAACGAACCGTCCGCTTTTTTTTAAACAGTAACGGTACTGTATCCCTATTTACATTCCCACCCCTCGCCCCCCACCCCTCCCCGTAGGTTTTACTGATTACTGGTTTTACTGTTTCTTTTACAAACATATACACATTGCACAAACATATAACATCCATGCCCAAGGCGGGACTCGAACCCACGATCCCCTGACCACGAAGCACCAAAGCGAGACGCTTTAGCGAGCGTGGCCATGGGGACCGGCACCCCATGGGGAGGGGCGTGGAACCTTTAGAGAGGCGAAGGTCTCCGGATAACGGGGCGTCTCAAATTGCACACTGTAGGGGCAGTGCCATTACTCCTGATTCCAGCTGCCCCCAACTCATTCCTAAATTTCGAAGGTGCCGAGTCCATGCCTTCATGCAAGGTTCTCGCTTTGTGGCGGAAAACATTCTTTCATAGCATGCGCCTAAAAGAAAACTATCGGATGAATTCCATGTATTTGACTTTCTCTATCTGCTCTGCAAACAAAATATTCTTAAAAAATAGTATTCTTTTGTCTTCATCATACTAAGCGAGATAAAACTTAGCAGACATTTTCTTATTGCTCGCTTCCTTGTAAGTGGAAGAGAAATAAGTGAACGCGTTAGGTTAAAATAATGTAAAATCTTTTAAAACCTGGTTGCTATCGGAACAATTGAAATTTACATGGTCAGTTAAAAAAAACCGTTTAAAATGAAAACCCAAAATAAGGAAGAAAGGAATGGTTGGTTAACTGTACAAGAAAAACAAACAAACAAACCAAAATGTTTAAGACATAAATTGTGTGTTTTAGCGAGTAAAGTTTTGTCTCTCTTATGATTTACCAATTATGGAAAATTCATCCATAATCAAGACATCTTCAAAGTGGTTTACCAGAAAAAGTCAAGATATGCATTTTATTTATGATTTAAATATCCTTAATGTAAGTAGTTTAATCAAAATCCTTAGAAGCATTTTTTAGAAAAGTAAAATGTTCAAACATTTTAAAGGAGTTTGGGGTGTGGGTATTTTCTTGAAAATATTTATATTTCATCTTTGTAAGATAATAAAATTAAATACCAAGTTTGGTATTTAAAGGTCTTTTCCATTTTGAGCTACGTTCCATTGCTAATAAATTTGCTATTAGGTCAAAACTGATTACAATCAATTTACTTCTTACTTAATTGAAACAAAGTATGTATATTTATGTAGCTTACTAAGAACATAAATCATGAACAATTATCAAAACAAAAACTATATAAAATCCTCAAACATGTAATGTTATTACGCCTCTAATTATGCTGTCAACAGATATGCATACACAAAACTTTTTCTAAAACTGCTTTTATTTTGAGATAGGAGGAACTCAAAACTTATATTTCTCGACATCGAATTTTTGGGTGGACTGACTACCTTCTCTGCCCACTAACTGTAGAGAAAATAATAAGTGAATTTAAATTCATTTTCAAAGGTTTTAAAGGATAAATATAATAGAAGTCACAGTAAAGGTACGGACCAACGGAAGTGGCAGAGCACTGCACCTGGGTCCCATTTGTGATTCTACTGTGCGCGCACCTTTTCTTGGTCGCTGTGTTTATGGGATAGCGAGGGCCGTGGGGAAGAAAAAAAAAAGAGTTTGGCTTCAGAGTCAACCAAAGAAAGTTTTATGGTGAATAAATTATCGAATTTACCACGAACTCTGACTTATAATCGAAACTCGGCAAATGTACTTATGCTTGAACTCTGGAATCTATAGACAGCATGTCATCATCCGTGGTGTAATGGTTACCATACTTAATATACCCAAGGTCACGAGTACAAACCCGGCGGAGGATGATGGCTTTTTTCGGGCGTAAAAATCTTTAGCATGGCTTCCTTCGGAAGCGAAGTATAGTCGCTGATCCCGTGTCGTGGATTTACGGCGGATTTTCGCGCCTGGTAAATGGGACGCTGAGAACCACAGCAGTTAAACAGCGTCCATAAATAAAACTACATTTCATTTATCAAACGGGACCATGCAAAACGAACCGAACCTCAACTGTTTCACACAGTGAACCCTTTTAAAGGATATTACTATCGCTTTAGCCTGTGTATTTCGTTATTTGCCGTCTACTTAAAAGAAAGCATAAGACCAATTCAGCTAATGTTATTTCGATTAGCATGATCAAGATAAAATAACAATATTTTTAAAAATAGTTTTTATGTGGAGTAGCTAGAGAAAGTCATGTGCATGGAACGCATCAGATTTTTTTAAACTTATTCTGTGGATACTCGTTAAATGGTGTTTATCATATTAACTCAATAAAGAATGTACTACAAAATCGAAGTTAAGTTTTCCATTATACATTTAAATAAATCACTTGTAAATTTGAGACTTTCCTATTTAACCTCATATTTTTCTGTCACATTAATTCTCTCATTTTTTAATAATCAAAAAACATTTAAACATCTTCAGAGAATGCAAGAACAAAGAACTGGTTTCTGGATACTTGTTCATTACAGGTGATGAAATCGAACTTGTTCCGTTTTAATCGAATTACTAAGACATGAAGCAGTTAACGCCCTTAGAAACTTATTTCGGAAGAGCTATTAGATTTAATCTTTAATCATCATCTGACACGAAAAGGAAATTAAGCGTGTTACCGAAAGAACTGGGTAGTCATGCAATGTGCTCGTAACTGTTTCTATTTTGGGTTCGTCTTAAGATTACCATCTTACTTAAGTAAATACAGTGTCCCGAATTAGAAACACTAATGCATTTAGTTTTAGGGTATAAAAGACAAATATACTTACATTCTTAAATTTGTGTATATATATATCTGTATAATATATAAATATTCTGGTATTATTCTCTAGTACAAGAGACCAAAATATTTAATTTTCAGCAAGTTTTATAATTAGCTGCGTACTCTTTCACTTGCCTATAAGACAAGTAGATGTAACAGTAAGATTTGAAGATTTTAACACCTCAATGTTACATATTTTGTTATTTAATATGTCTGCTAGTCACATATAATAACGTTCTACTCACAGCTTTGAAGCCAGATATAAACGGAAATAAATAATTTTACTTAAACCGCCTAAAAAGCAATTTTAAAAAGCATCCATGTTTGTCTGTGAACAACATAACTCGACGCGATATTTAGGTTCAGTATCTTTTTATGTGGCGCACAAAAAGTTTCTTATCCCAAATTTTATATGGGCAGTTTTCTGAAAATTTTGATTTTCTCAAAATTAGCTGTAGCAAATTTGATTAAAATACTACATGCTTAATATATTTCCATGACAAATAAAATACATACGTACCTTGAATTATCTAGAAACAGTGGCTGCAAACAGCTTTGTTCTCAACGACCTTTGCCTAACTGGTGACACAAAAAATGTGGATATTATTAACGCGCTAAGTTAAGCAATTTGTGTGTGTGCGTGTGGGGGGGGATAATTAAGTCACTTCTAAAGATGAGTCGGTAAAATTAGCAAGAAATCTAGAAATGCATTCTGTTCAGTGTTTCTAACAAATCAATATAGGAAAATCCAACTGTTATTGCTAATGGCGTTTGTAAACTAATCGCAGATTATGTTGGTGTGCATGAAAAACATTGTGACCGTCAAGGAAGAAAAGAAATAGATATATACAACAATTATAAAAAACAAATGGTTTTATCAAAAATTATAAACGTGGGTAAGTATAGGTTTTCTTAAAAATGAAATTCCAACATTACACAAAGTTTTAAATTATTTCAATAAATTATTTATTTTAAGTGGTCGAACTTTTATAAAACTATATTAAAATTAAACTTAGGTTTGTGAAGAAAAATAAAGTGAATATACTCGTATTTATTAACAGAGAAAATACTATGTGAAGGAAGCTTAATTTCACAACTCTCCTGGTAGTGGTGCAGTTACAGTTTGAGTTTCAATCTTATTATTTTGTATTATTTCAGCTCAGATTTTATTTCGGCGCTTAATAGTCATAACAATAATAATTAATAACAAGTATTCAAATATTACTCAGTTCTATGGCATTATGAATACAAGACATGCTATGTTTGTGTTGGCTTCACGCAGTTAATACGAACACGAGGTTAACCGAAGGATAAGAGAAATCTTTTACATAAATTTGGTTCTAAGGTTGGATTGATAATAGGTAAGCCAATTGTGAGCATAAACAAGAACTTAACCCACATTAATAGACTAAGAGAACAACGGTAAATACTACTTTGGTTTCTATGGCAATGTCTTATAAGCTGAACTGTTAACATAAGATCCTCTTAATCATTGCTGCAAGGATGCTAATAACTTCAGCAGTTGTCTGCTCTAAAACCACACGTGTAATAGTTTTTACTTTCTCTACATGTACCATGTACATAGTGTATAGAGAAGGTATTGCACTCCACCCAAAAATTCGATACCGAAATTTCAGTGGAAATATATGTTTTGGGTTCCCTGTATCCAAAAAAAGTATTTTCACAAAATGGTCCGTGTGTATGTGTGCATCCGTCCGTGTGCCTGTGAACACGATAACTCAAAAACTAAAAGTCGGTAAAATACCAAACTGGTATTTAAGTTTAGTATCTTTCAGGGATGCGACACGAAGGTTTTAGAAATATCCCCCCACCCCAAACTACCCTTTATATGGAACATTTTTATAACATTTCGATTTTCTCAAAAATGGCTCTAACAGTTTTGATTAAAATATCATATATTAAAGATATTTACCTGACAAATAAAATGCATATCTTGAATTTTCTGGGAACAGCCTCTGAAGACTACTTTATTCTGGATGAATTTTACGGAATTTTGAATAACTGCTAAACCGTAAGTGATGGAGTAAAACTTACCACACAAAAACTGTAGAACACTTTAAAACACACAATTTATGTCATATGAATTTTTTTCGTGGAGCTGGTCGTTCTTGAAATATTCCTTGTTTTTGGTCTCAGCTTTAAAATACATAAACTTTTCTCACACAGGACTTTGTCAACTCCTGTCCATACATACAAACAAAGGAACTTCATTCACATAGAAACCAGCTTGTGACTATCACTTTAATCTATGGTACTCCCTCATTTCGCTCCTACTTTCAAGGAAGCAAGTAATAAGACAATTTCTGCTAATTTCTTCTCGAATAGCATGAAGTAAATAGACGCAATAATAATTTGCTGCAGAGATGTAGAGAAAGTCATGTGAATGGAACACATCAGATTTTTCTAATTCAGAGTGAGTTTGTCCATGTTTGAGAAATGAAAATAAACAGCTGACTATCAAGTACATAGTTCGACTGGTCAATTTGTCGAAGCAATGCGATCACCATAGTTGAAAAACAAATAAGAAGTAACATAAACGTAATACGATTGGTATTACTTAATTTATGAAATATCAAATAATAAAAAATCCATGTCATGTGGCACAATTTAACAGAAGATTAAAATACAGAAATATTGTAAATGTAAATTAAGTCCCATTGCGTCTGGCGCCATACGAAGATATCTAGTTCCTTTACTAAATTTTTAAAGGATAATGAAGGAAAAGGTGGAAAGTTCAAAAATTTTTTTAAGAAAGTGACATACTTCTTACAGTGCATTCATGTGTTTAATGAGCTTTAGACTGATTTAGTATTTTCCTGCTATAGAAATCTGATAGTGCAACACTGAGGCTGTGAGTAATTGATCGACATTGAAAGCTGTGCATATATTTACTCTTTTCTCCTAATTGTATATTCAACAGTATTATTTGCATTGTTTCTGATTTAAGGTATTTTTTATAGTAAGACAATTCTGACATTTGTAATAAATGTTCAGCGTGTTTTATATCATTAAGTTATAGATTAACGGTTTTCAGCTTTTAAGTACTGAAATTCCTAGTTCCTGTGTTATCATACATTAATATTTTATTAAATATCATAAATAGTTTAAGATGATTTTGTTTTTAATCCAGCAACAAGAAAAATACAAAGCGGTTTATAGGCGGCTACCCAAAAATGTAGATCTCGTTAATACACACAATTTATACCATAAACATTTTCGTAGCACTAACCGTTTCAGAGACATTCTCTGTTATTAATTTAACTTAAAACACTTTTTTTCAAGCGGGAAACGCTAATCCGTTTCACCTCTATATCGTTTCACACCCGGCCATGGAATGAGAACTGGATTTCAATGACGATCGTTTTTTAAAGATTACTATGGCTTTATTGTATATTTTTGGAGGTTCTCTCAAACATGTGACGCGAGACGGTCCGAAAGTCCGGCAGTGCGCATGCGTAAGCAAACAGAACGAACGGAAGACCGTGAGTTTTGCATTGGAAAGACGAGCTGATTTTCAGAGACTTCAATTTTACTCCTTATTAGATCCAGTTCATTTACACTCACCTAACCTAAGCTAAGGTAACCTAACCTCGACGAAATGTCGAAAGCAGAGGAACCTGTCTTTCGCAGCAGCTCGCTACGGCCTCCACTCGCCCCTTAATCGTTTTTCAAAAATCACTTGGAAAACAAGAAAATCCCGCTTCAGCCGCTTCACATATTAGAAAATCTGATGTGTTTCATTCACATGACTTTCTCTACTTCTGAGTAACAAATTATTGTTAATAAGCTTATTCTTCTATTTACTTCAAGCTAATCGAGAAAAAATTAGCAGAAATAGTCTTATTACTTGCTTCCTTGTGAGTAAAACCGAAATATGGGAGTATCATAGGTTAAAGTGAAGTCAAAACCTGTACTAGGTGACTGAAGTTCCTTTGTTTGTATGGACACGAGTTGACAAATTTCTGTATGAGAAAAGTAAAAGTTTTTCAAAGATGAAAACAAGGAATATCTAAAAAACGATCAACTCCTCGAAAAAAATGTATATAACATAAATTGTGTGTTTTAATGTGGTCTACATGTTTTGTGTGGTAAGTTTTTGTCCATTTCTTACGGTTTATCAGTTATGCAAAATTACTGTAGAATAAAGCAGTCTTCAGAGGCTATTCCTAGAAATTAAAGATATACATATTATTTGTCAAGTAAATATCTTTAATAGTTATAAAATTTAAAATTTTCGGGCTATTTTGTCGTGGTCTGTAGATTAAAATATGTTTAGTTAAAATATTTCTACCTAATGTTTCGTCCCTATCTGTGAGGGACATCTTCAGAGGAAATGTGCTCACGTCGTTAACTCGAAAATATCTTTCATATACGATATTTTAATCAAAATCTTTAGAGCCATTTTTGAGAAAATCAAAATTTTCGAAAAAAGTTCCATGTAAAGGGTAGTTGGGGTGGGGGATTTTCTTGAAAACCTTTGGGGTCACATCCTTGGAAGATACCAAACTTAAACACCAAGTTGGTATTTAACGGCCTTTTCGTTTTTGAGCTATGTTGTCCACAGACACACTCAAACACACACGAAGCTTTTTCCAAAAATGTTTTTTTTATTCAGGGGGACACAAAACATGTATTTTCGGTGAAATTTCTATATCGAATTTTTAGGTGCAATACAATACCTTCTCTATACTCTATGCACATAGTACGTGTAGAGAAAATATAAAAAGGCCTATATTTTCTTTAATTTATAAATCAATTTCAGTCAATAACAGTTAATTTGTATATGATACATTTGCATTTCTGTTTCTATTTATAAAATATATAACCTACATTGTAAACTTGTCCCGGATGCTTTGTTTAACAGCCTACAACTGAGAGAAGCTGAAATAAATACACTTTTTTCTCTTAATTAAGTAATAAGACCATTTCTGCTAATGTTTTTCTTGGTTAGCATTAATAAAAGAATGCTCTTTGTAAGAATAGTTTGTTTGCAGACCGATAGAGTAGTCATGAGAATGAAAAAAGTCAGATTTATTTTGGTGCCCAATGAAGCTTCTTGTTCCTTATATACCTTAATGGCAGGATTAGTGAAACTAAATGTCATGCAAACTAAGTGTCGCTCTCATGAAATATAAACCACTAAAAATTGTGTTCACGTATGTTTGAAAGCGGCCATAAGAACGGGTTGGTTCTCTAGAGGCACCTAAATGCCGTAATTTATGTCCTGCCTACTGTTATGCTAAACATATCGATTTTGGTACCACAAAGCACATTTATGTTTTAATATCCCAGCTATTAGAACGTGCCACCTCTGTTTTATGCTCGTTCTTGTCTCCACATAACACTCGTCAACGCCTGCGCGAACGCCGTCTAAGATTTAATTAACATTTGTTTCCCATATTAGCTGGCTATGGTTGTCACGAGGAATTTACAGTCGTACTCTCCATTGAAACAACGCGGGACGCCGCGAGTGTCTGCAGCAGAGACCAAGTTGTGACGTAATAATATTTTCCGGATCGCGACCATAATGCTGCGCACCCCCCTCGCCTTTTTGAGTAAGCATTCCAGTGGGATTAATCATAGTGGAGCCACAACCATATTTGTGTAGGAAAATTAGGAGACGCACAGAGGAAGCCAGAAATGAAATTCAGAAGGAAAGAATGGGAAAGCATCGCAGAAATGGGTGGACGAGAAAGGTAAGACTGTCACAAAGTAGAAACTGAGGGGGCGATAAGCGGGAGAAAGAGGTGACCACTGCTATGTCCTTGATGTCCTTCATATGTATGACAGAAAAATGTGGGGCTATGTATCTCTTGAGGGAATCCGAATAAAGCAACTGCAGCTGTGAATAATTAATTTCCTTCTCCCTCTTCAGCCACGAATAGCCATATTGCTCTTGTAAACACAACTGCAACTAGGTTACTGGAATATAAAATATTACGTAACAACTCATATATTTTCTTCTTTTTCACTATCGAAGAGTTTCCTTGCAGACTGTTCTGTGGCCGCGCCGTGGCAGTGGTCAGACCACTCGCCTCTCTCCCGGCCCGGGTTCAATCCCAAGCAACCCTCGTGAGATTTGTGGTGAACAAAGCAGCGCAGGGGCGGGTTTTCTCCGGGCTCTCCGGTTTCCCCCATCATCACATTCCGCCGCTGCTGCATTTTCATTCATCATTAGTGTCACCGCCTGTGGTGCCATAGCAGTATAAGTGGACTAAACACTATAAAAATCTGATATTTTCTATTCACATGACTTTCTCTACCCCTCTGCAACAAATCATTGTTAAAAAGCTTATTCTTCTATTTACTTCATGCTAATCGAGAAAAAAAAATAGCAGAAAAAGTCTTATTACTTGCTTCCTTTTAAGTAGAAGCGAAATAAGCAAGTACTATAGGTTAACGTGATAGTCAAAGGCTGGTTGCTATGTGACTGCAGTTCCTTTGTTTGTCTGGACAGGAGTTAACCAATTCCTGTGTGAGAAATGTATAAGTTTTTTACAGTTGAAAATAAGGGAATATCTGAAAAATGATATACTCCACGAAAAAAGTGTATATAACATAAAATATGTGTTTTAATGTGCTCTATATTTTTTGTGTGGTAAGTTTTTGTCCATTTCTTACGGTTTAGCAGTTATGAAATTCCAAATATACATTTTAAATGTCTTTAATATACCATATTTTAATCAAAATCGTTAGTTATTTTTGAGAAAATCAAAATTTTCGAAAAAAGTTCCATACAAAGGGTAGTTCGGGGTGGGGGGATTATCCTGAAAATCTTCGTGTCGCATCCTTGGAAGATACCAGACCTAAATACCAAGTTTGGTTTTTAATGGACCTTTCGTTTTTGAGCTATGCTGCCCACAGACACAGACACACACACAGACAGACAGACAGACAGACAGACACACAGAGATATTTTTCTAAAAATGGTATTTTAAGATTTGGGGGGTCTCGTGGCATGTGTTTCCGGTGAAATCTCGGTATCGAATATTTGGGTGCATTACAATACTTTCTCTACACACTATGTAGATAGTAAGTGTAGAGAAAGTAAAAATCTGATGTGTGCCATTCACATGACTTTCTCTACATCACTGCAACAAATTATTCTTAAAAAGCTTATACTCGTATTTCTATTTACTTCATGGTAATCATAAAAAATTAGCAGAAATACTCTTATTACTTGCTTCCTTGTAAGTAGACGCGAAATAAGGGAGTATCATAGGTTAAAGTGGTAGTCAAAAGCCGCTTACTAATTCACTGAAGTTCCTTTCTTTGTATGGACAGCAATTGACAAATTCCTTTATGAGAAAAGTATCTTTTTCACAGCAGAAACCAAAAACAAGGAATGACTCAAAAAACGACGAACTCCACGAAAAAAATGCATATAACATAATTGTGTGTTTTAACGTGTTCTACATTTTTATGTAATAAGTTTTTGTCCATCTCTTACGGTTTAGCAGTTATTCAAAATTCCGTAAAATTTATCCAGAATAAACTACTCTTCAGAGGCTATTCCCAGAAAATTCCAGATATACATTTTATTTTTCAGGTAAATATCTTTAATATATGATATTTTAATCAAAATCGTTAGAAGCATTTTTGAGAAAATCGAAATTTTCGAAAAAAAATTACGTGTAAAGGGTTGTTTGGGGTGGGGGAATTTTTCTAAAAATGTTCTTGTCGCATCCCTGGAAAATACTAAACTTACATACCAAGTTTGGTATTTTACCGACTTTTCGTTTTTGAGTCGTCGTGTTCACAGACACACGGACACACACACACACACATACTTACACACACACATAGACCATTTTGTGAAAATCTTTTTTTTTTGTATATAGGGGACCCTAAAGCATATAATTCCGGTGAAATCTCGATATCGAATTTTTCGGTGGAGTGCAATACCTTCTCTATACTCTATGTACATAGTAAGCGTAGAGAAAGTAAAATATCTGATGTGTTCCATTCACATGACCTTCTCTACATCTCTGCAACAATTGTAGTTAAAAAGCTTATTCTTCTATTTACATCGTGCTAATCAAGAAAATTTACCAGAAATGGTCTTATTACTTGCTTTTTGTAAGTATAAGCAAAATGAGGGAGTACCATAGGTTAAAATGATAGCCAAAAGTTGGCTGCTATATAACTGAAGTTCCTTTGTATGGATAGGAGTTAATAAATTCCTGTATGAGAAAATTATAAGTTTTTCAAAATTGAAACGAAAAACCAGGAATACCTTAAAAACGATCTACTCCACGAAAAAATGTATAGAACATAAAAAATGTAGCTCACGATAAAATACACATGTGGTGTATTAAGTTTTTGTCCAGCTCTTACGATTTAGCAGTTATGCACAATTCCGGAAAATTCAATCCAGAATAAAGTTGTCTTTAGAGGCTATTCCCAGAAAATACAAGATGTACATTTTGTTTGTCAGGTAAATATTTTTAATATACCATATAAAAATCGTTAGTCATTTTTGAGAAAATCAAAAGGTTCGAAATGATTTTTTTTTTTTAAATATTAATGTCGCATCCTTAGAAGGTAACAAATTTATATACCAAGTTTGGGCTTTAATGGTCTTTTCGTTTTTGAGCTATGCTGCTGCACACACATAAACACACATATATACATACACATAAACAGACAGACACACACATGAAAATTTTTCCAAAAATGCTCTTTTTTTAACTAAGGGAGACCAAAAACATGTATTTCCGGTTAAATCTCGTTATCAAATTTTTGGGTGGAATGCAATTCTTCTTTATACACTATGTACACAGTACATGTAGAGAAAGGGAAAACAAGTATAAAAAAAAAAAGACGCACATCAGTGTGTGAAAATAGCGCACTGCACTCGGAGCTTAAGGGAGTAAAGGTCCCTCCAGAATCTGATTAATGCAACCACGACAGTAGTTTTATGCTTAAAAGTTTTGTATTATCATACAGTATAGAAAGTACAGTATTAACAATAACAATAGACCTGCAACGTATCTGTCATCCCTTCCTATAATGAAAGGCTGCCACCACTTCTTTGGTCTATTTTATGTTGAATGCATAAATGTGCAGGTAATTTATTAATTTTAAGATTTCGAAGTCCAGCCTCTTATACTTTCTATTTTTCTAGTACGCATGTACAATATGCATTGCAGGCAGAGAAGGAATTGCATTTCACCTAAAACTTCGACACTATATTCCGCTGAATAAAAAAGGAATTTTTTAGAAAAAAAAAGTCTCTGAGTGTGTGTCGTGTGTGTGCGTGTGAGTATGGACAGCATAACCCAAAACAAAAAATATGATATGTACCATTCACATGACTTTCTCTATATTTCTGCAACAAATTATTCTTAAAAAGCTTATACTACTATTTACTTTATGCTAATCAGAAAAAAAGAGTAGAAATGGTCTTATTACTTCCATCCTTGTAAGTGGAACCGAAATAAGGGAGTGCTATAGGTTAAAGTGATAGTCAAAAGCTGGTTGCTATGTTACTGAAGTTCCTTTGTTTGTATGGATAGCAGTTGACAAATTCCTGTATGAGAAAAGTATAAGTTTTTCATAGCAGAAACCAAAACCTAGGAATGTCTCAAAAACGATGAATTCCATGAAAAATATATATAACATAAATTGTATGTTTTAACGTGTTCTACATTTTTTGTGTAGTAAGTTTTTGTCCATCTCTTACGGTTTAGTAGTAATTCAAAATTCCGTAAAATTCATCCAGAATAAAGTACTCTTCAGAAGCTATTCCCAGAAAATCCAAGATATACATTTTATTTGTCGCGTAAATATCTTTAATACACGAAATTTTAATCAAAATCGTTAGTCATTTTTTAGAAAATCAAAATTTTCGAAAAAAATCACAATGTAAAGGGTAGTTTGGGGTTGGTGGATTTTTCTCAAAATGTTCGTGTCGCATCCCTGGAAGATATCAAACATAAATACCAAATTTGGTATTTTACCTCTTTTTCGTTTTTGAGTTATCGTGTTCACAGGTACTGGGACACACGGACACACTCACGAACCTTTTTCTGAAAATTCTTTTTTTTGGATATAGGGGGCCCTAAAACATATATTTCCAGAGAAATCTCGATATCGAATTTTTCAGTGGAGTGCAATACCTTCTCTGCATACTGTACATAGTACGTATAGAGAAATAAAAGCAGTGTTCTGTCTTAACTCTAGCCATCTCTTCCCAAGTTGTCCTATTTCTCTCTTCCTTCTGGTTTGTATTTTACTGCTTAATTAGCTTTCTTTCTCTACTGCTTATCTATAGTAAGTAAAGGAGGTATTGTATTCTGCCAAGAAAGTGGATATCCACATTTTACTGAAAATATATGTTTTGAGGTTCCCTGAATATAAAGCATATTCAGCAAAAAAGATGTGTGTCTGATACTGATGGGCCTTATCGAATGAAAGGTATGGAAATATTCGATAGTCGTCTATCAACTAATCGATTGTTGCCAAAGCAATCGTTTTCATTCGGTTTAAAATAATATTGTACTATTGGTTGCTGAACAGTCTGCAGTCCCTAATCACTTTTCCAGTCGCTTTCATCGATGAACTAATTAGTTATTATGCCAACCCCATGTAATATGAAGCATCTGGTTTTTTATTTTTTAGTGAACACTTTTGGTCAGTCATAAAGGTCATAAACAATGCTACATACCAACTACCAAGTAACAAATATAAATATGCAGTTGGTCAACCATGCTCTAGGGCTTAGAGTTCACCCTAAATTGCTTGAGGAGCCATTTGCAGTAAAAGCGGGTGTTAAACACTATCAAAAAATTACTCAAAATTTGAGGTCTATATTGGTAACACTGCGGAAGAAATCGTTATTTTGTGGCGATGTACCAATCCCACTGAGGTGGCATTTCCTATGCTTGTAAATAAAATAAAACCTTGAATCTACCTTAAAGTGATCTATTTGTTTTTGTCCTTTTTTATTTTTTTTCGTAACAGAAAATAGAACAAGGACAAAAATTAATAAATTATGTATATCATCTTAAAATTTTAATAAATTAATAGTTGAACATCACAAAAACTATTGTAGTTCCCTCATTTTGTGTAATAAAATTGAAAAGCATGGAACTTAGAATGTTAGCTATGCCTTAAATTCATTCAATATATGTAGCCAAATTTAGGAACGAATACTGCAAATGCAGAATAAAAGCTAATTATTATATCAAGACCTTCAGATATTCGAGGGAATAATCTGGCATATTCATTTTATCCTTGAATCAGATGGATGCGAAATAATAATACGATATAATCTATATAACATAACCTCAAATTACTGAACCATAACTGCACATAATTCTGAACCAGATAAATAACCATACAAAGGAAATATATTTCTATGAGTATCTTTATTTTAAAAATACAAAGTTCTATTTCAGAGGTTTATATTAAAAAGGTAACTATTTCTCATTATGCTTTTTATTTTAAAAATATATATTTCTATTTTAGAGTTATAAGTGGTAGTCAAAATTCATTGAATTAATTATCTCTTTAATTAATAGAGAACAACTACAAGCAATTATGTATTTTAATATTGCAAAATAAACTGCATGAATGTCTTTTTAAATTACTCGAAGGCTATTACGCCTATTGCATTGTAATTTTAAAATCGAAATTAAAACTGGTAACTTCTTCAGGCTACTACTACACACATTCTGCAAAAATTAAGCTTTTAAATCTGAGTAAAATACTGAATTATTGGATAATCATCTCTCACTATCATAATACATTCGATAGTGCACACCAGTGCGACACTGAGTGTTCATTAACTACGTTCTTGAGTTATGTAGCCTACTCCGGAGGCGTTTTTTCAATTGCTCTGATGGCTTAATGCCTAACGCGGGAAGCTGCTATCCCAAATATCATACATTAAATGGTTTTTATAGTCTCTAAACAGCGTAAGTCAAAAACAAAAAAGGTTTAAATACCAAATTTGGTATTAAGTTTATCAATGTATACAGCTTTAAGATTTTTAAGGAAATTGCCGCTCCCCAGCTTAATCATTACACGGGATATTTTTTAAAAAATGTTATCAAAAATGGCTATAACAATTTTGATTGAAATAACACAAGTTTTTTCATGAAAAATAAAATTTACATTTTGCCTGTTCTAGAAATGGCCTCTGAATCTTTATTCTGAATGACAGTTGCGTAGCTGCTAAATCGTCCGGTTACTCTAAGCTATTAGATACCATGGTAAAGTGCCGGCATGACATTAATTCTCCAACAGCTCCCATTTTTTCCGCTAATCTAAAAGGAGCATTCAAATCCACTTTAAAATGACTAACACCAATGGTAACTAACAATATTGCAAGTCCTTAAACCGCTGATTCATAGCTAAACTATCAACATATTACGTGATCTATTATGGTCAATTCATATCAAGGTTGATGTGAGTCTTACTGTATTTACGAATTCTTTCTGTAAATTGAAAATGTTCAGTTTTTGTCTAATGCATTAATTTAGCTGATTCTCCAGTAGTTGAAGGGCGCAATAATAGGAGCTAGACGTGTGAAGCATGCTAACTCTTTGCAGTTGCACGCGACTTGTATCACCGTCAATTTACATTATGTATTGACTTCTACTGGTTTTTTTTTTTTTTTTTTTTACTTTGTCTACACGTAGTGTATAGATACCGAGATCTCACCGGAAATACATTTTTCAGTCCTTTGATTCCACAAAAAAAAAAAAAAAAAAATGTGAAAAGATCCTGTTTGTTTGTGTGTATGTGTGTGTGTGCGTGTGTGTCTGTGAGCAGCACAGCTCAAATCCGAAAAGTCGGTTAAATATCAAACTTGGTCTTTAAGATGAGTATTTTCCAAGGATGTGACGCGAAGATTTTCAACAAAATCCCACCACCCTCAAACTACCCTTTACATAGAACATTTTTTTTTATTTTCTCAAAATGGCTCTAATGATTTTGACTTTATGTTTAAGATATTTTATGGCAAATGAAATGTTTACGTTAAATTTTCTGGGAATAGCCACTGAAGACCTCTTCATTGTGGATGGCTATTGTATAATTGACATTCCGTAGAAAATAGACAAAACTTACTACACAAAAGTGTAGATCTGAATAAGACACACAATTTATAACTTAAACTTTTTTTTTAAAATATATAACCATTTTTTTAGATTTCCTGATTAATGGTTTCAGTTTTAAGCCACTTAAATTTTTCTCAAACGGGAAGACATCTTTCTTCTCATTTCTCATTTGTTTACTCCTGCCAAATAAAGAGAACGGCTTTTAAAGCACCAGACTATCGCTTTAACCTGTGCATTCCTTTATTTCCGTTCTACACATTAGAATGGAACACCTTAGATTTTTATCCTTCTACTTACAAGGGACCAAAAAATAAGGACAATTTCTGCTAAAGTTCATCTCGTTTATGATGAAGTAGATAGAAAATAGCCTTTTAACAATACTTCTTATAGAGATGTAGGGAAAATCATGTGAATGGAACAAATCAATTATTTTTTTATCCACATGATGTACTTGACATGAGATGGAGCAGTTTCCCTTGCTGACCCTAGGATCTGATCCGTGTAATGATTAAATAAAATCCAGTAAGCAAATATTCTCTTAAAGCAATATTATTTAAGATTTTAAGCATAGTGTAACTTTTAGCTTTTCACATTGCTTAGATACTGTAAAAGTTTTCTTGTTTTAAAATGTTCTAGCCAAATTTATCATAAACTAGGAATTGAGTAGTGTTGGATTTCGACTTTGGGGTTCAGTAAATTGTTAGATTATAATGTGTAATAGTCACCCACTGCCAGGTGGTTCAGGCTTTTCGACTGGAACTGGCCTTTCGTGGGTTCGGTTCTCCATGGTAAATCTATCTCGCCCATGTCATTTTTGGGAGTTTTCTGTGTCATAGGCGAACGTTGGAGAGGATCCTTCATATCCCCAAAATTCCGTTCCAACCATTTCATCTTCATTTCATCTCAATCGATCTCCTTCGACCAGAATTGTGGCATGTCGTGGGAGCGAGTGCGCTTTGGAAATATATCTCTCGGCGGCGCAATGTTGCTGGTGTCAGACGTTTTATTCGGAATTTGGGTAGCGGGCTCTTGGCGCTCTCCGTGTTGAGATGAACCGCTTGGGAACTGCTCGGGGCCCCCAATGATAGTCCCTCCCTGTCCGGATGTCGGCCGCCTTGAAATCATACTAATCTCATCCTTCCTCCAGACGTCTGACGTACAATAAGCCCACGACTGCATGTGAAATACTCCCCCGTAACACACACACACACACACACACACCCATATGGCCACGCCGTGGCCGAGTGGTTAGATCACTCGTTTTTCATTTAGACTGCCCGGATTGTAGTGGACAAAACTGCGCAAGGGCAGGTTTTCTCCGGATTCTTTGGTTTCTCCCGCCATCGTATTCCACCGGTGCTCCATCCTCACACCACGTATCACCAGTGTCATCATCTGCGGTGCCACAAGTAAAGAGGGCGTTAAACACTATAAAACACACACACACACCCAAGGATTTAAATTTTATATATACAGTTGGGAAATGAATAAGTGCAAATATTTGTATCAGGTTTGAGGTTGATGTTCCGATCTAGTTTGCTGTTTTTTCGCTATTTTCTAAAGCTACGTTTATGAGCCAAATTCTTCGATGTGTTTAGGATGCCTATTGTTTCCTATGCCGGACATTCCGCTGTTTATATAACAGGTCACATGGTTGATTCTCCAATTCCCTTTGTCCTGGAAATATACAGGTGTCCCAAAATTCGACCGCATTTAGAAAGATTGTAGAGGGACCAAAAGAAACAGTTTGAGATAGGGAACCTATGGGCTATTGGTTCTAAATTATTTTAAACAGAAATATAAAAATCCCTTTAATTCCCTATCTTACATTCAAAGAAATGTTAAAGATTTATTATCCTATTTATTGTTATAACATTAGTATCCTTAAAAGATCTGAGTTAATATTTCAGACTTATGAGACTAACATTTTGATAATAAATAACTAAACAATAAGAAACTATTTCTAAAACATAAAATGTAATAAGGGTTTACACGCCACCGACCAAATCGCCATCAAATTTCACCGGAGCTCCATCTTCATGTATCATTAGTGTCATCGCCTGCGGAGCCACAAGTGATAAAAGCGGGCGTGAGCACCTGGATTTCGGATAGCGCAAATATACTGACATTATTTACCACTATGGTTAGCGTGTGGACATCGAGTTAAAATTTGGAGGTAGTTGGGAGTTCAAACTCCATAGATACACTTTTTTATGCTATCTCCTTTTTTGCATTTTGTAATGAGCCATTCATATTTTGCTGCGTTACTTAATATGATATATTTGTATTAACAAATAAAATAAATGTAATGTACAATTAGCATGTAAGTGCTACGTTGCTCCTAGGTGCAACAGGGAACTTTCAATAGCATTGCATTCAACACCTGAAGGTGTACCCTTCTCCGTGCCCCTCCAAGTAGTTTTTAAAATACATATTATGTACATTACAATAATTCTAGGCACAGTTTACAATTAACGAAACAATCTTATCATTGCGCCACAAGAACTTAAAATGAAATAAAAATGAATAACTACCTCTGTATTAAATAAGTTCCTACATAAAACGAATTAAGAACTATGTGATTAAATATTTGAAGCTTTCTCGGTGTTGATTATTGCAGATTTCTTTACGGGATAGCAACCGAGCTAAATTGGAATCGGAGAAATCCATCCCGACTAAAACCACAGTGTCAGGATGGTCAAAAGCTTGGATTTCTCCAATTCCAATTTAACTCGGTTACTGTCCCGTGAAGTAATCTATAAGAACTATGTAGTAGTCAGAAAAATGAGTTCTACCTTCTCATTTGTGTATGAAAAGCAAATAGAAAGAGATTTCGAGAAATAATACAATATCCGAAGCCCAAAATATAACAGGTTACTAGAAGAACTTTTCGATGTGACTACTTGCAACATCGCTGCAGAAATTGCCGATTATCATTACAGTTCAGACACACACACACACACATACAAATGCCTAGCAATTCTCCTCCTATTATAGCTGGATACTGACGTCATAAAACTTTTTTGATAAATTTGTGGCAGCTGAAACTTCTGGACTCGCATTTCAAGGCTTCCTGTTACCTGCGCTTAGTCTCCTGTGTTTACCACATTACAGCTCTACCGCCGTATAGCAAGACGAAGGTGAGAGTGGCCGCATAAAGCACTGTCACAATATTTATTCTTTTCTCAAATTTA
This sequence comes from Hymenopus coronatus, assembly GCA_030762935.1. Lineage (NCBI taxonomy): Eukaryota > Metazoa > Arthropoda > Insecta > Mantodea > Hymenopodidae > Hymenopus > Hymenopus coronatus. Next base: position 74,230,533 of record CM060896.1, on the reverse strand, counting down.
AGTCGTTATACATTTTTCTCTCCCCTAGTCATCACAAGAGACCGGCATTATAGATCATTAAAATAGGCAGGTGAAAAAGGAATTATAAATAGCTAAAATAGATAGGGAAAAAGATATTATAAATAGGCAATAAAAGGCAAAATAAAAAACCATGCACTAGACCGATTTATTTAATAGAATAAGCTATTCAAAATAACTCGATCGTCATATTTTAATGACCTTTAAATATTTAAACAAACTGCTAGTGTTCTACTTGACACAAAAATAAAAATATTTTTAAAATATTTATGTATAGCAGTGCCTTGTACTTTGTAATGAGAACCAAATACTTTAACATCTCTGCGGTCATGTTGAGTCTCCAATCAGATAATAACTTTTCATATGAGAAAATGCCTCTGAACAATGCACATAAGTTAATGGAGCAAAACTAAAATTATTGTAGAATCCATTTCAACTGCTATAGAATTTGTCACCTTGTATCTTTGAAATATCTCTTACGTTTAAAAAGATCACAATTTTTCGAAAGCACTTTTTCACACTTTCCCCTAACTAATGAAATCCTTTTCCCTAGTACATTGTCCAGTCTTGACACTGTATTATCCACAAAGCTGCCGTCTTTCTTGTAGCTGGCAGATCACCTGTGGCTGGAAATCAAACTTGGCGCAATGAAAGTTAAATCATTTTTCACTTCCGAAGGATTGAGAAGATCCTTGGCTGCTACAATTGAAAACGCTTCATTCTCCAGAGCATTATACTTACTCAGGGAATTTGAAGCGTAGCAAAGTGCTCCTGAGATCCATGTTGACCATCTCGTTATGATAGTTTGGAGGGGGGGGGGTTGCAGAGGTATATCTGGTGCACTGGATTTAAATGTCGGAATTCTTGATGGGCTTTCGCAAACATCTTCTTAACACTGAAAATCAATATATCAACATCCGCAAACAAAGTCGTCCCAGCGGAGGACGATGGATTAACATGGCTTCCTTCGGAAGGGAAGTTGAGCCGGCAAATAAAAGAACCTCAAGCCTGATAGAGAGGCCTCTGAGCAAAATTAAGCGGTCTTTTCACGCCCAATTTAGAATGGGACGCTGAGAACCACAATAGTTAAAGAGCGTCCATAGATAAAACGACATTTCTTTTTTTTTTTTTTTTTTTGGAAACAAGCATGGTATCTCTTGTGACACCCTGTGAAAGCCGTGTGCTACGCTGATTACGTGAAGCATGTTTTGAAATAGTATTTTTAATATTATTCCAGCCTTTTTCATATATAGCGCATAAAAGGTAACAGGTCGTATTGAATTTATTCAGGCCACAATACCTGTAATAAATTTCGGAATAACTGCGACTTTCTCCGGACACTTTGTTGTAAGCAGGAATGGTTGCATTACTTCATATTCTGAAGGATCTAATAGTCTAACAATGCCGTTGGCAGTGAAACGTCCCAGATCATATTTTTCATTCTATCTTTAATTATTTTCATTATGTAATCATAATATTCGCTTAAGTAACATTTTCACAAACTTGACTCGTTAGGCACAGAATCGATCCTTTACTTCTAAAAAAATCTGATGTGTACCATACACATGACTTTCTCCATATCCCTGCAACAAATAATTATTAAAAAGCTTATACTTCTATTTAATTTATGCTAATCAGAAAAAAATGGCAGAAATAGTCTAATTACTCGCTTCCTTGTCAGTAGAAGCGAAATAAGGGACAAATGTAGATTAAACTGATAGTCAAAAGCTGGTTGCTATGTCAATGAAGTTCCTTTGTCTATATGGATAGGAGTTGACAAGTTCCTGTATGAGAAAAGTATACGTTTTTCATAGCAGAAACCAAAAATAAGGAATGTCACAAAAACGACGAACTCCACGAAAAAATGTATATAACATAAATTGTGTGTTTTAATGTGCTCTACATTTTTTGTGTAGTAAGTTTTTGTCCACCTCTTACGTTTAGCAGTTATTCCAAATTTAGTAAAATTCATCCAGAATAAACTACTCTTCAGAGGCTATTCCCAGAAAATTCAAGATATACATTTTATTTGTCAGGTAAATATGTTTAATAAACGAAATTTTAATCAAAGTCGTTAGAGCCATTTTTGAGGAAATAAACATTTTCGAATAAAGTTCCATGTAAAGGGTAGTTGGGTGGGGAGATTTTTCTCAAAATCTTCGTGTCGCATCCCTGGAAGATACTAAACTTAAATACCAGGTTTGGTATTTTACCGACTTTTAGTTTTTGAGTTATCGTGTTCACGGACACACACACACACACACACACACACACACACCACACACACACACACACGGACCTTTATGTGAAAATGCTTTTTTTGAATATTGGGGACCCTAAAACATATATTTCCGGTGAAATCTCGGTATCGATTTTTTTGGTGGAGTGCAATACTTTCTCTATACACTATGTACATAGTGCGTATGGAGAAAGTAAAAACTGTGTTTATGTAGAATTCTGTAATTTCCACCACGAGATTTCAGCATAAGAAGAGCTTTACATTAGTCGAATGATAACTGAATTTTTACTCAATATTGCAATTGCTATTCAAAGCAAAGAAATCTTTCCAGTAGATTTGGAAAGTGCATTTTTGTGTTTGATTGTACTGATATGTTGCAATATGAAATATTTCTTTTCATAGTTGACTGATTGTCTATTTTGCATATGAGTACTTAACCATCAGTACAAAATACGGCAGATCCAAAAGTATTAACGTACCTTTGCAATTTACCGCGTTAAGCAGCATTGAATGTCGGTGCCTAGCTACAACAACGTCGCATCGAAAACTGAAAGAATAATAAAGTCACTCATTGTTGCATTTTCAAATAAGCACAAGAGATAATTACAACACTTTCTGTTATTTATACAATTTTTGCACGACAGTGCTCAATTGTTTCTAAGAGAATAATAATGAACTGACTGAAAGACAATAACATTTGGTGAAGTCGCTTTCATTTTAACAGTTATAGAAATAAGTTAAAATATATCTGTAGCCAGTTTTCAATAACAAATTAATAAATAATAATCAAATAAAGACATTTATATTTAAAATATGGCGTTTCAATCACAATAGTATATTTAGTACATATTCACTTTCAAATTGAAGATAGATTTGACACAGTTAGAAAGGCGCTCTGCCTAATTTGCGGTCTCCGGTCTTCACACAGCAACCAGCTCTTAAAAGATTTAACTATTGTGTACGACGACACCATTACCTTATTATCATTTTTATCTACAAGGAAATAAATGCTATAAAACACTACAAATGTTTGCTCCGATTAAACCGAGTTAAGAACAGCCTTTATAAGAATAACTTGTTGAATACAGTATACTCTCGATTATCCGGGGTAATGTGGTAGAGAAAAAGTGCGAATAATCGAGAAATCCATAATCTAATGCTTCTAAGATTCAACATAATATCTAAATAGGAAATTACATTTAAAAGCTTTTTTCAACATGTGTTCAAAAGTTTATTCTACTTCTATGCATAGGTATTGTTCTTTAGGCAATAGCAATAAAAGAACTGCCACGTGACAATAAGAGCCATTTCCTATGTTTAAACGATCACCGCGGACAATAGGGTACCGTTTCCATTGTTATCGGCCTGTCTGTTCCGCGTAAATTAAAAACAAATTCTGTTTTTTTTTTATTGTTAATCAGCGTGTAAATGTCTACGAAGCAAGTGAAAATAAATCTGTAAAGGAGATGGTGGAGAAACGGAAAAAAGCAACAACAAAAAACCGTATGTTGTCATTAAAACAAAATAACTTTTTTAGGAGGATAATCCGCACACAAATAATAGACAGAGATCGACAGATATTTTATTTCACTGCTTAGGACACAGCGCTGTCAATGTAATAATACAATGCACAATATAATTCAAATAAATAAATAATATGGGTAATATAATACCCTGCCAGGATGACAAATACATCATAGTATACTACAAAAAATGATAATACAACAGTAATAATAATGCAATATTAAAAGACTTATAATTATACTGTACTTAGTGAAAGTCATGTAATCTATTTTTTTTTTCGTTGGTTCAACTTGAAAAATGGTTTTATCTTTTGTAATTAACTGGACGTAAAAATATTTAAAAACGATTTACTGACCTGCTCTAAACCATCTTAGAACGCTCTAGGGCTTAGAGACAGAGAGAGCGTATATCCGCAGCAAAAGACGTGAGTTGTCATAGCAAATAAGGTAGCTGTCCATGAAAAGAGAACCCCCTAGGGCTATCTGCATTGCCAAGGAAGAAAAAAAAAATGGAATGCCGTTGCATGCGATGACCGGTTCACGGACTCCTAGGTGGATAATGACGGCTCGATGTCGTCGAGGGCTTTATGCAAAAATTCCCACATCAGAATGTCACAAGCAATCATGAATAAAGCATGGGAAAGCTAATGGGGCCCTCTCCGGACTCGAACCTACAGCACAAGGAAAACCAATAGCCCCATCTGTAGTTTAATCGCCGGCCATATAAACAAGATTTATAGTCCATAAAAGTAAATATGTAAGCAAATGAGAATTATAGGAATAAAAGAAAAAAAACGAACGTGGCTTTAGAAAACAGGCCTGTATATCTAAACTAAAAAGCCTGTTTTTTGCTTGCTGACGGCGAGCTCATTATAATGCTAGATGATTTTACAGCACACTTTCATTCGCCACACGTTCCACACCATTATTATATTCGTTTAATGGCATCCCTCCTGTTGACATTAATGAAATAATGAGAAGCCACTAGATCATCAATCTCGCAAATGTTGTTCTCAAGGGTTTGGCTGATATCGGCAGATTATTCGATAACACGTGGAGTTCCTCTTGCTGGGGTTCGCTGTCACATCCACATTGGTGCTGCTTATTTTCTATACATCGGTAGAAATTATTGTATTATATAAAAAAAAAAACTGATCTTTTTACTTTCTCTACTTTTACGTACTACGATGGCCGTTTTTTTTTCAACATACGATAGGCTATAAATAAAAGACAAGTTCATATAAAACAATTATTTTATTACTATAAGTTTTGTACACTTATGGTTACTCCTCAACATAATCACCGAATTGAGTCGTTTATCGTACCTGTGCACAAGCTTTGCAATACCCGCTTCAAACAATGTTGCCACCAATGATTTCAAATAGGCAGTGTCGTTGTTTTTGAAGATCTTCGGTGGTTTGAAAGTGCTGCCCTCCTAGCCACGTCCTCAGTTCAGGAAAAAGGTGAAAGTCACTGGCTGCAGGTCAGGACTGTACGGCGGATGATCGAAAATGTCCCATTGAAATTGTTCAAGTAGTCAATGGGTTGTGCCAGCAGTGTGTGGACGAGCGTTGTCATGGATCAACACAATTCCTGAAGTCAGCATTCCTCTTCGTTGTTTTGAATGGCTCTCCGCAAACGTCGTAAAGTTTCCCAATAAACAGCTGCAATGATAATGGTTCCGGGCTGCATCATTGGCATCTATGAGTTTGTCTTTTATTTATAGCCTATCGGAAGTTGAAAAAAAACGACCCGCGTATGTACATAGTGTATAGAGAAGGTATTGTAGTACACTCAAAAATTAGGCACCGAGTTTTCGCTGGAAATATACGTTTTGGGTGTGAGTCTGTGGACAGCATAGCTCAAAAACGAAAAGACCGTTAAATCCCAAACTGGTGTCATCCAAAGATGCGACACGAAGATTTTCAAGAAAATCCCCCGACACCCAACTACTTTTTATATGGAAATGTTTTTCAAACATTTTGGTTTTCTCAAAAATGGCGATTTCTCAAAAACCGATTTTGATTAAAATGTCGTATATTAAAGATATTTATCTGACAAATAAAGTGTATATCTTGAATTTTATGGGAATAGCCTCTGAATTCTACTTTATTCTGAATGAATTTTACGGAAGTTTGTATAACTTGCAAACTGTAAGGGATAGAGAAAAACTTACTTAGCAGAAACTCTAGAGCGCTTTAAAACACCCAATTTATATTATATACTTTTTTCGTGAAGTGGATCGTTTTTGAGATATCTCTTGTTATTGGTTTCAGCTTTAAAAAACTTATACTTTTCTTATACGGGAATTTGTCAACTCTTGTCCATAGAAACAAAGGAACTTCAGTCACATAGCAACCAGCTTTTGACTATCACTTTAACCTATGCTGCTTCCTTATTTCTTTTCTACTCGCATGGAAGCAAGTAATAATTTTTTCTCGATTATCTTAATGTAAAAACAAGCATAAGCTTTTTAACTAAGTTTGTTGCAGAGATATTAGAGAAAGTTATGTGAGTGGAACACATCAGATATTTAGAAAAAATTTCGTGTGTGAGTGCGTGTGCGTGAGTCTGTAAACAGCATAGCTGAAACACGAAAAAATCATTAAATACCAAATTTGGTATTTAAGTTTGGTATCTTCTAAGGATGCGACACAGATTTTCAATAAAATCCCTCCACCCCCACTACGCTTTACATGGAATTTTTTTCTCGAACATGGCTCTAAGGATTTTGATTAAAATATCGTACCTATATTAAAGATATTTACCTGACAAAGTGTATATCTTGAGATTTCTAGGAATAGCCACTTAAGACTACTTTATTCTGGATAGATTTTACGGAATTTTGCATAACTGGTAAACCGTAAGAAGTAGACAAAAGCTAACTTAACAGAAAATGTAGAGCTCGTTGAAACACACAATTTATGTTTTATATATATTTTCGTGGAGTTGATCGTATTTGAGATATACCTTGTTATTTGTTTCAGCTTGAAAATACCTATACCTTCTCATGTGGGAATTAGTAAACTCTTGTCCATATAAACAAAGGCACTTCAACCACATGGTAAGCAGCTTCTAAAAGATATGACTATCTTTTTAGCCTAGTGTATTCCTTTTTTTTTTTTTTTCCTTCTACTTACAAGGAAACAAGTAAACAGACCATTTGAACTAATTTTTTCTCGATTAGCCGGAAAGAAATGGACGAAAAAGCTTTTTAACAATAAATTGTCGCAGAGATACAGAGAAAGACCTGTGAATGGAACACATTAGATTTTGTTCTTATAAAGCTTAATCTTCTAAATACTTCATCCTAAGCGAGATAAACTCTAGCATAAATGTTTTCTTGTAAGTAGAAGGGTGGAATAATGGAGAACATTTGGCTAAAGCGATAGTCAAATATTTTAAAAGCTAGTTGCCCTGTGGTTGAAACCCGCTTCTTTGCCAGGAGTTGAGAAATTTCTGTATGTGAAAAGATTATTTTAAAACTGAAACCAACAATGAGGAGTATTTGAAACTCTACAATAAAAATGTTACTCACATAAATTGTGTGTTTTAATGAGATCTACAGTTTTTGTGTAGTAAGCTTTTGTCTACTTCTTTCGGTTTACTAGTTATGCAAAATTCTGCAAAATTGATCCAGAATGAACAGGTCTTCAGAAGCTATTACCTAAAAATTCAAGATATACATTTTATTTGTGATATAAATATGCATAATATACGGTGTTTTAATTAAAATCGGTAGACACTTTTAAGAAAACAACATTTTTAAAAAATTGTCCTAGTTTGGGGTGGGGGATTTTGCTGAAAAATTTTATGTCGTATCCTTAGATACCAAGTTTGTTGTTTCTTTTAGCGTTCGAGTTATGCTAATCACAGACGCAGACATGGCTATTTTTCTATTTTTTTTTCCAACTCGGAGGAAGTCAAAGCATGTGTATCCGATGAAACATTGGTATCGAATTTTTGGATGCAATACAATACCCTCTCTATACAAGATGTACATAATACGTGTAGATAATGCAGAAATCGCTACCGAGACTTCACTAGAAATTCAGGCCACTTGAATGCACGCGCATGTTACTGTGAATAGAATAACTAAAAAAAAAAGGAAAAAAAAAAATGATGTTTTTCATTCACAAGAATTTCTCTACATATCTACTCAAACATTTTACGGAAGATTCTTCGTCGTTCTACTATATGCTAAACGATTAGCAGAACGTCCATTACTTAGTTTCTTATAAGTAGAAGGGATTTAAGTGAATATAAATGCTAAAGCGACAGTCAAATGTTTTAAAAGGTCTCGCTATATGATTTTCATTGAAATTCATTTGTTTACATGGCCAGGAGTAAAACAAAAGAAACATCAAGGACTTCACGTTGAGAAAAGTGCAAGTATTTTGAAATTGAATACAATAACAAGGAATATCTCAGAAAAAGCTAACTCTAACAAAAAATGTATGATACAAATTGTGTGTTTTAATGAGATCTACATTTTTTTTTTTATCTCTTATGATTTATAGGTGTGTAAAAGTAATTCATAATGAAGTGGACTCCAGAGGCTATTCCCAGGAAAATCAAGAAGCCAATTTTCTTCTTCTACAATAAGGTTTAGGCTACTGGCCTGTTCCAGCCCCAAACTCTTGCTCCTTCAAGCTTTTACTCGGACGTCCCGGTCGTCTTTAACCTTGTAGCAGGTAAAGGTATGCACTTTTTGGAGTTCTATTTTCTTTTATTCTGTTGTTTCTAGTTTTTTATATATTCTATTATTATTTTGTTTAACCTCTATGGTTTTAGTAGTCATATTTCAGTTTTTTTTCTAATCTAGTATATCCATCTTTGGTTCAGAAGAACTTCATTTCTGCTGCTTAAATACTTCTGTAATGCTGTCATGCCATTGACCATGTTTCTCAACCGTATGTTATAATTGGCATAGTCGTTGTTTTATACAATTTTGTTATTGAATCTTTCCTTACTTTTCTTGCTCTTTTTATTGGTCCTGATTTGTAGCTAAATTTATTTTATTTTTTATTAATATCAGTTTCTGATCCATGTGGTATTTCACACCCAAAAAGATTAAACTTGGACAATTGTTCAATAGTTTTTTATATATATTATTCATGTAGATGTCTTTAATATACGGCATTTTAATCAAAATTGTTACAGCCATTTTTGAAAAGATAAAAAATGTTGATGTTTCCAGGTAAAGGGTAGTTTGGTGTGGCGGTATTTTCTTAAAACTCTGCGTATCGCGCATCCTTGAGAGATACTAAAGTTAATACCAAGTTTACTATTTAACGGAATTCTCTTTTTTGAGTTAATGCTATCCACGGACACGAACACAGCACACACACACATACACACATGCACGGAGAGATACCATACTTTATTAAGGTTTTATTATTTATCTGTGCGGGAATAGTAATTCATAATGTAAGGAATTTTCAGGTTATTCGTTCTATCGGAAATTTGTCAATCTTTATACCTTTAACTTCTATATATACACACACACACACACACACGGTCCATTTTCTAAAACTGATTCTTTTTTGGATCTAGGATCATATCGGTGAATCTCGATATCAAATTTTTGAGTAGAATAAGATACCTCCTCTACCTACTATGTATCTTGTCTATACGAACTATAGAAAGAAAAAAACGAGAAGACAAATGAATATCACATTTAATCTGCTGGTCAACTTATTGGTGATATCGATAGACTTAAAGCTAAAGACTTTCCCTGCGCTGGTTATTAATATTTCTTCTCGGAATGTTAGCAAGGTAAGTGTTGGATTTACTTCCAAGCTTTCAACGACGCACTCTGTCGCAATTAGGGAGCTGATGATGGCGACAGAGTACGCCGTTGAAAGTTGGGAAATTAATGCAACCTTATCCCGAGAAGAAAGCATTAATAATACTTAAATTTGTCTGTAATTAACCCTTATATCTATATGTGCAAAGCTATGAACTGGAGCTATAATAATTTGTTTTGAAACTGATTGTTCATATTATTTTATTAATTCTTTATAAACTAAATCTACTATATTGTTCATGTAATAATTTATCTTTCATTTTTATTCTTTGTGTTGCGTGCAGTGAAATAAATACATACATATATACATACATACACACATACATATACACACACTTACTTACTTACTTACTTACTTACTTACTTACTTACTTACTTACTTACTTACTTACTTACTTACTTACTTACATACTTTAGTCCATCATATTTCGAGGATAATATTCCCCATTACAAATGCTCTTTATAACACGATAACTTATTATTTATTTTTAGTTCACAAAAGCCATTATAGATGTTGATTAAAATATTCAATATTTACAAGGTTTTTATAACTAAAATAAAATATCTCTTGGAATATTGTAAAGATCCTTTGGAGTCGTCTGCATTCAATGTATAATTTTGTAAAAGTGAGGAACCATAAAAGATAGACGAAATAGTACTTTTAATTTTCTCCTTTCATTAATTATCCTTCTCATGGGTAAAACTTGCACCACCAGGTCCTAAAAGCCAATTGGGACTTTCTCTATTCTGCAATAACTATTTTTTAAAAATCCTTATTTTTCTATCTAATTTGTTGATATAACTTTAGTGTGCATTTCTAGTAGATGCAGGGAAATAACAAATACATTAGGCTAAAGCGATAGTCAAATCTTTCAACAGCTGGTCGATATATGATGCAATGAGATTCCGTTCTTTGTGGGCCAGTAAAATGAGAAATCTATAACGATTCTCCAATTGAGAAATGTATAAGTAACTATAAATTAGGGATATCTTGGAAACGATTAACTCCAGAAAAAATTATTTAACAAGTTGTGTGTTTTAACGAGATCTGCTTTTTTTAAAGTAAGATTTTGTGTATCTCTTTATGTTTTGTCAGGAAGGTATAAGTCATACAGAATGAAGCCATGTATATATCTTTAATATAGAGTTTCGAAAAGCATTCCATGTAAAGGATAGTTTGGGATGGGGGATTATTTCAATACCAATTATATTCGCAACCTTGGGATATACTAAACTTACGTATCAAGTTTGGTATTTAATTTTTTTTTTGTTTTTTTGTTTTTTGTTTTTGAGTTATGTATGCTGTCCATAGATCACACAGATACTCACACTGACATTTTTCTAATTTTTTTATTCAGGGGGTCTTAAAACATACATTTAAGTGAATACTCTATCTTTTATACCTGCTATGTACATTTTACATACGTGCTGGAGAAAATAAAAGTGCTAAGCTATATGTTTGTATACTGTATAACTCGGAATATCAAACTTGATATTGAAGAAGATTTTAGACAAAATTCCTTATCCATATACCCTTTGTATAGAATCTTTTTTTTTAATTGTAACTTTCTCAAAAATGGCTCTACTTGTTTTGATAAGTGATAAATGTACTTTGAATTTTCTGGTAATGGTCTCTTTATTTAGAATGACTTTTGTATAATTTTGTTTGAGGAAGAGGAAAATAACTTGCAGTAAAGTTATACATATGTTTAAAAAGCACAATTTATTCAAAACTAGCTGCCTGCCCCGGCTTCTCACGGTGGTGTACCTAAAGAAAAAAAAACTCGAACAAAATCTTCCGTTTATAGTACGATCATGCAATTAAATAAAATTACAATTAGATCATTTGACAACACTTTATTGTAATGCCTTGTGATGTACAATTTTCCTCCCGGAGAGAAAAAAATAGCTTGGCATAATAATACTAATAGTAGTAGCCGCGCCGTGGCCGAGTGGTTAGACTACTCACCTCAAACCTAGACGGCTCGGGTTCGATCCCAAGCGACCACATGTGAGATTTGTGGTGGACAAAGCCGGTACAGGGTCGAGTTTTCTCCGGGTTCTCCGGTTTCCCCAGCCATTGCATTCCATCGGTGCTCCATCTTCATTCATTTATCATCAGAGTCATGCCTGCGGTGCCACAAGTAGTGATGGTAGCGCATCCATAGTGTAGTGGGTATACGCTGGCATAGGTAATGAATAACATAAAGGAGAAAGCCGCAAATTAACATTCATGCGCCTTCCGAATCTCTTTCTTTCCCTTACTCCTTATGTTTTCCATCTCTTTCTTTATTTTCTTCTATGTCAAAACAGCCATTTCTAAGCCTAACAATGGCGTAACTAAAGAGCAAGTAGATCTGTTTGGGCAATTGATAAGCTTTTATTTGATGATAGCTTTGTGTGTTTTAAATTTTTCCATCTAACCCAAATTATAACTTGATGAAATGTATTAAGAGCAATTGTACTGTGATGGTGACGGGGTAGCTTCATGTTCTTTAGCTAGCTCATGTACCACATAAAGCCAAATACCACCTGCGGTGCCATAAGTAGTTAAAGCGGGCGTTAAACACCACAAAAATACAAAAAAAAAAAACTCAAATAATCAACATCTGCAATAGGAAGTTAAACCTAAAGCGGATCCCGTTATTTCTCCGCCATTTTCAGATTCCAAGAAGGGTTAATGGCTATGTGCATTGTTTACAAGTTATTCATTTTAAAGAATTACAACAAAAATATACTTATTTCTTTATTTAAACGACGTGACCAAGGGAACGATGGTTAATACATACAAAATATATTTGATTTACACAGTTATCTTGTGTCATTGTCTCCATAACTGGGTACATTCCCTTAGCATTGAAGACGAAAAATAGAGCATTAGGAACTACGGCCATCTGGTGGCAAATAATAAGTACATATTTTCGGTATTCGTCGCTAGGAAAGCTTCTTTATTTTAGATGATAGGAGTAAGGAAAGGAGAGGTAATAAATAAAAATACATATGAATTTTACTGATGCATTATCTCATCTCGACAAACTGTTGCGTTACTTTAATATTGGATAGGGAGGAAACATATTAATATATGCCATCTAGTGGCAAATAAAATAAGTACTTACTCTATGTGTTCGCCTTCAGAAAAGCTTCTTTGCTTTATTTTAAACGATAGGAGTAGAGAAAGGACAGTTAATACATAAAAATGTATTTGAAGTTCACTGCTGCGTTGCGTCAATGCCTTGATAAACCGGTGCGTGGCCGTAACATTGAATGGGAAGGGAAATATATAGCAGTACCATGACCATTTAGCAACAAATAACTTGTACCACTGCCATCTGGTGGGTATTAACGTGCGTTCATTTAGCACGGTTTTTATTCATATTATGAGATTTTAAATACTTTCCCGTAGTACTTTTAAACATTTTCATTTCCCCAAACCTTGTCGTGACAATAATGAACACAACAAGAAAAGAATTGTTCAATTTGATGCAGTCGTTGGGAAGTGATACGCGTACATACATTTCAGCGATTCATATAGATAAGCTTTTGTCACATCAGTGCTCATTATTGCTTTGAATATTTCAATACCTCGTCATTTTTACTTCCTATAATTAGGTACATAGTTAGCGAAATACAATAAAATACTTTATCTACCTAACATGTATATAATATGTGATGGAATAAGTAACAAAAGCAACAACAGCAAGTCAACAGCCATTAAATATGTCTGAATTAAATAAATAAACGTACTTAAAATCGCAATAAAACACCTCTGAAAAGGTGTTGAAAACGTTCACATAAAAACTGTAATTTTTTGATATTTCTCAGTCTGCCCTCAAGCTGCAGTTATAACCAATTGCAGAGATTCTAGAAAGTTTTGAAAAATGTTATAACGCACAATTACGATTCACTCTTGTTTGCTTGCGCTGATGCTTCTGAGCCAGCATGCAAAAGTGATGTAGTTTATTAGCAAAGAAGAAAGGTTTAAAACCGCGCCATAAAATAATACCAGAGGACGGCCTTGGATGTTACGACCACGAGGACTTCATTTGCGGATAATAAATTACTATGAGTCAGATAATTAGCGTTAATGAGAGTGCATAGCATCATCATCTCAACTCCTGTTTTTAGTCATGTTTGTTTGAGAGCCTTATGCACATTTATTCATTGCAAATTAGGAATTCTATTCTATAACACTTATACAGAACGCACACTTTCCTACCACGAAATTTTGGAAAAGCTAAAGTTAATTATGCGCTTGTTGTTTGTTATACTACTAGTTCTCAAAGAAATGTCGCCCTCCGTGGTGTAATTGTTACCATGCTAACTTCACATACCCAAGGTCGAGATTTTTCGGGCGTAAAAATCCTTAGCATGGCTGTCACGACCAGCGTAGAATGGAACTCTGAGAACCACAGCAGTTAAAGAGCGTTCATAAATAAAATGCCATTTCATTTTTTTCTCAAAGAAATACTGAAGTGAAGTATAAATAATAAGGGTTAATGTACATGATTTTAGAGATTCACAAGTAACTTTTAAAACGCTCAATAAGTATTGTTTGAGTGCACTGATTGTACGATTTACAATATTGATTATGGAAAGTAATTTACACATTTGCATGTGAGTACATAGTGGTATAATTGGATATGAACGGGCTGATAAACTTGCAAACGAGGCTGCTGTCATAAACTTAGAGGCTAAGTATTTAAGTTAAAACTAAAAACAGGCAATGTTTCAAAACGATCAACTCCACGAAATAAGTTGTGTGTCTTAACGAACTCTACAATTTCTTGTATATCTCTTACGGTTTACCAGTTTTGCAAAAATCAGCAAAATTCATCAGAATAAAAAATGTCTTCAGAGGCTATTCCTAAAAAATGCAATATATACATTTCATTTGTCTTGTTAATATCTTTAATATTCGATATTTTAATCAAAATCGTTAGAGCCATTTTTGAGAAAATCAAATTTTTCCATGTAAAGGGTTGTTGGGGTGGGGGGATTTTCCTGGAAATCTTCGTGTCACATCCTAGGAAGATACTGAACTTAAAATATCAAGTTTGGTATTTAACGGACTTTTCGTTTTTGAGCTATGCTGCACACACACACACACACACACACACACACACACACACACACACACACGCACTGGCCGCGCCGTGACTGAGTGGTTAGACCACTCGCCTATTACCTAGACGGCCCGCGTTCCATCCCAAGCGACCGCGGTGGATTTCTGTTGGACAAAGCGGCGCAGGGGCGGGTGTTCTCCGGGTTTTCCGGTTTCCCCCGCCATCGCATTCCACCAACCTCATTCCATGTGTCGTATCATCGCCTGAGGTGCCAAGGTAGTAAACGCGGTAGTTGAACACTATAAAAAAAAGACACACAGACAGACACATATACGGACATTTTTCTAAAAAATTTTCTTTTTGGGATTCCGGGGTGTCAAAATATACATTTCTGGTGAAATCTCGGTATCGAATTTTTGGGTGCAATACATACCTTCTCTATACACTATGTATAGTACGTGTAGAGAAAGTAATATGATAGTATCCCATCTGCCATATAAAAACCACTAAGTACCATTCTAATTGTTTGAAATGGAATGAAGACTGGATTAACAGCAGTACTGATGCATTGATTGTTATTTAATACTGTTTAAGATACACTTGAATGTACAGAGTTTATAACCAACCATTTTTTGTAGTTTCTTTCTGAACATGGTGAATTTGGAGTTTATTTTGAACGATTGAAAATAAATTATATTAATGGCTTTCTCTGTGTGCGTCAGAATGTATTTCATCTGTGGAACACTTTTATTTGATTATCTTGTTTTTCATAAAATAATTTTATTTAATTACGTATTTAAAAACCATAATAGGGATTTTAAGCCACACTATATCATATTTTAAAATCTAAGTGCTGTTTAAAGGAGTTTGAAAAATTATTAATATTATTTTTTCTAAACTTAAAAGTGTATACTAGTTTATTTTATATAGTATGCTATATTGTTGAATGAAGTACTATGATAGTTCTCTATTTTGTCGGTTATGTATTGTGTACTATGTTATTGTCTATTGTGTTATCGAATGTTAGCGTATGTATAAAAATCTGATGTGTTCCATTCACATGGTTTCCTCTACATCGCTGTAAATACTTATTCTTAAAAAGCATATTCTTCTATCTAGTGTATGATAATCGAGATAAACACTAGCAGAAATTTTCTTAATTACTAGATTCCTTGTACATTGAAGGAAAATAGCGCAATACACTGGGCTAAAAGGAATGTCAAATCTCTGAAAAGCTGGTTGCCATGTGTTTGAAATCCGTTTCTATGCAGGGACAGAAGTTTATAACTTTCCTTATGAGAAAAATATATATATTTTAAATCTGTAAAAAATAGCAAGGAATATTTCAGAAATAGTCAGTTCCATGAAAAAAACGAATATGACATAAATTGTGTGTTTTAACGTGATGTGCACTTTTTGTGTAGCAAGTTTCTGTCTATCTCTTACGGTTTACCAGTTAGCAAAATTCATACAGAATAAAGAGATCTTTAGAGGCTATGCACAGAAACTTCAAGATATACATTTTATTTGCCGTATAAATCTCTTTAGTATGCAGTATTTTAATCAAAATCATTACAGCCACTTCTGATAAAATCAACATTTTCTCAATTTTTTTTCCATGTAAAAGGTAGCTTGGATGGGGGGATTTTTCTCAAAATCTTCGTGTTGCATCTCTGGGAGATACTAAACTTAAATACCAAATTTTATATTTTACCTATTTTTCATTTTTGACTTATCGTGTTCACACACACACACACACACACACACATACGGACCTTTTCCCTAAAACGTGTATTTTCGGTGAAATATCGGTATTGAATTTTTGGGCGGAATGCAGTACCTTCTCTATACACTATGTATATAGTACGTGTGGTGAAGGTAAAAATATAAGCCTAACATAAATTTGTAAAATAGAGCTAGGTAATAAATGGAGATTCAATGGTAAACATTTTTCTTTAATTACAATTAATATGCTACACATAAAGTACTGATGAAAGTATGTGGCAACATATAATACTAATCTTGAGTTTTTTGTTAAGTAATTCCTGTTCAGCGCCTGGTTATTCTTGATTTATAGAACCTGTTTGTTTTCTTCTCCCAACCCCAGCTACCCATTCTCATTTAACATCATACACAAAAACTAGCTCATTGAAGACAGGCGATCGAGCACAACCCTATGCTCTTTGTAAGGCAAACTTCATATATTCCACATAAAGCTGCCATTAAGATGCTGGGAGCGTAGCGTACAAAGCTCTACTCTTTTATGGCAGCGTAAAAGCAGATCAAGTTCTTGCTTGGAATAATGAGCCGAGTAGGAGGAAACAATTCGTTAACCTCCTTCATGGGATCACATAAAGAACTAAAGTTTAGGTTCATAACAGATGGAAATATGAGCGGCGGAAGTCCCTGGGACCTTGATATCTCTACAGAATTTTCTTTACAAATTAATCTTTGAGTTTTCATAACTGAAGATGCAATTGCTGCTTTAGAAACAAGCACTG
Source organism: Hymenopus coronatus (assembly GCA_030762935.1). NCBI lineage: Eukaryota > Metazoa > Arthropoda > Insecta > Mantodea > Hymenopodidae > Hymenopus > Hymenopus coronatus. Next base: position 74,213,380 of record CM060896.1, on the reverse strand, counting down.
TCATGACGAAGCCAATGGGGCTTCTAATCTAAGTTACAGAGCTTTAAAGCTAGGAACTTAAATTTGTTTATGCATATGTTACATGTCCTGCGCATTAAAATTTCATCTCTGAGCTTTAATAGGTTTTTAGTTATTAATGTTTTTGTTTAAAAACATAAGTTTTCAAAATCAATTAATTCGGCCAAAAATGTTACTGAATAGTTTATATTTAATAAAACTAAATATCAATTTTTATATATGCTTCCTGTACAGAATAAACAAATATCAAGTGCCCTAATGAGAACATTTCTTTTCTCTCGTGTTATGAGGATGACCAGAACCAAAATTACAAAGACTGCAGTCCAACGGGTATACTTTGTTTCGTACAATCAATACAGCCTTCTTACAGTACATGCATTAGATTATTTTTCACATATTCTCCATATCGGTTGGTAAAATTTCTGCCGTCGCGTGTTCAGCCACGTTGTTCGTAAAGTGTTGCAGTCATCTAAAGTGAATCGTCGGCTTCCAAGGTGTTCCTTCAAGTGAGGAAAAAGGTGACAGTCGCATGGAGCGAGATCAGGGCTGTAGTCGATGATATCCCAACGAAGCTGCTTCATCAGCGTGGTGGTTTTTCTGCATTAGGTCGCGCGGTGTCGTGGAGGAATGAGGAGTCCTGGCCGTTTCCTCTTGATTGCTTTGCGCAGTTGTGCCATGGTCTCGCAGTCACTGTTGTCCTCTTTCCAAAAACGAGTATGACACCCAAGCTGCCCCAAAACACTGTGGCTATCACCTTTCCGGCAGATGTCGCCCCTTAAACTTCTTTGTCTTTGGAGAAGAGAGATGTTTACACTCCATTGACGACCGCTTACTGCTGAGGGTATAGTGGAGGATCTATGTTTCATCACTCGTGACAATGCGATAAAGAAAACTATTCCCGTCTGTGGTGAACCGTGCAAAAATTGTAGATTTGCCCTCATGCGCTTCTCGGTTTGGCTGGACAGCTTTCATGGAACCATCCGGAACAAACTTTCTGGTATAACAGAATATTATAAACAATGTGATGAATGCTTTCAAAAGACATTCCCCTTTCTACCGCCTATGTCATAACGTAGTCCTCCTGTTGTTCTGAATCAGCTGTGCAACACGACACGTGTTCAAATCTGTGGATGCCGTGCAAACCTCGTCGCTGACGCCTTCTCTACCGGCCGCAAACTTTTGACACCATTCTGCGACATGCTGCCGAGACATTAAGTGTCTTCATAGTCCTCTACCAGCTGTTGGTGAATGTCAGCCGCGGTTATATGTTTCGCTCACAGAAAACCAATCACTGAGCGGATTTCTTCGCGAGACCAGTTCTCCAAACAAGTTGCCAATTTTGTTTACTTTGGAGTAGCGCTGGAGGTGGCAGTTGGCTGAAACTTTGCACATTAGCCAACTATTAGAATTGCCTCACTACTGAGCTTGCAGTGAAAGACGAAAAATCAAGAATATGGGCCTGGTAGCCTTAGTTTCTGATCATCCCTCGTATATGCTTTATTTGTGTTTCATGAACTATGCAATACATGAAAAATCCAATACTTAGTTTTATTAGTCACAGTGTCTTAAATATCTGGTCCCTTTATATAAAAAGTGTAAGAAGAGGTAGTTTCTCAATGCAGAAAAATGCGGAAAAAAATAAAATAGGAGAAAAGAAGTACATTTTAAGGGTGCAGACTTCTAAACAGATTATATTTCATTGATTCCTAGCTTTTACATTGATTCTACTGTTTTGTAAAGAAGTAAAAAGTCACTTTTTAACATTTTGACAGTCGTTTGCCTCCAAGGTAAAAGGTGCAGGCCAAATAACGGCAGGGGAAACCTCACGCACCGCGACATACATAAATCTATTGTGCGTTATCACCTCCCAAGAGAAAGGGATGAACTGACGGAACCACAAGTGTTCACAGGCCGGCTGCAGACAGCTCACAGAGTCACACGGAAGTTCCTAACTGTTTGGCTGATAAGAGCGCCACGAAGTTCCGGGTTTCCCTGTGCGTCGGTAAAGCAACCGTCCCATTCACCAAGAGCATGTGTGGAAATAAGTCGTGGAGAAAAGAACACTCCAGTATTCAACTACTTAAAAAGTTGAAACCACCCAAAATTTATATACTGCGTCTCAAAAGCTCATTAAACAAAATGCTCATACTGCTTTATCGAAACAAAGCTCTCAATTTTGATTACATTTAATGATTACATTTTTAAAAACAAGAGTTTTGGAGAGTACAGAAGTAAAACATTTTCTTCATTAATTAAGGCTAATATAAATAATATGATAGATCTATTTGTAAACTCATGAAGCTGTATTTTTTGTATAAAAGTATTTTTAAAAATGCAACGCATAGCTCATATTTATTAGAACAATGAATTTAAACAATAAAAAGTATCATTTAAATAATTATCTAAGCTAGAATATTGATATACCGTAAAAATATCACAATTTATTTGTAGGACAAGTGGTATAAATTACAGTAATATATCCTACATAGTGCGGATTTTCCAAATTTCAGAGACACATCACCTCAAGTGGAGGACAAATCAGTGATGTAGGTAATGTCGCTTATGTAATGTTGTAAAATAAACCCATACATAAAATTGAAACATAGAGCTAACAAGCTATCAAATAAATTTGGAGAAATGGGCAAGAGAGAAGAAATCATAAATGATCATTAATGTTGATCTAAGTGAAGATATAACTAGACGCATTACTTAGACGCTTACTTGACAGTTTTTGGTAATGATTATTTCCTTACGAATTCGCTCGACCAATTTGAAGATGCTCTCACGTACAGCAAGTTTTCCTTCCTTTTTCGCTGTTCCAGTGACCCAAGAGATGGACCAGTCTCTGGAACTGGACAGACAGGTCAATTGTGACCAGACGCTAGGTGTGGTACTTGCGCTGATTCTTCAGGTTAGAGGTTGTCGAAGGTCAGCAACCTTCCAAAAACAAAGAGACAAGAACTGACGAAACAATCAAGTGTTTGAACATCACTTGCCTCTTAGGCGGTTCCTTTGATAGAGACTTCCGAAAGTAAACTTACCTCGAAGAGGGCCACCATTCTCCTTAGGATGGAATTGATCAACAAACAAAAACGTTTGATTGAACGCATAATAATGATGAAATAACACAGCAACACTGTGTTCGTTTATTTTTAATATCCAGAAACAGATTACGGTCAGCACACAGATACCAATCTTGATTGTATCTCGGCATTGATAGACACTGATTAACATTGTGGACTTTGCAATTTCTCTGCTCTTCTAAAGCTGATTGCTATGTAATCAAAGTAAAACGATTTTGTAACGCGTTTCAAACTTATTTTACTCAGATTAATTCTCACTTATTTCAGTCTTCATCTTTTAGAAGAGTAATCTCGGTCTAACTACCACCATATTAAAAGCAGATTAAGTTACAAATGGTGCTTTGTGAATTTCTTCACACTCTATTAATAACTAACCTGTATTATTTGAGCGTTGTAGATCACAATCAATGAACCTAACAGGTTCCTGCACGTGTTCTTCCATGAGATAAATAAACAAGGTTAAGAGAACCCAGAGGTGCCTTTTAGTGATTTTGGTAAAAAAAAAGTCAATATTTGGATTTTGACGCAAATAATTCACCATAATTTAAAGTGCAGTCCGGTCTTTTGGTGTGTTTATTTATTTAATGTTGGCGGAAGTTTTTCACCATTTGTGTTCTACACTAGTTTTGAGTTTGCCAATATTCTAATCGTTTGTTTTCAAGTCCGACACACAAGGAATGACCAATGAACAAAGGGAGTGGTCAAAGTGAGTAGTGCAAGGAGAGGAGTAAAAAAACAATTTAATCCGAGTGGACCAATTGTCAACACCACTTCCTGTAAAATGGATGTTGTATAAGGGAAGGAGGTTCGTGGATTAATTACTAAAACCTTAGCTTATTGTAGTTCCATGATCGTCTTTGTGTTTCCCCGCCTATGTTTGTCTACTTAATATAAACATAGTTTAGGAATGCTTTTGCATGCTCGGTATTTTTTATGTATATTGAGCTTTAATTTACATCAAATTATTTTATAATGAAATGACATTATTTTAAAGAAACATGTACAATGTGGAGCTCAAGTCAATACACAGTTAATACAAATATACATTTGATTCATTTCTCATTCCCTTTCTCCGAAAAAGTAAAGTTTAGCATTATAATTTTAATCAAATAAAGATAAGGAACATTCTGAATTATATGTTACAATGCATCTAAAACTGGGCCTCTGGTTTGACTCCGCAATCGCAAAACAAAGTGCAAGAGCATGTAACCAATCACGCCATGCTATAGCTAACAGGGATTTGAACTGGGGGCGTGCCATTCACCTACTAACATAAACAGCTGCAACTCATATCGGTTCCCGATTGTACATATTTGCAGTATTTGATTCTCTTGGGATGAATGTAAACGTCTTGGACGTCCTTTTAAAGCGTTAAGCTGGTTAATGACCCTCTATGTCAAACTATAAAGTAATTTTCCTCAAATTTATTCATTATTTTTCTAAATTCAAAACTTGCTGATATAAGTCTGAGATCTTTCCCAATCATACTTCAAAATGTGTGTAATAAAATATTGCGCTGGATTTATATTAGTCACATAGTTTTAAAAAAATAATTAGCATAATCATTCTCCGCTTTTTCTCAATTTTTTCATTTTGTGTTATAAAACATTTAAAACAAACCAAAAATTTGGAATAATTGCTCTCAAACATTTTATTAGAAGGATATTAAGAAATGTATGAGTTGTTTCAAAGAATTACACAATACGATATCTGTCTGAGAAGAATTTAATTTATATCAATTTATAAAATTGATATAAATGAATTAATAAATGCTACATATTCTACTGAAACTTGGTATATACCTACATTTTTTATTATTAGAATTAATGTTCAAAAAACCAAAGCTCTAGCTGTAATACTGCAAGAAATGACTTCTAGCATTTCTGTGTTCCTTTAATCCAGGAATTGTTCTTTAATTAATTAAATCTAATTTATTGAAACATTTTACTTTAAAATGTATCTCACTTTTATATCGTTACATAATCACATCCGTTATTCCAGAATTTTGTCATATCAAATTTTGTGGCGAGGGTTAGAATTTGCTTGTCGTATCGGCTGCCCCAATCAATTAAGATGTTAGGACACAATTTCACCAAGCAAAGAAGTAGAAATGTGTGGGAAACAAATACATAAGTTAGTTAATCATGCCCATCCCCAGGCCTTTCCTGAAAAATAACAGTGTATCTAATCCTAGTTTATGTTTTTAATTTAACAACAATCAAACTAAATATATGAACATATATTACTCAAGATAATATAAATTTCACCTCAAATACGGCATTAAAAGGTAATTCTAATAGGTCATAAATTACCAACATCAATAACCTGGTTCTAACACTCCACTTGATGTTTGTCCTATTTACCACTTTACCTTCGTTTCTGAGCATAGAACAATGTGTTCATAGGTTACAGTTTGAGTGAGAAGACTTTCGACATCAAACCAACAAGATATGGACTCATCCAGGGGCTGGTTTCCACCTTTCTTGTGAAGTCACTCAAGTGAAATGTTTCCTTTTTGCCGCTCACCTAATAATGACTGCACGCGTTTACAAGTGGGACTTAAATTTAAACCAATGAGAAAGAAATCGAATCGTTGTTACGAAGCTACTCAGTTGAAGTGTTCCATAGTCATTTCCTTCACCACTCACTCATAGACTAATGCAAGTGTTTTGGAATAGATTTCAGATCAATAAGAGATTGTTAATCATTTGAAGTTTTCTAGGCATTGTGTTTTACGTTTACTACCATGTACATAGTAGGTAGAGAAAATACTGTATTCCGCCCTTAAATTGAATACCGTAAATACATGTTTTGAGGTTCCCTGAACACAAAAAAATCATTTTTAGAAAAAGGCTCGTGTGTACCCTTGTGAGCCGCATAACTCAAAAACGTTAAGTCGGTTAAAAAGCAAACTTGATAATTAAGTTCAGTATCTTCTAAGGATAGGATACGAAGATTTTCAAGAAAATTCCTACATAAAAACTAACCTTTACATGGAACTTTTTAGACATTTTTAACTTTCTCAAAAATATCGCAAACGATTAGGATTAACATATATGAGATGTTAAAAGTTTTTTTACGCCAAAACAAAAGTATATATTAAGTTTCATAGGAATAAACTAGAAGTCCTATTCATTGGAGGATTTTTGCATAACTATATCGTTGAAACACACAATGTGTGTCAAATAGTTTCTTGTGGATTTAAAAGTTTGAAGATATTCCTTGTTATTGATTTAAGATTTAATATTTATGCTTTCCTCAAATCGGATATCGTTGTTAGTTTGTCTTGCTCAAGCAGACAGTAAAACCCATCACGCAACCACCCACTTTTAAAGATTTGACTATCGCTTTAGACCAGTGTACCCTGCTATTCTTTGTATGTGCCAAGAAAATGGAATAAAAATCTGATCTGTGCCATTCACATGACGTACTCTATATGTTCTACAAAATATTCTTACGAAATATTATTTTTATCCATATCATATTAATTACGATAAACATTACCAGAAAGGTATTACTTGTTAATTCCTTATAAGTAGAAGAGAAATATTGGTACAAAAAGCTATCGCTATGCGATTACCATTGAAATTCAGTTCTCTTTCCATGGTCAATTGTAAATCAATAGAGATAGAAACGGACGATGACTTTTCGTTTAAGAAACGTTTGAATATTCTAAAATTGAAGTCAATAACGTGGAATATCTCGAAAGTGGCTAATGCTACAGAAATCTGTATAGAACATATATTAGCCCGTATGGGTAGTGAGGTGATAGCCTGTCTGCCTTACATTTAACAGGTCGTGAGTTCTAATCTCGCTTAGGGTGAGTTACCCGGATAAAGTTCCTTTTCGAGGTTTTCCCTTATCCTTAGAAGATGAATGTCAAGTAACTTTAAGCTGCATGAATCCCGAAACCATTTGAGCATCGTTATATCAATATCTTTCATCATCTGATACGACCAACCACGTTAAAAGACGCTAAGCCCGAAAAAGAGAACAAATTGTGTATTTTAATGTGATCTATAGTTTTGTCTATCTCTTACGGTTTACTCACTATGGTAGGTTCATTCATAATGAAGGAAATTTCAGGTGCTGTTCCCAAGAAATTCAGGATATACGTTTTTCTACCATGTAAATGTATTTGGAACAGGGAATTTTATTCATAGTTGTTAGACATTTTTGAGAAAATTTCAATAAATATTCAATGTAAAGCGTGGTTTGGGGGGAGGGAAATTTCCTGAAAATCTTTGCGTAGTATTCTTGGTCATACACACACAAACAAATACTCAGACTTTTCCCAAAAATGATTTTTAAATTTTTTTATTTATTTTTTATTCAGGGGGCCACAAATGTGCATTTCCGGTGAAATCTCTTTTTCTTTACTACTATGCACTTGTGCATACGTGTTAGAGAAAGTGAAAACATTTATGTAAATGTTTATCTGTATTAACTAAATAGTTAGAATATGCTGTTAAAGAAGTTTGGTGCAGATTGTGTAGAGAAAGTTATATAAATGTAACAGATGAGATATTTATCTCTTTACGTGATTGCTGCCAAGTTTCATGTGATTACTTAACCATGATTGCCTTAAAGGTAGTGAATAATACTGATACTTTGTTCATCCAGGACTGATGTGGAGAATGCCAACATAAAATAAAGAAAACACCGTAGAAATATTGGTGCATTTCCGTGCAATTGACTGTACATTCGTTAAAATTGCCTTTGTGTTTACCTAAATAGGTATTTAATTTACGTAAAAGAACATAAAGAAACGATACATCCAGAAAATCCCGTGGCATGTTAGCTAATACATGTTAGAACCACTGTTACTCCCCCTTTAACATTTAGGAAATGCTTCAGTGGCAGAAGAATGTACATGTAAGCGTAGCCAACAGAGTTATGTAGGAGGCGCCCACCTATGTTGCAGCCACAGGTGCTCCGATTTTGTCTTGTCTGAAGAAGCTAAAATGTGAATGAAACATGAACACGTGAATGGGACGAAAAACAGCATAACACAAGAATATGGGTGGGGAGAAAAATCCCCACAGTGCAGAAAATAAAAGTAATGAGCGTTAAGATGTCATGTCTCACGCCTGCGCACAAGTATTCATAGAAATGGCATTTAGCTGCAGACCCACGCTTCAGATGAAAGATGTATTCCATAATCTCTGGAAATCCGTGGGCACTACGCATGTCCGCTAATGAAGACCGGGCTTGATCCAATAGGCAGTAAGCGTATACATTATAGAACCTTGTTTTGACGGCAGGTAGGATGAGCATGAAACTAATTACGTCTGATTAACTTAAGGCAAACTTTTATTTTGTTTATGCTCAGCATCAATTTATTACGCCTTACAAGCTATGCATAAAAAGAAGCATCCCGAAAACACGCCCGTTCGGTTCTTATTTTGGAATGCCACATCATGTTCTATTCTTGTAACTTCAAACATTTTGGCCGTGCAAAGTGGAACGCAGGTGTTTCACATCATGTGTAAAATCTAGAAAACGCTAAACTAGTTCTGAATAATGGTCTAAAGGCTAAAACATACAAGGTATCTTGTATAGTCTCATAAAACTTAACAGCGTGTTCCGCACCTCAAAGTAATTAAAATGCCCCAATAAAGTTGGCTTTTTAACCTCTCCTTTCCCAGCATAGACCTTGAAGTATGACCACCTACATGGAAGGACAACAGCGACCGCAACATTATGCAACATGTTGATAGACTTCGTAATTAAGATGTAATAAAGTCGACAAATGACTTGGTGAAAATATAATGTCTCAAACGCCAAATATTTAGAGTGCACAACATCCGCTGTAACTCCATAAATCTAATCAAATAGGTGTGTTACAGCGTTGTTATTTATCCTTGAAGCCAGTCGCTAATTTTCTACTTTTAAGTTAAATATACGGCTGTTCTTTACCGAGAACAGCCTCTATTTCACGGCCAATAATTATTATATACTAGTATAATATGCTGTTGGCGAGGTGTGACTAGAAGCACTGGATGCTCTATCTCCCCTAATTTGGGATGGGGTAGAACCAGGTAAAACAATTGGTGGTACAATATGCCTGGATGATAAAGGTGCAGGTAGAAGCACCTAGTGTGATATTTGTTCTGTTTTCGAAACATATAAAGTTCATTCAAAATCGAATCTCAGTTCTACAAAAACTGGTCGCAAAATACATTTTAAGGAAACCCATGACGAAATACTATCCATTTTGGCAACCATGACCACCTGTTTTGAGCACTTTATTACCTCTGTCTCCTAATTTTTAGCAACACACGACTCGACGTTCAGATCTATACTGGAGACTCCAAAATACCTCTGTGTTAAAACTAATTATTGTGTATGTACTTCCGAATATCAGTTATATGCATAAGCTTCTATACTGCCGAAATAAGTTACTTTATCCTGCATAGTTTTCCTACTTTTATAACATAATTTTAGATGACGCTTAATTGAACGACATAAGCTAGAGTTCCCATCTGTCCCAATTTCTTTATGATTTTACTCATATTCTGTCAGTGATTGCGGATCACCAAGTTCAGTTTTTGTTAACTAAAAGGCTAACCGTGGGGTTATCTACCAGTTGATTAAGCATTTTTTTTTTTTTTACACAGTACCGGAGTCTGGTACATTCGCCCCTGTATGATTACTTGGTTTTTACTGTTCCTTTACACAAACATATACACATTGCACGTTAAGCGCATCGGCTCCCTAATAAGAATGTTTTACAAATGTTATGCAGGGTATCTTTCAGTATTGGAAAACGAGTGCATCATCATAAAAGCCTCAAAAGTAAAAGATTTTGTGTGTTCCAATCACATGACTAGACATGCAAGCAAACTATTCTTATTAAAGGCTATTTTTTTTTACATCGTGCTAATCGAAATAAACGTTAACAAAATAGTCTGTGGTCGTCCGCAATCACCAGCCAACTAGATTAAAGCGTAAACCACCACAAGCCATTCTGTTATGTGACAGACAGTTCATGTGTTTAAATCTTACAGAGGGAAAATAATTTACTGTTCTTTCTTCTTGTTTAATTACTTCTGTAATTAATTAGTAGTTTCTGTGATAAACCATTTTAATCGTTTTAGTTCAAGGAGCCCTTCTGGCAAACCTCAGAATTTCAATTACTTTGATTTATGTTTCCATAATTCACCATTCCTGTGGTCCATCAATAAACAAATTAAAAGAGAAATTATCTTATCACTTAGCTCCTTATAAGCAGTAAGTTAAATAGGTAATACACTAGGCTAAATCGGCAATCAAAACTTTTAAACAGCCGGTCACTATGTGAAACAATTGAAATCCGATTCACTTTCTCGCCCAGGAGTAAAACAGAAGAGAGATGAGAGATATGTCTGTGTGTCTGTGTTTCTGTGGACAGCATAGCTCAAAAACGAAGAGACCGTTGAATACCAATCTTGGTATTTAAGTTTGGTATCTTCCAAGGATGCGACACGAAGATTTTCAGGAAACTCTCCGCAACTCCAACTACCCTTTACTTGGAACTTTTTTCGAAAATTTAGATTTTTTAAAAAATGGCTCTAACGATTTTGATTAAAATATCGTATATTAAAGATATTTACCTGACAATAATATGTATATCTTGAATTTTCTGGAATAGCCTCTGAAGACTACCTTATTCTGGATGAATATTGCATAACTGCTAAACCGTAAGAAAAGAACAAAGTCTTGCCACACAAAAAATGTGGAGCACATTAAAACACACAATTTATGTTATATACTTTTTTTCGAGGAGTTGATCGTTTTTTCTATATTCCTTGTTTTTGGTTTCAGCTTTGAAAAACATGTACTTTTCTCATACAGGAATTTCTCAACTCGTGTCCATACAAAGGAACTTCAGTCCATAGCAACCAGCTTTTGACTTCACTTTAAGCTATGATAATCCCATATTTCGCTTCTACTTAAAAGGAAGTAAGTAATAAGATTATTTCTGCTATTTTTTACTCGATTAGCATGAAGTCAATAGAAGAATAAGCTTATTAACAATAATTTGTTACACAGAAGTAGAGAAAGTCATGTGAATGGAACACATCAGATTTTTAAAAAAGGTCCGTGTGTGTGGGGGGGGGGCAGCATAGCCCCAAAATGAAAAGACCGTTAAATACCAAACTTGGTAGTTTGGTTTAGTATCTTCCAAGGATGTGACACGAAGATTTTCAAAAAGATCCCCCCACTACAAACTACCTTTTACATGGAAAAAAGTTAAAAAATGTTGATTTTCTTAAAAATGACTAACGATTTTTATTAAAATCCCGTATATTAAAGCTATTTATGTCCGAAATAAAATGTATATCTCGAATTTTCTGGTAATACCCTCTGAAGACCTCTTTATTCTGGATGAATTTTGCCGAATTTTACTTAACTGCTAAACCGTAAGAAATAGAAAAAAACTCACTACACAAAAAATGTACATCACGACAAAACACACAATTTATGTCCTTTACGTTTTTGTTGTGGAAGTTACCGTTTCCGAGATATTCCTTGTTATTGGTTTCAATTTTTAAGTACTTAAAACTTTTCTCAGACAGGAAGTGTCCGTTTTTCTTTTGTTCTACTCCTGGCCAAGCAAAGAAGTGATTTGCAATGACAGTCGCATAACGATAGATTTTAAAACATTTGACAATCACTTTAGCATAGCGCATTCCCTTATTCCCTTCTACTTATAAGGAACTAAGTAATAAGAACATTCTGCTAATATTTATCTCGATTAGCATTGTGTACAAAGAAGAATAATCTTTTGTAGGAGTTTTGTAGAGCAGCTAGAGAAAGTTATGTGAGTGTAACACATCAGATTTTTAGAAATGTGTCTGTGTGTATCTGTGGGCAGCATAACTTTTAAACGAAAAGTCCATTAAATACCAAACTTGGCATTTAAATTCAGTATCTTCCGAGGGTGCCACAAGAAGACTTTTAAGAAAATTCCCCCACCCCAAACTACCCTTTACATAGAAAAAAATTCGAAAATATTGATTTTATAAAAAATGGCTAACAATTATAATTAAAATATCTTATATTTAAAATATTTACATGCCAAATAAAATGTATATCTTGAATTTTCTGGGAATAGCCCCTGAAGTCATCTTTATTCTGAATGAATTTTGTGGAATTTTGCATAATTGGTAAATCTAGAGCTAGACAAAGCCTACTTCACAAAAACTGTAGGTCTCGTTACAACACACAATTTATGTTATATACCTTTTTTTCGTGGAGTTGAACTTTTTAGGTATTCCTTGTATTTGATTTCAGTTTTATAATACTTGCACTTTTCTCATACGGGAACTTGCCAAAACCTAGCCACACAAAGAAACGCATATCTACGCTTAGCAACCACATTTTAGAACATTTGACTGTCGGTTTAGCCTAGTGTATTGCCTTCTTTCCCTTATACTTACAAGGAATTAAGTAATAAAACCATCTCTGCTAATGTTAATTTCGATTAGCATGAAGTAAATAGAAGAACAAGCTTTTTAACAATACAATATTTGTTACAGAGATGTAGAGAAGCTTATGTGAATAGAGCACATCAGATTTTTTTCTTTTGGTCTTTATCTTTCCATTCTGGTTGCTAAGGGTATGTATGTGTGAGCGAATGTGTGTGTATATGTTTGATCATAAGAAAATTATTAAAATCCGTTAAAAAAATCTGATGCGTTTCATTCATATGTTCCTCTACATTTCTGTAACAAATTATTGTTAAAAAGTTTATCCTTCTATCTACTTCATACTAATCGAGATAAACATTAGTAGAGATGATTTTACTGATTGTCCACTTATAAACAAAAGGGAAATTAGGCTAAAGCAATAGTCAAATCTTCTTAACGTTGGTTGCTAAGGGATTGAAATCCGTTTCTTTGCATGGTCAGGTGTTGAGAAGTTCCCTTATGAGAAAAGTTCTAAGTATTTTAAAACTGAGATCAATAACAAGGAATATCTAAAAAAGTTTGACTCCGCGAAAAAAATGTATGTCACATAAACTGTATGTTTTAACGAGCTCTACCGTTTTTGTTAAGTAAGGTTTTGTCTAGCTCTTACAATTTACCAGTTATGCAAAATTCCGTAAAATTCATTCAGAATAAAGATGACTTCAGAGGCTATTTATAGAAAATTCTACATATACGTTTTATTTGTCATGTAAATATCTTTAATATACGATATTTTAATCAAAATCGTTAGAGCCATTTTTGAGAAAATAAGAAAAATTAGAAAATGTTTTCATGTAAAGGATAGTTAGGAGTGGGATAATTTTCTTTAAAATCTTCGTGTTACACCACTTGGAGGCAGTGAACTTAAATACCAAGTTTGGTATTTAACGGACTTTTCGTTTTTGAGCTATACTGCCCACAGACAAACACCTACGGGCAGTTTTCAAATTTTTGTTTTGTTTGAGAGGGTCTCAAAACATGCATTTTCTGTAAAATCTCGATATCGAATTTTAAGTGAAACACAATACTCTGTACACCATGTGTATATAATACGTGTAGAGAAAATAAATAAAATAGTTGTTTTTATAGCAAAGCCCCCGAAATGACCATAGATGCTAATAGGTGACTTTATAAATAAAAAAAAAAAAGAGAGATACATATTTATCCTTTTAGAATGCTTATAGAACACGGAGTTAAATTTCGAATGAATAAATAAATAAACAAAAACATAAATATTTTCGATCGCGATCTCATACCCATCACCATTTAAACCTTGCCAATAATGGTTTTCTTTACAATGTGCTTCTTACATTAGTAATGCCCACCACTTTTCGTGTTCAAAATAAAATGTGTACAAAAATTAATTTGTCCACATTTTTGTAACGGTCAGTGAGTAGGCATCGCCAAAATGTATGTGCCGCTCTCTCTCTCTCTCTCTCTCTCTCTCTCTCTCTCTCTCTCTTTCTTTTAACTATTTATCTACTTTCTATAGCACGTATGTATAATTTACATAATAGGTAGAGAAATTCAATTCAATACCGAGATTTTACCGAAAATATTGTGAAAACACCTGAACAAAGAAATCATTTTTAGAAAAAGGTTGTGCGTAAATGAAAAGAAAAAGCAGTTGGGTAACAAACTTAGGATTTAAGTTGAGTATCTTCTTCCATCTTTCAAGAAAACACCTCATCCTAAACAATCCTTTATATAGAAATGACGCAAACCATTTTGAATAAAATGCCATATGTTGAAGATATTTACATGGCAAATAAATTGTACAAGTTGAATTTACTGGAAATAGCTTCTGAATCCGTCTTCATTCGAATGACATTTTTATAGCTGGTAAACCATAAGAGATAGACAAAATCTAACTGTACAAAAAAGTGCAGACCTCGTTAAAAGATAACATTTATGTAAGATACATTTTTGTGGAGTGAACCATTTGCGAGATGATCATTCTTGGCTTTAAAATTTAAAATATTCTTATTTTTCTCAAATGTGAAGGCAATATTTGCCTTTTTTTTTTACCCTAATCCTCAGAAGAGAAGCGAATTTTAAGCATATTGAATAGCGACGTGCTTTTAAACGATTTGGCTGTAGATTTATCCTAGTGTATACCATTTCCCTTCTACTTATAAATAACTAAGTAATAAAACAGTATCTGGTAATCTTTATCTCAATTAGGATGAATGTAGTGAAGAACAAACTTTTGTAAGAATATTTCTTTCAGAATAAGCAGAGAAAATCATGTGAATGGAGCGATGTTATCATATAATTTATATTTATTCCGGAGCTTTTCTACTTGATCTAAAACGATAACACTGTATAACCCACATTAATTCATATTTTACTCGCATATACGTTTTACTCTGGTCCTAGGTACTCTCAATTCTATAGCTCTTCAGAGTTTATTTTCTTTGCTTACTTTGTAATGTTAAAAGCCAAACAATAAAGGGGCAAGTCTCTAGTTTTATTGCTCCAGGAAATGATAGCACTAAAATAACGCTTTGATAAAAATAATCAGTCCTATTGACTTCGCAACTCAATTAAACTTGTTTGTTATAAAATCGACCATGATGTTTAATGTGAATGTTGCAAGTTGTTTAGTCTGTGTATTTATACCGGGTATTGCAAATGTGTTAAACATAATACGTGACGAAGTAAAGTTTATGAGCATACTAGAGGTCTTAAGTTACTGCGT
Organism: Hymenopus coronatus; assembly: GCA_030762935.1. Lineage (NCBI taxonomy): Eukaryota > Metazoa > Arthropoda > Insecta > Mantodea > Hymenopodidae > Hymenopus > Hymenopus coronatus. The sequence goes on along the minus strand of CM060896.1, from coordinate 74,198,123 downwards.
TAGCTTCCTTCTCGTTTCTCTTTGTTTCCTTCTCTCTCTCTCTCACGACCTCCACCTCCAACTCTCCCTAGTCAATTCTCTCACGCTTTCTGCCTCTCTCATTCTCGAAAATGAGACTGATTTTGCACGACTCTGCAAAAGAACTGAAAGAACGAGTAGAGCAAAAGAACTGAAGAAGTAAAATCATATTATTTTGATAGTGTAAGTGAAGTTTTAATCAGTGTGGCTCAAGTTTCGAATGAGAAAAAACTTCATCGTATTAATTCCGTATTCTTATTATCAAGAAGCTGTTTTCGTTGGTACTCGCAAAGCCTAGCCCCACCCCTACCTACAGTGATCATATTTCTTTTCCCAGCATTTATTTTAGCCACTGGATTGGCTGTAGTACGCCCGTTTCTCAAAGCATGTCCATACTTTTGAAGGGTAGTATTACAAATAAGCCTTATATTTTCATGTTACACTACCATTTTCTTAAGTTTTTGTTTTTTTGTTTTGTTTTGTTTTTGTTTTACTGCCGTTTAGTAGCGGCAATAGCTTAACCTTTGTCCCCATTCTGCTGCTGAAAGTTCTGATATGTCGTAGCTTGTCGTCTAGTTTAACAACAGTGTAAATAATTCTTTGCCGCATCCACTTAAACAAGAATGAGCATTCTTGAGCGTATCACCGTGTGTCAAACGACATTGTTTGCAACACCTAAAACAAGTAGTGGCGGAACATAGCTACGCAAATAGATGCTTTATTCCGCAATATTTGTTGGAGATTCAAGGAAAAGTGTTTGTTTTCAAAGATGATGCAATTTACGACATATTGTATACATATACACATTATCAAATTCATCTTTTCTCAAACAAAGACTGCCATAAACAAAGCATAATAATATTTATCCATCCTTACTTCTTCGGCGATGTCAACAAACTAGAATGTATTCTTCTGTGAATGCAGTGCACGACCACCAAGTCTATTGTACAGTTGTAAAACGTGTACCTATATTTCACTAATTTGATGGAAAAGAAATACCTCTCTACTTTGACTGTTCAATAATAAAGTTATGAAATATTTAATAAATAAAACAAAGGAAAACAAGTAGGCGAGTTATTACGCAGTGCGAAACGTACTCTCCTGTAAAATGAAAAATGCAGACGTGCTGCTTTGGAAGGTGGTTGGTGTAATATGTGAACGTTAAAATTAATTATTGTAGATAACTATACACTGCAAATTCCTTTAATTTCATTCCGTAACACAATGACTTGCCCAGAAGAGCTAATCTGTTGCAGTTGCACTCGCACTTGAACTGTCTTAGTCAACACCCGGATTGATAATAGTCGTTCAACGACAATGTCCACCATTCTTTCAAAATCCTATTTTGTTAGCTCTTCCTGAACAATGCTGATACATGCTCAATTTTTTGGCTGTCCCTTGTTGAAAAGCAGCCTGCACAAAACGACACACTTGAGCTAATTTAAAAAAAAGTTTTAAATACTCTATACTGCTTTTGGATACAACAGTAAATTCAACCGTTAAATAATAATATTGTTTAATAAAAAATGTAAATGTCGTGTTATTTATGGACGCTCTTTAACTACTGTGGTCCCATTCTAAATTGGGCGTGAAAGACCGCTTAATTTTGCTCAGAGGCCTCTCTGTCAGGCTTGAGATTCTTTTACGCGTCGTAAATCTGCGACACGGGACCAACGGCTTTACTTCCCTTCAGTAGGAAGCCATGCTAAGGATTTTTATACCCGAAAAAATCCATCGTCCTTCGCCGGGATTGAACCCGCGACCTGGGGTATATGAAGTTAGCAGAGAGGGCAACATTGTTTAATGTAAGATTATGCACTTTACACAAAACATAATATTGTATACCATAAGAGCAATTCTTTTCATGCCTCTTTTAAGGATTTTCCTTGTTTATGTTTCATACTCTAGTATTACACCCCTCCATCATCACTTTATGCTCTGGCCGCGCCGTGGCCGAGTGATTAGACCATTCGCCTCTCACCTAGACGGCCCTGTTCGATTCCAAGGACCGCATGCGACATTTGTGGTGAACAAAGCGGTGCAGGGGCGGCTTTTCTCCGAGTTCTCCGGTTTCCCCCGCCATTCCACCGGTGCTCCATCATCATTCCATCTATCATCAGTGTCATCGCCTGCGTTGCCAAAGAAGTAGAAGCGGGCGTTAAACACTATAAAAAAAACTTCATGCTCTATATTGCAAACAACCCTTACTAAAAGTATGCACAATGTTATGCAAGGGAATATTATTAAATTTCAGTGTACACCCATCCTTAATCATGCATGCTATGTTAATTAAATGCATAGTCTAACATGGTAGTTCTGTTCTTCTTTCAGTAATTTAACAGGAACTATTTTTGATGGAGACAATTGGTAAAACATTCAGCAAACAAATCCGAGCCGCTTCATCTTTTGCGGGGTAGGGCAACGTCACGCACGCACGCACGCACGCACGCACGCACGCACGCACGCACGCACGCACGCACACACACACACACACACACACACACACACACACACACCTGGCTTATCCCGCAAAAGACTGACACCACTGACTAATTTGCAGGAACGGGCTATTTAGGCTATGCCATGTGAAAGAAAAAGATGAAATATATGTATGTGCGTGTGTGTTGAGTCTGCAAATTGCCTTTATCTAGAATATATAATTTTACATAAGAGTAAATTTGTTTATGGGTCTTATAAATGATTTTTCAATTAAGCTAGTGTCACTTGAATAATGCCGAGTGCAACTGCGTTGATAAATTAATTATTTAAGCTATATTTTGCGAGATCTTGTACAAAAAGCATGCTGCTTGCAATTAGTAAGCCTAAAATATTAAAAGTGAGATAGCATTTCTCTACTGTTAAAAGTGTAAGTATTGTTTGTTTATTTTTGCGCAAGCTTTTAAGTGACATTATATTTGTTTCTTCAATTTGATAAAAAGTATGATGTATTGAGAGTTTCATACCTTTATTTTAAAAATAATAATGAAACAAAACATTTCCTTTTTCTCAGTTAACCTATACCTTGTATTTTAATTATTAGGCTTTAGCTTTTTTAAACAAAAACTCGCATATAGCCGCTACTCCGATAGACGGGCAGCTACGTTGTGTCATAATTTCTCTCCTTGGCTCTCCCTTCTGGAATATGGCATGCGTTCGTTCGTAGAAGACCGAGTTTAGCTTTGAATACCCATCAGAGCAAAACTATTTCGTACCGGCTGAATGGAGAGGAAACTTGGGTGCTTTATACCTTACGGAGGGCCAAGAAATGACCATTGCGATCTAAGGGAATGGGAAGCTTTTAAAGCACGTTAGTGTATAGCTCATGTGGTATTTTTCTTGAGTATTAATAATAATCACAGTATATGAAACTTGTTTCATTTTTTAAAGTTACTTTTTCTTCTGATTGTAACTAGAAAACGCCCATAAGAGACACATAATTTGTAAGTAACTATTAATCTGTACAAATATTAAAGAAAATGATGCGTTTAAATGCTGCCGATGAAAACTTCCCAGAGAAAATATATTCAAAACATCTGTTACAGCAATTTACAAAATTAAAAAAAGAAATACACCCGAAATTGAGCTATTTTTTTCAAAATAGAACAGCTTTGGTTGTAATTTTATTTGTATATTGATGCACATGGTATAGACCAAAATATACTACTACTATGAAATCACAATAGAAAAAACGCAACCAACGAATTAAAAGAAAAGTGGTAGAAGACAAGTAAAGAGATAGAGAATAAAAATATTGAGGTTTGAGATTTTCAAGCCTGTCTCCCAAAGGCTGGTTATTATATTAATGTCGCCGTTTCGCTCTGGTGAATTAAAAATCCCTATGCATGGGTGCTCTTACTCAATGCTTTAGTTAGGATTTGAACCACACATCTTCTGGTCTCCATCTAGTTTAACTACTGAACTACAATTATTGTAAATAGTGACATTTTTAAATGACATAGTTTTACATCAATTCAAAGGTTTTATTACTGTAAATGATTACACATGCTCTCAATGGTTTATTCAATAAAAATATGGTTATTAAATAAATACATAAATAAAATGGGTACAGTTTATTTGTAGAAATTAACGTTAACGAAGGTACTATTCGGTTAACATGCATAATAAATTCAAAATCTTCTCGGGCTTCTAGCCAGGTAATAACTTGGCTTGACACCAACGTTTCGAAGAAGTGCATCTTCCTCGTCTTCAGGGTGAACTGATGGTTTGAGCTTGCGGAGACTGGTATTTATAAGAGCTGGGATGAAGCTAACATCTGATTGGTTCGCGAGATATTATGGCCTGGTATCTCGCGAACCAATCAGATGTTAGCTTCATCCCAGCTCTTATAAATACCAGTCTCCGCAAGCTCAAACCATCAGTTCACCCTGAAGACGAGGAAGATGCACTTCTTCGAAACGTTGGTGTCAAGCCAAGTTATTACCTGGCTAGAAGCCCGAGAAGATTTTGAATTAACACGTCGCCAGGAAAGCTATAGTTCTTATTTTATGCATAATAAAGTTTCTCTTTCACCTGAAAATTTGGCTAACGTAGCACAATTGTCCAACAAAGAAACTGATAGCGTGTACAATAATAATATGTTTGAGATGATATACAGGATGTAATATAAAATGTTTCTGATGAAGTTATAACTTTCAGAGCAATTGTATTAATTGTGTATCTCTGTGAAAATGTGCCTTTAAAATATACTACTTGACATGTCCGATTGGTTTTTCAAAGACATATCCATTTAGTAGAAATCATGCGGCGATTTTTAAACACACTAAGTGTGTATGTGTGTGTTTGTAGGTGCGTGAGAGAGAGAGAGAGAGAGAGAGAGAGAGTGCAGATATTTGTATTGGTGATTAAGGATAGTGTAATATTTCAAGTAGGCTTCATACACAATATATACGTGTTTATTTTCCTTGAGGAAGGTGTAAGTTTGAGTTGGTGGGCCACTGCGAGTGTTGTATCGGAACTGAGTTTGAATGTTTTCTGCAAGGCCAATGGCCCCCCACTATCTAGGCCAACAGGTAATTTGTATTGAAGTGTGAAAACTGGAAGCAAAACGGATAGTCCATGCTGACAGGTGCTGTTCATTTCGCTGCGGAATTAAGAACATGTAAAACATATCTGGTAATAAATTACGTGATTGTTAGACAAAGAGATCTAAAGAACAAACACACCAAAGTGAGTACACTTTAAGGTAACATTTATCAAAGTATCTGTATCTATACATCCGCTATTTGTTACGAAACGCTTTCTAGAATAAACTCACAAAGCAACTTAATTATCATAAAGAAAAAACTGTGGTCTAGTAAACTTTCTGACCCGTTATCTGATAATTGCAATCTGCTGCCGTCAGTCAACATGATGGCTCCATTGTTCCAGGAAAACGGGGGCGTATTATGTTTCACCTTTGCTCCAGGCAATTCTCTCCGCAGTAGGTATTTACAGCCTCTTTCATGTTGTTACACAAGAAAACAATTTTAAATTTTTACAACTACTGTAGTACAATCTGCAATCTATGGATGGATAATGATGTATGGCTAAGGCTTGTAGAAGTAATTGAATAACAAGAACAGTTTATTGCCAAGAATAAAACAAGTGATGGTCCTTGAAGGTAAATATTGTTATCGGATTTCAGACGTCCTAAGTAATTTAAAGGGCATTAAAGCGGAGCTGCATTTATTGAGGGAAATAAAAATTGAGATTCTTGAAATCATCTGCGCCTGATTAACGATGTATGCGCAGTTTGCGTTACGCTCGATCCTTTGCACTCACACTTGTTTATTCAGTTAACTGCGTTGCGTTAAATTCACACGTGTTTATAGCCTTGTCTCAACGAAAGTATGCAACAAACATCTCAAGATTTTAGCTCCAATAGGTACATAATGGTGTTCTGTAAGACCATGTCTGCTCTGGTTTTACTATGAGGGTGTTTTTTTTCAACCTCTGATAGACTATAAATAAAAGGCAAGTTCATAGAAAACAAATATTCTATTACTAAAAGTTCTGTACACTTTGGTTACTTTTCAACATAATCACCGAAAAGATTGTCTCATTTATCGTACTTTTGCACAAGCTTTGCAACACCCGCTTCAAAAAATGTTGCTGCTAATGATTTCAAATGAACATTGACGTTGTTTTGAAGATCTTCGTACTTTACGACGTTTGCGTAGAATCAATCAAAACAAACGAAGAGGAACACTGACTTCGGGAATTGTGTTGATCCATGACAACGCTCGTCCACACACTGCTGGCATAATCCATCGACTCCTTGAACAGTTTCAATGGGACATTTCGATCATCCGCCGAACAGTCCTGACCCAGTGACTTTCACCTTTTCCCTGAACTGAAGACGTGGCTAGGAGACGAAAATAAAAAGACAAAGGTAATACACAATCTAAAGCAATATTAAAACAACAATAAAGAATTAAGGGTAAACCCGAAAATAAAAATACAAAGATATTGAATTATGGCAATTTAAACTTACACCAAAGAGTACAGCTTCATAAATGCACCCTCTTATACTAGATAATCGCACTTAGAAATATATACACATAATATATACACAATATATAAAACCATAACACAACAGTGACCTAAGTATGACATAATATAGAAGGCTGTTGGACACTACTGGCAGGCACGGAAAACATGGACGGGCTAGCCCTACATCCTTCTAGCCCTACATTCTCGGTGGTAAAGTATCGCGGTAAATATTTTTCCCGCCATTCCTCCGTAACCAAGATGTGAGTCCACGACTCTTCCTCCTCGCAAATGGGACAGATTCTCGTACCATTCTCGTCAGAAATTTTCGTGTTCCTCCATGCTCCTAGTCTAATCCACGCGAGCCCCTCTCTAATGAGTTTGGTACCTGTTTTGATGTATTGCTCCATACCACAGACTGTACTTCTAATGAAACCTTCTCTGTGCATTGCGCAATTATTTGCTGTCTGTCAATATCACAAAGGCGGTTCTTAATTTTCCTCCAAATACTCCGCCTGTTTGCCGGCCCGGCATCTAAATGTATCCCGTCCCAATGGTTTCCAACCCTTTCTTTAAAGTTGATGCCCACGTCGAATTACCTTCCATTCGCAACTGTTCACGGTGACTGCCCTAATTAGAGACTGGTTTCCGTGAACGATTCTCGTCCAATATTTAACTGCTCTGATTTTGCACTCTATCGTTTCACTATGTGCCCCGAATTCCCTCATTATTCCGCAGTTGGCCGAACTCCTTCCTACATCCAGAATCCCTTTCAAAAATTGGGTCCTCACTTGGTCCAGATTCCCTGTTTGTTCCCGCCCCCATATTTCTCCTCCATATGTCATCGTGGATCTAACTCGCTCCGTATACAGTTTCCATTAAGGTTATGGATATATTCGGAATTCTGCAGCGTTTTCGGAGAGATTGCGCCGCTTTCACCCCTGCCTTGTGTTTCGTGATGTCAATGTGTGTTGTCCATTTTCCGTTCATTGTAAATGTCAGTTCTAAGTACACAAAAGATTTAACATTGTCCAGTATCTGTTCTGAATATGTCCAAGTCTCCTCCCTGTTATAAACAGAACATTTTTTGACAGTCATTACCTTAGTTTTATTCACATTAACTGTGAATAAGACATCGCAATAGTTCTTAAGTTTGTCCAGTCCTCGTTGCAGTCCGTTAACTGTCGTATAGTACAATACTAAATCGTCCGCGTATACAACTGCTGGGATCTGCAAATCCACTACTACTGGTGCTTGGATAATCTCTGCTATCATTGCATCTGTATTATCATCCACAAAGAGATTAAATAGCAAGAAAAATAAAATACAACCATGCCTCACTGCCCTATATCTTAGGCAGCTCTCCGACACTCTGTTTCTGTCATACTTTACACAGAATTCGACATTTTGATAGAGTGGCTGCAATTCTCTAATCATTTTACTTGATAACCCCCTTCTGCCTAGTTTATACCATAATACATTTCAATTTCAAATGCTTTCTGAAAGTCCACTAATGCACAATGAAGCTTTCCCCGCTTAATTAACACTTGTTTCGTCCTTAAGGTATCTAATATAAAAGCGGCGTCTATGGTGCTTAGTCCTTCCCTGAAACCCATTTGAAATTTTGCTAAATTTAGATTCCCAGTCCTTTATCCAGTTATATAACACTCTACAATACATTTTCTCCATAATTGGCAACAAAGTACCCCCCTATAGTTATCCGAATTCCCAATAGTTCCCTTCCCTTTATAAATGGGATGAATAATGCCCTTTCCCCAACAGGTAGGGTAATTCCCCTCAATAAACAATCTGTTACATATCTGGAGCATACTCCTACCTAACTCATTAACATTGGCTGTGGCTTTAAAAACTTCCGGGGGCAACCCGTCCAACCCTGGAGCTTTGCCTCCCTTCAAGACTCCTCAGTACCTGTGCTATTTCTCGTGCTGATATTTCCTCGTCCAGTATTGGGATCTCAAGATTTCCCAAAATTTGCACTTCTCTTACAAAAATCCCTTCCCCTTCACCTTCCCCAAATATTCCCATAAAATGCATTGCCCATGTTCTGGGAGAAATTTCGTTGGGCACCTGACGGTTGCCTCTTGAATGCTTTACTACTTGCCACATCTCAGCGTAATCCCCACGTGTTAAAACATTACAAATTTTCTGAGTCATTTTGTCTTGCCATGTAATTGTCTTTTCCCGTAGGAGCTGTTTATGCTCCCTTCGCTTTTTTTGTAAACATTCTCCTAATGTCATCTCCCTTCTGAATTTTGACAGAGCCTCTTCTGCTTGTTTCTTTACGACTCTGCATTGCTGGTCATACCAACCATTGAATTGTTTTATCTTACCATGCATTTGGACTTTCATTGCTCTCGCAGTCATTGCTATTATATGTGTTAGTTCCTCCGCTGTGTCTTCGTTCCTTTCCCTTAATTTTTTTCCAATTTATCAACAAATACTTCTATTTCTACCGGTTTCCATATACATTTACTAATTATCTCCCTTCGTCCCTCTGTCCCTGCGCCTCCATGGCCGTCTCTATATTCAGTTCCAGGGCAACCGGACAGTGATGCGACCCGATACGATCCCCCACCCAAGCCAATTAAACCTTGACTTATTAAAATAAAATCTATTACACTACCCCCATTTTCATGTATGAAAGTGAGCTACCCCTCTTGATCCTCACGGTACTTACCATTCATTATTTCTAAAGAGAAGGCATCGCAGAAAGCAAGCAATTGTCTGCCCTCCCCATTAATAAAACTATCCTTGCTCTTTCGTTGACCTCCGCGGGATTCCTCTTCCCATTCATGACTTGTTAGAGAAATATTCTCCCCTCCTAACCTCGCATTAAAATCTCCTAAGAGAATGAACTCAGTGGCTGGAAAATTTTCCTGTAACTGCACTAACGTTTCGGTTAAGTCACAGTTTGCACACTTGGACGTTGCTGGCTGGTTATATAATCCTATAACTATTATATATACTCCCCCCTGGGCCAAAGATGCAGCAATCTCCCCTTCCAAACTGATTTCTAATTTAATTATCTTGGCCTTCAGCTCAGACCTGAATGAAACTGATATCCTCCTGGCCACTTTCCCCTCCTTCACCGTGTCTCCCCATTCCCCTACTAAAGCAATGGAAGTTAGCAAGTGTTACATTTTCTCCGTTTTTCAACCAAGTTTCTGTTAAACATACAATGTCAAAATCATTAAGGAAATACAAGAAATTCTCGCTACCCAACCTTTTATTGAAGCCTTCAAAGTTTCATGACAATCCGCAGAGAAGGGGTTGGGTCCTATTGTTTCCTTACTGTTGGTCTGCCTACGACTTGGCTGATCCTTTGTCGAGCTGTTATCAGCCTAAGGGTACGGAGGAGCGTTGTTGCTGGCTACTCCGGCGAAGGCTGTCTCACCCTCCTCTCCCCTTTGCGTCTCCCTGACGACATAAAAAGATGCACCTTTTGTGGTTCCGCTGAGGGATCTGCTACCTGCTGGGCTGATGTACTGGCTGCCTTCTCTTGCTGCCCTGTCCTGGGTTCCACACTACTTCTAGGCTAGTACTTTAGAAGTAGTTTCTTTAAGAAATTTAAATATATTTATGTATTTTTTGTATTTTTAGGAAACTTTATATTCATTGGTATATATTTTATTATTATTTATATATTTTTTTTGAAGGTAGACTTCAGTAAAAATTGGTTGTGCCAGCATCCGCGGTTAGACAGCAAAATCAAATGAGCATTATTGGTTCTTTTCCATACGCTCCAGCTCCTGTCGGTTCGAGACTCGCCCGTTAATGATGCGCCTGTCAAAACGCAATACAGAGCTGCTTCCTGGCCTCAAACATGTGTCCCTTTAAGTACTCTCTTTCCTCTCGTACACGCTGGCTAAAGTCCTCGCTAATACTTATGCCCGTTCCCCGTAAATAACGCGCATCTCGAAGGATGGCCACTTTCAGTTTATAGTGGGCCAGTTTACATACAATAGGTTGCCTTAAATTGCCACGTCGACCAACACGATGGGCTCTCTCCACATCAAACTCGCGAAGTTCGAGTCCTATTTGTGTGATGATACTTTTCACTATTTCCTCCGTCATCTCTCAACTCTCTCCCGCTTCTTCTGTCACACCATATAACACAATATTATTTCTACTAGATTGGTTCTCTAGATAGTCCACTTGCTCTTCAAGAGCAGTCATTCGAACTGACAAATTCTCCACGGCACTTTCCAGTGATTTTAGGGTGCACTTTTCAAATCCTAAACGCATTTCATTCCGCAATTGTTCAATGAGTTCCCGCACGCTCTCCACTGTCGACTTCTTTCAGGTGGCTTCGAGCATGACACAAAACACGACCGTCCTCTTTCACACTAGGACTGCAACTCCTAGAGAAAGTAATAACAAAACGCGTAGATTATGATGAATATAGGTGGCAGTGTTTTATATATATATATATATATATATATATATATGTAGTAAACAGTTTCGTTTCATAATCGGCTTACCGTCCTCCTACAAGCCCATGCCTAGTGTCAGAAGCCTGCCAGGCAGCCAACGGCACGAAGCCACAGAATGGAGAACCTGTTACGAGCAGTCGGCCCCAAGGTAGGTATGAACATAAAGTAGATAATATGAAATGTAAGCGAAATTGACGATTGGAAAAAGGTGATGATGGAGCAATTGGTGTGATGAATCCCACATACGGGCTCTTTGGATCAAATCCGGGCCGCCTAGATGAGAGGCGAGCGCCGCCACATATTAAATAATGGGTTTAAATAAGCAACATTAGAGAATTCATTTAAAGAAAGGCGTTGAAATCGAAGCTCTTATTTTGGAACATTTTAAAAAATTATGCACTAGTAACTGCTAAAATAAGAAATCTCAATAGTGGATAAGTATTTTAAGAAAATCAAGAAGTGGCAATACAGGGAGTAGCTTCTGAGATGTAATCGCGCTTAAAACAAGAAATGTGACTAGTGACAATCTCAATTTCTTATAGCAAATTGGGACACACCCTAACCGGCAGATACGATTTAGAAGGAAACAATTAGGCTAGATTGCTCGTGCTTGGCTTTGAGAGCTTTGGCACATAAAAAAAGTGTGCATTGCCCTCCAAACCTGTTGTGACTAGCGCGAGATTCGAACAACGGCTTTTCATTAGCAAGTATGATAAGTGTCATTTTTCAAAGAAGGTTTGCCCCAGGCCTTAATGTAAAGCGAAGATGTGTGTTTAATTTGAAAGTGCCATTTTTTTGGGCATTAAAATTTATCAACCTGTTTTGTGGAAAAACACGAGTAAAACTTACAAAATCCTGAGAGCTGAAGAGGAAACCATAATTGGCTCTTGTAAGGATACACTTTGCTTTCCATTAAATATTTCTGTTTTCTTGTATCCTGAACTTGGCAATAAACATTTTAATTTTCTCTACATTTCGATCCCTTTAATCAACAAACCTAAATTTGTATTTGCTCATGCGTGTTTGCTGTGTAAAAGAAAAAAAAAAAAAAAGAGCAATATAAATGGAAAGACGAATAGAACACCAAAGGAGTGTTGCTGAAAGTGTGATTCTTATTTTTTAATTTCTCTACCATGTATATACGATTATCGACGCAGAATAAAGGCCTATTCTAGCAAAATAATGGAATTCGCCAAAATTCTATAATTACCATTAAAAATGCCATCACGGATTATTACAAAATAATCATAATCAAGTCGTTCAAGTATTATTTTCCACTATTGAACTAGCAAGACTTCTGTGATAAAAAGTTCCAAAAAATGATAAAAAAAAATCTTATGAAACAATAGTGGGTAGGGAAGGTATTGTATTTCACCCAGAAACACTGCATTGAGATTTTATAGAAATATATATTTGCAGGTCCACTGAATCCTAAAGAACACCCTTAGTAAAAGGCATACATGTGTGAACAAATAACTAAAGTAGTTTAAATGCCAAAGAAAAAGATTCTCAATAAAATCGGCTCTACACAAGCTACCATTTTCATGGATGTGTTTTCGAAAGCTCTGACTTTTCCAAAAATGACTAACGAGTTTGTTAAAGTATCGGTATTTTATGCCAAATGGAATGTATGTTCCGAATTTTCTTGTAAAAGTCTCCTCTGAAATCCTGTTTAGATGTTTTGCGTAACCAGTAAACCGGCAGACACAGAGAAAATCCTCGGCAGAAAATAATGTAGATCTCGTTAAAATACGGGAATTATGTTAAATGCATTTTTCTTGTAGATATTCCTAGTTATTGATTTCAGTTTTAAATATTTATACATTTCTCAAATATAAATCCTTATTAATTTTTCTTTCTCCCGGCAAGCAAAGAGAATAATATATGACATAACTAGCAGACTTGGAAAATTTTGATTAGCGCTCTTATTTTCGGGTATCCATTAGAAAGTAATGTAATAAAAGTATTTCTGCAATTGTTTATTCAGATATACGTGAAGAATATCATTAGTTTGCCATGGAATAGGTAGATCATGTGAATGTGGCACTTCAGATTTTTGTATAAACCTAGATTATCACAGAATATTTTCTGTTTTTCACAACATAATTTGAAGGTGTATAATAAGGATTTTGATCTTGGGGACCGATTAAAAGTGCATTATATTTTATGAGCCCCTTCATAGACTGTTCAGGGAGATATCGTTCTATTTTATTCATAGTAACACTATATCAAAATCATGTTAATATATAAAATGTGATATACTATACTTTCTAAAACCGCTATTGCTTATTAGTAGATATAAAAGCTACTCTTAGGAAAGCTTGTTTGACTATCTACTTCTTTCTAATGGATGCAAACCATTGCTGAGACAACGGTATTACAGGTTTGCTGTAGATACAAAGGGAATGGCAATAGTAAAATGTTTTAAGATCTAGAAACTATATAGAAATCACCAGAAACATCTGAATATCGATTGGCTTTAAATAGATATTAAAACATTTGGGTTATTAATAACGGATTCCTCAAACAAAAAATTGAAATAAAATTTGTGTTTTCGAGATCTAAATTTTCTGTGTAGTAAATTTATTCTCTTTGTTGACGTGTACCTAATACAAAGTTATTTCTGAAGGAAGTGGAACATCACAGATATTCCCAGAAAATTCTAGATAAACTCGCTATAAACTTGATTAACTGATAAAAAATTCGAGTTTTAACTTTCATATAGATATCTGCAATACGTGATATTTAAATAAAATAAAATAAAATAATTAAAATCCATTTTTGAATAAAATTCGAAAGGGTAATAGTTTGGGATAAGACGTTCTATTGTTGCATCTTATCTAGATATTTAAATTTAATATCAAGTTTTCTAATTAACCACTTTTCATGTTTCATTTATACAAGAACATGTCCACACAAGCAAATTTAGGTTTACAAGATACTGCCTCAGCTTTAATAGAACAGCTTATATACTTTCATGATCATTCAATATTTATTATTACTATAATTGTAATTTCAGTAGGTTATATAATTCTATCATTAATAATAAATAAATTTATAGACCGATATTATTCAGGGAGTCTGCACATCTGTATTTCTAAGACAATTTGGTATCGAATTTTTTAATAAATCCCAGTACTTTCACTGGTTAAAATAAAGTAGAGGAGAAGGTAACAGGGAAACGTTTTCCAGTAAAGCAAAGCTGGGGATAGCCAAACTTGGTGAAAACCTTCTGGCTGCATCCAGAGTTTTAAATTGTGCCAAGTTTTAAATTCATAGACTTTTTACTATTGTGAGTTACACTGCTCTATCTCTATCTCTCTCTTTCTCTCTCTGTCACACATACATACATACAAGATACATTAATATAAAGGCAACACACGTTCACTGTCCGAGAATTTATTTGAGCTTTGAAATCATCATATAAATAACTCTAGAGAAACAATAAAAAGTTTAATTTTTTGTGCAAACTGAAAAGATTTGTGCACGAACGGCAACTTCTCCTAATATAAAAGAGTATTAATTTGTTTTTTTTTACTTCAAAACTTAAAACGTTTGACGAAGAAGATTAAGCGAAATTTTATAAATTTCCTTCAAAATATTTAAAATAATTTCTTGTTTTAAAATTTAAGTACCTGTTTTATAAAATAGATAGTTTAGAGTGCATCATGACTTAATGGACATCTTCCTCTTGCAAAAAGTGCATGGCCTTATGATAATTAAACTTGCAACACTGTATTAAAATTATCCTTCTGCACAAACAAAAAAGAAAGAAGCATCCAATCTATAGGTTATCCTGCAGTCTCTTCTTCACAGTTAGTATGACTAATCATTTTAGGTACCTTTTTACCTGTTATTTTAAATGAGGTTTACCTTACGGCAATAAAATAGCAATAACATAAGATACGGGTCTTCTACTTAGCGCGGTGGTAACGCAGCTGCCTGCCAAGCGATAGACCTAGGTTCGATCCCCAGTACCGACGTGGGGACTTTTTTTCCCGCTGGGAGACCTGAACCGGGGTGCATTCTGCCTCGTGAGGTCCTTGGGGGGCCAATTGAGGAGCTACTTGATGGAGAAGTAGTGGTCTAGGTCATGAGGACCGCATTAACCGGCCGGGAGGAATTCGAGGCGCTGACCACGTCTCACCTACGAATACTGCATCCCGTCTGTCATGGACCGAGATGGGGGACGCTGTCGCGAGTAGTAGATCTCCATTTTGCAGAGACAGACCTGCAATTAACCGTAGTCCCAAATTATAGCTGCAATTTCACTAATGCAGTAAACGGTGGAGTAAGAGTTACTTTGGTTCGTGTCTAAAATGGTGGAGGTGCAGGTTTTTATGTGTTTTAAAATTACTCTATTTATTGGTTCACGTAAGACCAATTTCTGTATGATTGGGGTCACAACTGAGCACTAATCAAAACATTGTGTACAGTTGAATGACCTGATAAAGAGATAGACAATCTATACAGTACTTGTCATGGTACCAAAACATGGAACTAATTTCTCAAATTAGCTTTGCTTTTTCTGTAGTCATTGATTTCCAGGTAGAACGGTAGGATGTTGTATATGTGATTTTGGAACGAATAAATGATGGATCGATTGCGACATCTCTTGAGAGGCAGGGATAAGGTGAAGGAGTGGAGGTGGTCAAAGACCCACTGGAAAACATACAAAGAGACGCGCAGAAGTCCCTAAATTTTCAGTACGAACCTCGCACATTTTTAGAGAGCAAATCCAAGGGGCCACATAGCGAACCCGAGATAACTTACTAAACCGGTTACTGGGAGAAACATTTTCATAACGCTAGCAACTGTGTCATCTGTTCGGAATACCGACACTGTAGGACCATAAAAGCACACCTTAAACATGAATGGGAAACGGGGGAAAGGAAAACCACCAGTGCATTTGCCTTAGCGACCAAGGAAAAACTACGAAAAACTCTATAATCACGGAGGTGGAACCTGGAACCTCCCAACTGAAGAATTCTAAATTTTATAGCAGAATTTCATATTCGTTTCTAAGTGTGCTGAATAAATAACAGTTCATAGAAGAATTTTCATGTGTGGGTCCGTGTTTATCTGTCTATCCAATAGTGAAAATGATACTTTGAGAAACGAAAATTGTGATTATGATACTATTTGTTACAGTTTAAAATCCTAGTAGCACGTACTTAAATCAAGAGTAAGTATTGCATTTCCCTCAACAATTCGATATCGAGATTCTATCGGAAGTGCATTTGTGCAGGTTCTATCTTTTGAACCCAAAAAAGTATTTTTAGAAATAGGTCGAGTAGTCGAATAAATATAAAACTTGCAGTTATGTTCAGCATCTTCTAGAAATAAGACCGGAAGATTTTGAATGTCATCCACCCCAGACTATCCTTTGCATGCCAAAAAACATAAATATTTTCATTTTCTCAAAAATGAAAAGCTTCTCTTAAAATAAAAGCTATTTATTACATTTACACTAAAAATAAAATATAAAAATGTTGTGAACGAGTGAACTATAAAAGGGAAACAGAAAATATTACAAACAAATGTATAGCTCTTTAAAATACACGATCTATTATAGATACATCTTTGTGACGTCAAACAACTTAAAGCAGAAATGCTCATCATTATCAGTTTTAATGCATTTTAAAAATGAGGCTATACCGTTTCCGGTGCGTACAACAATTAGTGTATTTATCTATAGAGTACGTATATACAAACATTTTTGTGATACATTCACATGACGTTTTATTCTTGTGTGGCAAACTATTCTTACAAAGAATAGTTACTCTTCTCTTTATTTTCAATTAATCGGAATAAACATTTCTATAAATTATTTTATTATATACCCTCCTGTACCTACGAGTGTATGAAATTTTAGGAATACAGAACACTAGTCCAAAATTTAAGAGATAGTCGCTATGTGATAACTCAGAAATTCCTTCTCTTTGTAAAAGTGGAATGAAAAATAATGACGTGTCATTTGAGAAACACATGGAAAAAGAGATTAAATCAGTAAGGTGTATAATAAATATAAATATGTAAATAAATTAAACTGATTCTTTTTCAAAATTCAAACCTTTAATAAGGAATATCTCGTAAATGATTAATTCAAATATAAATATATATGTATCAATAAATATTTTACTTAGACGAGATCTAGTTTTTGTATAGTATGATGTTTTGTTTCTCAGTTAACCAGTTATACAAAAGTCATCCAGAATTCAGTTTTTCAGAGGCTATTCTCAGATAATGTCATATTTTTGAAGATGGGGGATGTTCTGGGAAATTCTGCAGTATTCTTGGAACTTGCTGAACTTAATCATCAAGTTGGTTTTCAACTGACTTTTCATTTTTGAGTTATGATGTTATCTGTATGTCGCACACACATACGAGACACAAGGGATACAAACACGAATGCTTTCTAAAGTATTTTGTAGGTGTGTGTATGTGTGCGCGCGCGCGTGCGCGTGAGTATGCCACATGTCTGAAGTATATATGCGGTGGAATCCTGATATGCAATTACAGAAGAGAGAAAATTAAACGACAGCAGTGCAAATCATACATTTTCTGAATGTAACGATACATAATGCATTGAATTACAAACAAGCGTTTGCACGATTATTACTTTCTCTACACGTACTATGAACACTGGAAACATTTTTGGAAAAAGGTCCGTGTATGTGTGTCTGTGGACAGCATAGCTCAAAAACGAAAAGACCGTTGAATGCCAAACTTGGTATTTAAGTTTGGTATCTTCCAAGGATACGACACGAAGGTTTTCAAGAAAATCCCTCCACCCCCAACTACCCTTTATATGGAACTTTATTCGAAAATTTTTTCAAAAAAATGACTTAACGATTATGATTAAAATATCGTATATTAAAGATATTTACCTAACAAATAAAATGTATATTTTGAATTTTCTGGGAATAGCCTCTGAAGCCTACTTTATTCTGGATGAATTTTACGGAACTTTGAATAACTGTTAAACTATAAGAGCTGGACAAAAACTTACCTAACAGAAATGTAGAGCATGTTAAAGCACACAATTTATATTACGTATATTTTTTTTCGTGGAGTTGATCGTTTTTGAGATATTCCTTGTTTTTGGTTTCAGCTTTGAAAAACTCCTGCCCATACAAAGGAAATTCAGTCTCATAGTACCCAGGTTAACCTATGGTACTCCCTTATTTCGCTTCTACCTAGAAGGAAGCAAGTAATAAGACTATTTCCACTAATTTTTTCTTGAAGTAAATAGTAGCATAATGTTTTTAACAATAATTTGTTGCAGAGATTTAGAGAAAGTCATGCGAATGGAAGATATCAGATTTCTTTTCTTTATATTTATATTTCTCATAAATGCACATAAAGACCTCAATTTAGGTAATTATTGTTCATATGGCATTATGAATAAAACATATATTTTGAATGCCACTTATAATACAAATTTTTTTTATTCTAATTAAATTATCTTAAAATGGAGCAGATGATGTGTAAATTTACGTATTGTTGGTAGGAATATTTATGCCATTAAACATTTTTAGAATATTCACCTGTTTTTTTTGCTTACATGTTACAATGAACTGCACAAGTTTGTTTCTTATGAATTTGTTTTAATGAAGTCACTGCATCTTCTTGCAAAATCTATGGACATCTACAGAAAGCTACAACTTCAGAGATATCTTTAGATACCTTTTAGATATCTTTACCTCAAATAAAGGAACAGAAATCCAAAGAAAAAGAAATGCTGCAATGCAATAAGTATTTCTGAATCAAAGTGTGTGGTGTTCTTTGTCATTCACAAACTCTGGCTGCCCTAAACGTGTTTCATAAACATCCTACATCTTCACTTTGTAATTACCCGCAGCATAAGAATAGTTTTATTCCTTACGCGTCCTTGAATAAAACACTCCTACAAGAAACGCCTATAAAAATTTATGGAGCATTGTTTGTCATTAGCGTGTATCAATACAAAGGAAGTCCACACCAAGCTATTAATAATGGGAGGATACTATAAAGTAAAAGCCAGGTTGAATATATTCAGCCAGAAGCTATATACGATACTTCTTAATCTCTGTGTTGAAGAAATAGAAGTTTTGTAATATTACTGATTATCGAATATCATAAATACAGAAACTCTATCAACATTTTGCTTCTTACTCACAGAGTGCATAGTTAGAGAACGTACTGCACTCCACCGAAAAATTCGATACCAAGATTTCAACGAAAATACACGTTTAGAGTCTCCTGCCTCCAAAAACGCATTTTTAGAAAAATGTCCGTGATTCCGTGAGCACGATAGGTCAAAAACAAAAAGTCGGTTAAATATCAAATTTGATATTTAAGTTCAGAAACTTCCAAGAATGCAACGGGAATCTCTTCAAGAAAGTCCCCCCACCACAAATTGCCCTTTGCGCGAAAAATTTTGGAAAATTTAGATTTTCTCACAAATGACTCTTAATGATTTTGATTAAAATGTGGCATATTACAGATAATTACATGATAAATAAAATGTATGTATTTAATTTTTCTAGGAGTAGTTTCTTATTTTTTTTAGTGATTTTTGCATAACTGCTAAACTGTAAGTAATAAAAGCTTACTACACAAAAATATAGATCCCGTTAAGACACCTGATTTATGATTTAATTTCTCTCTTGTTTTACTGTTTTATAACAAGTAGATTTTCAATTCTTCACAGAGGACCAACTTTTAAAAGATCTGATTTTCGCTTTAAGCTAGTTATTCCCTTATTTCCATTCCTCTTACAAGGAAGCAATTAATAAGACCATTTCTGCTAATGCTTATCTTGATTGGCATTGCGTAAATAAAAAAGAAAATTCTTTTATAAGAATAATTTGCTTACAGAACAGGTAGAGAGAATCATATGATTGGAACACATAAGATTCCGTAATATTCATTAATCATGTTGCATTTCAGCCATATTAATGATATGCTAAGCTTTGGTCACAAGATAAAGTGCCCTAAAAGAAGTTTTTATTTCTCTACTGCTTGCCTATAGTAAGTAGAAAAATACTGCATTCTGTCAAAATAAAGTTACCGGAATTAACCGATAATAGAGGTTTTGAGATTCTCTGAATAAATACAAAAAAATCTGATGTGTACCATTCACATGACTTTCTCCATATCCCTGCAACAAATAATTCTTAAGAAGCTTATACTTCTATTTACTTTATGGTAATCAGAAAAAAATGGCAGAAATAGTCTAATTACTCGCTTCCTTGTCAGTAGAAGCGAAATAAGGGACAACTGTAGGTTAAACTGGTAGTCAAAAGCTGGTTACTATGTCAATGAAGTTCCTTTGTCTATATGGATAGGAAATGACAAGTTCCTGTATGAAAAAAGTATACGTTTTTCATAGCAGAAACCAAAAATAAGGAATGTCACAAAAACGACGAACTCCACGACAAAATGTATATAACATAAATTGTGTGTTTTAATATGCTCTACATTTTTTGTGTAGTAAGTTTTTGTCCATCTCTTACAGTTTAGTAGTTATTCAAAATTTAGTAAAATTCATCCAGAATAAACTACTCTTCAGAGGCTATTCCCAGAAAATTCAAGATATACATTTTATTTGTCAGGTAAATATGTTTAATATACGAAATTTTAATCAAAATCGTTAGTCATTTTTGAGAAAATCAAAATTTTCGAAAAAAGTTCCATGTAAAGGGTAGTTGGGGGTGGGGGTATTTTCTCAAAATCTTCGTGTCGCATTCCTGGAAGTTACTAAACTTAAATACCAAGTTTGGTATTTTACCGACTTTTCGTTTTTGAGTTATCGTGTTCACAGACACACGGACACACTCACACACGGACCTTTTTGTGAAAATGCTTTTTTTGGATATTGGGGACCCTAAAACATATATTTCCGGTGAAATCTCGGTATCGAATTTTTTGGTGGAGTGTAATACTTTCTCTATACACTATGTACATAGTGCGTATGGAGAAAGTAAAAATAGCGTTTTAAACGGTATGCATGTGTGTGAGTGTCTGTCTATGAACGGTACAACTATACTTATATTAACTTTTAACATCTTTCAAGGATGCAAAATAAGGATTTTCAAGCAACCCACCCCTCTCCACATCAAACTGTGTTTTACGTAGAACCATTTTTGTTAATTTGGATTTTTTGAAAAATGGATACTCGGTTTTTATTAAAATACGTTTTAAGATTGTGCATACAAATTATATTTTTAATTTTATACGAATTGCGTGTGATGACATTGGGTCTGAATGGTTGTTATATAGCCGGTAAACCGTGAGAGATAGTCGAAATCAGTACTTCTTACTCATTACTTAGTAAAGAAAGATTCAAAATTGCCAATTAGATGTCATAGAATGTTAATGACACACAGGGGTAAGTGGCTTAACTGTTTCCATAGGCCCTGTGTTGTTAATAAACTCATTATAGACAATACTGAGGTATCTAGAACAGTCTTTCATTGTTGTTACCAATGAACTTGAACGTTAAACTTGTCCTCTAAAACATTTCGGCTCGTGTCC
The DNA here is from genome assembly GCA_030762935.1 of Hymenopus coronatus. Classification (NCBI taxonomy): domain Eukaryota; kingdom Metazoa; phylum Arthropoda; class Insecta; order Mantodea; family Hymenopodidae; genus Hymenopus; species Hymenopus coronatus. Next base: position 74,176,641 of record CM060896.1, on the reverse strand, counting down.
AAGTCTATCTTCTTTCTGCCACGTGTCGGTCATGCTAATTCTCCTAATGAAGGAAATCTTCACACACGCCATAGCTAACAGCAATTACGCTCTTCATGCTAATGTCGTTGGTGCTCTCAGGCTAAAGCTCTGAAATGGCGCCTTATTTTCCGAGGTAAAATACACGGGCTCTCTGGAAATAGTCTGCTATGTTAGTTGGTGAGAAATCTAACCAGCGAGTTCGGTTACAAACAGGTTAATTTTGTTGTAACAAGCTACAGGCGGCAGTGTAATTTATCACTACAACAAGAAGTCTCGTAGAGAAGAAACCGCAAAATCATTAGCTGCTGTACGAAAGTGTTTTCCTCGCATTAATTCTCTTGGACTTGTGACAGATTGTTACATTCGAGAAACACTGGGTTGCAACACGGTTCTCAGTTGCTCATTTTACTTAATTAATGCAATTGCTAAAGCTGTTACTCGATTTTGCTAACATTATTTATCTACGCAGCTTTCCTTTCTGAGGGATTCTTAATACCATAATAAATTTCTTCAGCTCGCTGAAAACGCCCAGTTTTTTAATGTTTGAAACGTTACTTCGCGAATAAAATTCTTAAATGACATGTTTTTGGCAGAAGCTTTTACTTCCTCTGACAATGTACAGGGTGGCGTGTAATATATCTACCAACTTCGGTTGAGAAATAGAACTACTAAATAAAAGTGAAGCTACTTAAATTGTGAAAAAGTGAAATTATATACATTTGCATTTATGAATATTACACTTGCATCAACACTACTTGAATATGACCTCAGCTTAGTGGCTCACATCTGCATTTATGCATTCTTGAAGTCGGTGTGGAAATACCTCCATGGCACGCCACACCATCTCCCGTGGAATGGCACTGATTTTCTGGCCGATAGTATCTTTTAACTCCTAATGGTTTGCAAACAGTGAGAGAATACATTTTCTTTCAATTATCCCCTCAGAAATTATTCCGGAACTGTTAAATCTGGAGATTGGGACGGCCAAGTTAAATGTCCCAAGCGGGAAATCAGTCGATTTGGGAACATTCGTTAGAGGAAAACCATGCTTTGAAGTGCAATATGTGGCACAGCACCATGTTGTTTAACTGTCGAAGCTGGAGTTCTGGCATGACAAAATTTTGCAAATTTCAACCTGTTGGTCGGAATTTACTGTTAGTGTGTGACCATCGGAAAAACATGGACCAATAATCTCACACATTCCAATTGCAAAGCTCACCACTGCATCCTGGCTCATAAACTGTGCAAGGATTTTGGGTTTGTTTGTTCTCAGGCACAGAAGAATAAGCTCGCTTCATCTGACTTGAACAGTTGATTAAGCAGTCATCTGTGCCAGTGTTGACACAGGCGGAGCTGTTTTTCATTATAGAACGCGTAACAATGAAGGCTTCTACAGCTGCAATCCTTGTCTGTGTGAGCCAACAATCCATGGTATATCAATTGTGAAATTTGTAGCCATATAATCATATCTGATTCATGCACATGCGTACCTCAAGTTGAACAGGAATACCAAGCAAAATTGGTAGATACACTGCGCGCCACTCTGTAGAATGTACATAATAGGAATAAAAGGTATTGTATTCCGTCTAGAAATTCGAAATGCTGGTTTTCAGATCCCCTGAATTGAGTGAGTGTGAGTGAGTGTGTCTTTGTGTGTGTGAGTGTAAAATTCTTCGGGAATTTTGTTTTCTCAATGGTTCTCACACACACACACACACAGTACAGACCAGGCACACACGCAGATCTTTTTCTAAAAGTATTTTTCCGGAATATAGATTCTTAAAACGTAAATTTGTAGAGAAATCTCGTCATGAATTTTTGGATAACATACAATACAACTATTTTCAGAAGGTAAAAATGTGCTGTCCTTACCTTACATTCTCTTAATCACGCTTCTACAAAATATTCGTACAAAAGCTTTTCTATATGCTTCTTGTTAATGCAGATACAGTTTCATTACTCATTTACACTCGATATAATTATAAAAATAATACAGGAAACTGAAGTGATAGTAAAATGCCTGCTTCCAATTGATGGCTTTAAAATTGTAGCCTCTTTGCCTAAACAGAAAAGAAGATCATCACACAATTTCTCTACCTTCCTTCTCCCTGTTTTTACAAAAGCTTATTTTTCTGTTTGCGTCATTTTAATCTAGATAAACCTTCCAAAAATACCTATATTACACATTTCGAAATAGATACAAAGCGAACCCGACATTCAAATGTTTAAGAGTATAAACATTTGAATGTATATAATTTCAACAGTTTCAACAGAATCGAAAGAAACAATTGAAAATCAGCAGGCGTTTAAAATAATTAGAAACTATTGAAAAACTGGAACTATTGACGGCTACTGCGGTCAAGTGATCAGGGTTCCGGTTTCTTATACGGAGGTCTTAATTTCGATTCCTGGCCGAGGTGGTAAATTTTTCTTTAACCAGAATCATTCCCTATCCTCTACAGAGCATGAAAGTACGAATGAGGGGGAGGATGTGTTTATGTATGTGTGTAAAACTGAAAAACCAAAGTTAAGAAACCCTACTGTTCAACGAGCAAAGCAACAGCAATTGTTTCTCAAGTCAAAGACCACGAAAGTTCAAGGGACCTATAGAAATGGGGGGAAAAAAATCCCACCATTGAAAAAGGAAATCTAAGAAATTTCTTATCAACAGAGAATAATATGACGTTTATTGCAACAACACAGGGAACAGGCATCGATTGCTTCTGCAATCTGTGTCTTCAGGGGTTCGGGTAAGTTAGACAGTTTTCGTATTCTACACAATGAAATATTACCATTGACGAACGGAAATCCTTCTAGAGCTTCCGTTAGACCTATTGTGGCTTACGTCATCCCCATCATTCCCATAACAAAGAGGGTTGCGTTACATTTTAATGCTCCTGATAGGTATAAGATGTCCTAAAATATAAACTATATACAAGTGCGATAGTTGTGTATTTGCACAAAAAGTAAGAGTGACATATGTGTTCCATTCACATGGCTTTCTCTACTTCTGTGTAACAAATTATTGTTAATAACCTTATTCTTCTATTTACTTCTTACTAATCGAGAAAAAATAGCAGAAAAGTGTTATACTTGCTTCCTTGTAAGTAGATGCGAAATATGTGAGTATCATAGGCTAAAGTGAGGTCATAAGCTGGTTACTAGTTGACCGAAGTTCCTTTGTTTGTAAGGACACCAGTTGACAAATTCCTATATGAGAAAAGTACAAATTTTTCAAAGCTAAAAGCAAAAACAAGGAATATCTAAAAAACGACCAACTCCTCGAAAAAAATGTATGACATAAATTGTGTGTTTTAATGTGCTCTACATGTTCTGTGTGGTAAGTTTTTGTCCATTTCTTACGGTTTAGCAGTTATGCAAAATTTCGTAGAATTCACCCAGAATAAAGTAGTCTTCAGAGGCTATTCCTAGAAAATTCAAGATATACATATTCTTTGTCAGGTAAATAACTTTAATATACGATACTTTAATCAAAATTGTTAGAGCTATTTTTGAGAAAATCAAAATTTTCGAAAAAAGTTCCATGTAAAGAGTAGTTGGGGTTTTGATATTTAATGGTCTTCTCATTTTTAGCTATGCTGTCCACAGAGACACAGACACAGACACACACACGCACACGCACACACACACGGAACTTTTTTTTTCCAAAAATGCTTCTTTTGGATTCAATGGGACCCAAAACATGCATTTCCGGTGAAATCTCGGTATTGAATTTTTGGGTGTATTACAATACCTTCTCTATGCACTTTGTACATAATATGTGCAGAGAAAGTAATACCATTAATTACCTCAACTGTTCAGAAGCAGTGTCAAATTTTACTGTGAAGTGGTGTTCACGCCTGGTGTTGCTTAAGCCAGTCGACAACTTAAGTTGAGACGGCTGTTTGAGCCGAAAGTGTTATAAGTTAGATTATGGAGGCTAGTTAATGTATTGACTGTTTGGGGGGGGGTAAGTAGATGAGCATTGTTTATAGAAAATTTCATTAATGAAATTAACATTTAATAGATATGTCGGTTAAAACAATACAGGAAATTAGTTCCTTTAGCGCCACGCTCACATGAGGGTACGTGGCGAAAGGGGAAACTACTTGAATCAGGGAGTGCCTAGAAGACTCTGCTAGGAAGCGGACGTACGGCTGGACGCCAAATACATCCAAAGACAATAAAAATACACCTGGCGCTATAATTTTGCTGAAATGTCAACGTTTGATGGAGGGTCTTGTCACCATTTTCATTCAAAGGCAAAACCCCGCTTGAATAATCCACCCCTTCATCCCTCAACTCCACTTGACGCTCCCACGAACAGGCTTACTTGTATAAGCAGTGTGTTAATTAAGTCCACTTCGTGCGCATATTACCTTGGCAGTAGAACCTCAGTATGTAGCACAGAGAAAAAATTAATCTACTTTTGTATCACCCGGTGAGAGAGCTCGAGTATTGTCTAACCAGAGAGTTTGGGGATCATCAGTTTACAAATCTGAACTTCATTTGTTCGCAAGTTACGTTTCATGTTTATCCGCTTCTCTTCGGTAACGTGCCCTTCCAATTTGTTTTTAACATTTTAGCAAACAGGTGAAAGATACGGGTGGAGTCAGCGAAAATATCCCGACTTACGAAAATATCCCGTCCTATTTCCAGGTGTATTTCTAATGTCTTTGAATGTACTACATGATCAATGCCCATCCGTTTGGAATGCTTTATTAAGGGTAATAAATAGTATTTTTCACTTTAATTTCAAATGTAGCTTTTGTGTGCTCCAGTCCTCCTTTCTAGCATAACTATTCCTGACAACCAGTGAAATATCGCCAAGCAAGTCGCCCGCCATTACACTTGTGTTGCGTTTGTAAAGAAACCTTTTCCAGTTGGTGTTGACCGGTTGTTGTATAGAGTCGCAAATAAAGGGAAGTGAACACATGCTTATACTGCATATTAAATATGACAATCGATTATCAACCAATACTTTATTCTGAATGCAGTATTATAAAAGGCATCCAATTGTATTATCCTGCTTTTTCAAACTACATCGTAAAAATCGTAATGATTTCTCGTAATTATAAAAGTAAACGCTCTGACTTTATATGTTTAATCGAATTTAATTGTTTTACCACTGGGGCCTATGGGCATAGTAGCATTTCTGGTAACAGGGTTATAAAGAGATAACCAGACTTTCAATATTTAAAAATTTTGAATTAAAAAAATGGAATTGAAAACATTATTTAAATAAGTTTGCTAAATAAGCCTCTAAAATATAGTCGAATTAAAATTGAATAATAGTACTTTTATTAGCAACTTTTATGTAGTAGTCATTTCAGATTATACATGGAATAATTACTGTTGACTGTAATTAATTGAGTATAATTATACAACAGAATTTAGTAGTAGTTTAAGACTTCAATAAAAAAAGATAAGTCAATACGTTTGTACCTAGGTTTATTAGGAATCCAGTGCTGATGAAAATACTTTTTCATTCAAGAACAATGCTAGAATCACTACATTATAGTTTTATGTTGTAAACATTTGCTGGCGTAAATAAATATTTAGGCCAGACACAAATAAATATGCGGTGAATAAAACTACAAAGGAAACATAATTGACATCCTATAAATCACTAGCATTGTCAATATTATTATATGGCACATATACTTGCGTAGCTACAGAAAGAGAGAAAAGAAGAGTGGAAGCTTCAAAAATATTTTTATCACTATAAAGAATACCAAAAAAATGACTATAAGATGATATCCAGAATTGCCGGAATAGCTGGAAAGAACTTTGAGACATAATGGATGGAAACCAATTACCAACATAGGCATTTAATTATGAACTGCAAGTAAAAAACTAAATGTAGAGCGTCCAAAATTAAGATGGTATGAACAATTCTGATGGGTACGGAACAGGTCTTAGTGCCACGCTCTGTGTGATGGTGATGGCAAACCTATATCTGGGGAATAAAATACATTTACATCTGCAGTAAAAATACAAAACGCGATGGAGTGCAGAAATTTCAGAACTTCAGCATTCTATGCATGATAGAATGAATAGGAAATTATATAAATCATTATTGCTAAAACAAAAATCAAAGGACATTATGAGCAGGAATTTTAAAAACATATTTGAGAATTTTAATTCGAATTGAACTAGGACAACCTGGATCTTTAATTGGAGATGCTCAAATTTATAATGTTATTGTAACTGCCCATGCTTTCATTATAATTTTCTTTATAGTTATATCTATTATAATGGGAGGATTTGATAATTGATTAGGAAGGAAGTAATGTATTTGCTATGGTTAGTAAAGTTTTGTGTCTATAATTTATAAACAATACAGAAATATTACCTCTATCCAAAATATTGTATGGAAATGATTTCAAACCGTGAGACTATTGCACCTGCACCGTTGTGCAACATGGTGTCAATGTTTTCATTAGTGAATGTGGTTGTCTCTACAATGAACTTGAAATTTATTCGTGTACTTTGGAGTGAAAAGAAGCATATTCAAATGTCTAATAATTAACAGGAATCAAGCTGGCACCAGAAGTGTCGTGCACGTGGAGCAGAAAAAAGAAAGGTTTATACTTTACTTAGATTTGTATCCTGTGTTTTATTGTTCAAACGAACAAATGCCAGATGTATATGACTTAGTTTTGTATATGTACACATAGAAGACGATCAATACATTTTTGTACTATATACTACTCTGTTTTGGAACAATATAAATGACATTTACTTTTGTCTATGAAGTAAATATACACTAAAGTAATTGTTAATTCAATAAATAATAGTCATGTTCATTATTCTGCAATATGTGACATATATATTGTAACAACATAAATTACAGGATATTAACAAAGTCACGGAATCTCTCATGGTAAGTTACTCACCAACGACGACGACGTGGCCGAAGACAGATTCTGATCCAATGGCAGAGCAGTTCCAACGCTGGTACCGGAACTGGTCTTGACACTCGAGCGTGCCGAGACGGACGCCGTCTCCGACAGCAACCATGGCGTCGGGAGCAGCACGACACATGTCCCTCTGTCGCGCCGTCAGGCCCGGGATGCGACCGCAAATGACGTGTGCGCCCAGTGCCACCACGCTGGACATGACCCTGCAACGGTAAGTAACTGTTACTTCTCAGCCAGCACTGGTGGTCGGCAGGTATATACACTCGAGCACGGCAGTGTGTAATGCCATTCTATGAATTTCTTGAGCAACTGGTGCTTTGTTCTCGATAGAGGGGTAAAAATGGTGAGAGGGAATTCTTTTTACAAAAAATTTAAATATGAAAGTATAATAGGTTGAGAACCGTTAATAAGTATTTAGAATTTTAGTTATATAGCCCTTTAATTATAGGTTTTCTTGTTTTAGAGACATTTATGGAAAATAAATATTTCAAATTTGTTCATTAGAACAAAATACTTACTTTTATGCAGTTCGGGATATTTTCATTTCTTATTTGGAACAGTTTTATCACTTTATAAAATGATTCTACATATACCATACTGCCATACCATAGCAGTAAGATTCATAAAGCGATGAAACGTAATAACCAAGCGTGCAGGGAAGATAGAATTAGTTTTCGTGGAAAAAATATATATTGCTTTAATGTAATTTCTTCAAATAGTTTTAAAATAAGCAAAATATGAGAAGAATATTTAACTATCGATCTACGAGGCGCATCAAGAAAGTAAATTTCCGGATTTTGTATCCACTAAAGTAAACGTACTTAGCCGGGGAAATTTCTCATGTGTAAGAGATCTATGACGTATCAATCATATGCTGGCCGGGCGGATCCCGCCTGGTGCCAGTAGCGCAGGAGCAATGTCGTCTCTTATTCGTTCTACCGCCGCCTGCGAGGTTCGGTCAGTGATAAAGTTCCTTACTACACAAAACATAGTGCCCATCAAAATGCATCGTCAGCTCTGTCAGGTCTAGTGGCATAACATCATGAGCAAACAAATGATGCGTCACTGGCGTAGGCTTTCTTCCGAAGGTCATTAAAGTGTCCATGATGAAGAGCGCAGAGCGCAACCGTCCCTCGTCAATGATCACCTGGTTGAGCTGGTGCGGCAGCGTATCGGGGAGAACCGTCGCTTCACGATTACGGAGCTCAGCAGCCATTTTCCGCAGATATCACCAATCTTCTTTGCTTGAAATTGTCTCTAGGCATCTGCTGTTCAAGAAATTGTGTGCCAGGTGGTTGCCGAAGAACCTGGCAACCGAGCACAAAAGGAAACGCTTAGGAGCATTTCTGAGGTGGTATCATGATGACAGTGACGAGTTTCTCGACAGGATCGACACGAGCGATGAGACGCGGATTTCTCATTTTACCCCAGAAACCAAGTAACAGTCAATGTATTGGTGTCAAGTGGATCTCCGGTCAAGACGAAAATCAAACACACTGTGTCGGTGCAGAAAGTGATATGCCCATGTTCTGGGTCAGGAAAAGCATTTTGCTCATCGAGATCCGGCTCAGAGGTGAAACAGCGAACAATGTTACTTGAAACACTGCCGAAACTACGGCGTGTCATTCAGAACATGGGGCATGGAATGCTTTCTGCAGGTGTTGTGCTGTTCCAGCACATTGCTCGTCCACATATGGCTTGGCGTACAGCAACTGTTTTGCAGAAGTTCGGTTGGGAGCTATTTGATCATGTACCATCCAGTCCTGATCTTGCTCCCAGCGATTTCATCTTTTCTTGCACCTCAAGAAATTCCTATCCTCCGGTCAGCGTTTTGATAACGACGAAGAGCTGAAGACGATACTGGTTTCCACAGTTGGCAGACCTCTACGACACAGGAATACAAAAGTTGATCCTACGATATGACTAATTTCTTATATCTTTTGGAGACTATGTCGAAAAATACTCGAGCATTGCTGTGTATTGCCAATAAAGTTTTGCATATAACTATGCTGTCTTTGTTTTTTAATAAAATAGGGAAACTTGCCATCTGGATACACCTCATGCATAACAATTATAGTAACAAATCGGAAATAATAATAATAATAATAATAATAATAAAATAATAGAAGATTCTAGCAGACTCACAAAATAAATAGCTTAATCCTACGAAAGCAAGTAGAGAGTATAGGTGGATATAAAATGTCTTGGTGGAGTAAAAATATACTTAAAATGGGAACTCACATTTAATCTTTGCTCATAGATTAATGATTCTTCGCTGGAATGTTTTAAAACTCAACATTCAGGTACGAATTGAACCAATGTACTGCATAATACATAATATATAGATAGGTAGAGAAGGCATTGCAATCAACCAAAAACTTCAATTACGAGATTTCAACAGCACACATTTTAGGATGCCTTGTGTCCAAAAGAAGCATTTTTAGGTAAAGGTCCGCGCGTGTGTTCTGCGTCTGTAAACACAATAACTACTAAACTTGGAGTATCTTCACGAAGGTTTTGAAAAAAAAATTCCCCCCCCCCAATTATTTCGGAAATGTTTATTTTCTCAAAAATGGCTCTAATGTCTCTGATTAAATTACTGTATATTTCAGATATTTACATGGCAAATAAAATGTATGTCTTAATTTTCTGGGTATAACCTCTGAAATCTTTGTTCTGGACGAATTTGCTTACTTTTGCATAACTGGTAAACTGTAAGAGCTAAACAAAAACTTGCTGCACAAAAGCTATAGTTGTCGTTAAAATATATAATATATAATTTTTTCGTGGAGGTAACCACTTCCGAGATATTTCTAATTGATAGCTTCAGTTTTAAAATGCTTACTTTTCTCATACAGGAATTTGTAAATCCTGGTCATGAAAAGAGGCGGATTTAAACTACATGGCAACCAACTTGAAAAAGATTTGACTTTGGCCTTGTGTATTCTCTTACTTCCCTTCTACTTACAAGGAAGCAAATAAGACCATTTCTGCTAATGTTTATCTCGATTGGTACGAAGTAGAGAGAAGAGTATGTTTGAACTTAGAAGTTGTTACAGAGATGTAGAGAAAGTCACCTGCATAGAGCACATAAAATTTGTATAGGTTCAAACGTACATGGAGAGATGCAGGAGAACCTGAACGTAAGCTTGGAGAATACACCGAAGAGTACACTTGTTGAAGTATTTATATTGCTTCATGGCGGGTACATGAACAAATGTACCTTCTGGTCTCACAAAGAAATAAGGTAAACTCTTTAATATAAGCATTCAGGCATTCTGATTTAACCGGTACTAGAATCAGACCCTCCACAGAAGTACCGTTGTGGCTGCTGTTTACAATCTGGTTGTAATAAAAGTTAAGTTATATGGAATCATAAAATGAATCTGATTGCTATAATGTTGTTAAACCGTTAAATTAGTACTAAACCATATATATTTGAAACTCTTTTAAATAATATTCCGTCGTAAAATTACCCCACTTCAAGATTTGTATACTTTTATGGAGGGGTATGTTCACATAACGAAGTCACACGTCTTGAGTATTTATATGCATAGACGTATAAAATAATAGGATATGGCGTCTTTTAAACTGCAGCCTGACATTAGTGTCAATGATTTTAATCTTCTAAGTCTGATTTATTGATAGTTTCGTTTATATGTTCTTCCATTAAAATATATTAGGGGTTCGTTAAGTATGCTTTTAATGACACAGAATTTATATCTGTATAAATATTCTGAATAAAGAATAAATTGGTAAAATATTCTGCAGTAAAAATCTGTTGTGTTCCATTCACATGACTTCCTCTATATCTCTGAATCAAATTATTATTGTTAAAAAGTTTAGTCTTTTAACTACGTAATGCTAATCAGGATAAACATTATTAGAAATGGTTCTATTACTTCTTCCTTGTAAGAAGAAGGGAAACAAAACTATACACTACTCTAAAGCGATAGTCAAATATTTTAAAATCTCGTGGCCATGTTGAAATCCGTTTCTTTTCATGCCCAGGAGTTGACAATTTCCCGCATGAAAAAGGCGTGTTTTAAAGCTGAACCCAATAATAAGGAATATCTCAAAAGTAGTTAACTTCAGGAAAAAATATCATAAATGATTTAACGAGATCTTCATTTTTATGTAGCAAGTTTTTTCTATCTCTTACGGTTTACCAGTCTGTCAAAACTCAGGAAACTCACACAGAATAAAGAAGTATTCAGAAACTTCAGGATGTACATTTCATTTGTCATGTAAATATCTTTAATATACAGTATTTTAATCAAAATCGTTTCAGCCATTTTTTAGAAAATAAACATTTTCGAATTTTTTCCATATAAAGAGTGGTTCGGAGTGGGTGATTTTTCTCAAAATCTTCGTGTTGCATCCTTGGAAGATACTAAACTCAACAGCAAAGTTTGATACTTTACCGACTTCTCGTTTTTGAGTAATCGTGTACACAGGCACATACACTTTGACCTTTTTCTAAAAGCGTTTTATTTATTTGCGGTGAAATCTCGGTATCAGATTTTTGGCTGGACTGCAATACTTTCTCTACCTACGGACCATGTATGCAGAGAAAGTAAAAGTTAGTTACTCATCATTGCTCTGTTAAACCCTTGTACATTCAGCCGTGCCTTACAGCAATGTAGGAGTAGTTGCCGAAGAAGCCGGGGGATTTGCCTCCGGCAATTACTCGCCAAAAGGCACGTGGAGTAAGTTCATCGCTTATTTTTCATGTTGTTCCTTAAACTTTCCAGCAAACAGCGAAGACAATAATGGAAGGATACCAAAAGTTTGCTGTTAAAATGTGGAGTAAGCATATGCCTTGTAGACTTTAAACTTTTCTGTTCCAGTTTGAGAACACAATGCAATAGATTTCTGTTTTCCTCAACAACATTATAGTATAGCATTTCAGTTTGAAACAATATTACTTCATAATAATACACAGGTTAAGAATATAGGCGTCATACTTCATCACGACTGAGTATTTTACGCATGCACTGAGAAGAAATTCATGATTACGCTTACCATTCTTAAATTCTTCTACTTCCTCTCTCCTTCTGTCCTATATATCCTCTTACTCTCGTTTTCTCTCCCTCTTTGTACCTTGTATTTACCATTTCCTTTTTTTTCTCCATCACCTCCCCACTCCTCTTTAGCCCTATCTGTTTCTAGCTTATACTAATGAGAGGCTTTTATAACCAACATTAAATTTACTTTTTGAAATTAATATATAAGTTAAACCGTATGCCTCATTTTAATGCGGTAGCTGTATAGCTCTACTTATTGTGTTACTCAGTTAACATACATAACTAACAGTAACGATGCAGTGGTAAAGTTCTTAATGTTCAACCAATACTTTTTATTCTATTTATACCCCGCCTTTAAATGCAAATAGTCATATCGACAATCTAGCGGCAATAATGTTTACTCGCGCATAATTTCATTGGGTTTTATGTCTTTATGTTTATATGTTCTGAGGAGGATAGGGAATAATCTTGGTTAAAAAAACTTGCCACCCCCAGCCGGGACCAAAAATCTCTCGCATTTCAGGCAGAAATAGACAGATCTACAACATTGCTTTTCATTTTTAATATTTATGATACAACAATTAAAACACTTAAATTATATGTTTTAATTTCCATAAAAACAAAAATTCATAATTCATTTTAATATACTCTGATACAAAAGATACAATTAATAAAATTAGATATATTTAATTACATTAATATTTAACATTATCTTAACTATTTAAAAATGCCTTCACAGTAATCTATTTCTGTACTCATCACCTCATTGTTCTCTGTTAGAGTTGCAGGACCAGGCAACGGTGTTCGGTAGGTTGTGGCTGGGTGGTGGCTTACGCTCTATAAAGGTTTCTTCCTAGTGACGTTGCCGGGGCATCCTCGTCAGGACGTACCTCCTGGTTCCTTCGAGTAAGGCGCTACCTCGCAGTAGCACTGGGTGTTCAGGGGCTTATGGGAGTGCGCCGGGCATCGTCAAATGCGTTTCATCTGGAAACATTAGTGGTCTCTTTATTATGCTTGCACTCGTGGTCATCCGGTTCTGGTCACCCTTTTGGTCACTCTCCTCATCGCTTCACCTGTTTGTCTACTTCAAAGGCGCCGTGGAATTTTCTTACCATAAACTTCACATCTTGAGACACACATCCACTCTAAGTGGAATTCTCTTGTTCATTTGCGATTTCAATTCCTTGACAAGAACTATTGAAATATTTCGGTATCTGATATGTATTTTAAACAAGTTAGATATACTAAAGCCTTGTATCAAGCCCTTAGTTGTTTGAAAACTGCACTCAACGTGAAATTGAGAATTCCGATACCATCTCTGAATTAATACTATTCAGGACAAAATATCCCCAATACTTATCATTTATTTCCACGATTGATTTAGGGAAGTCTCTCTAGATCAATAAATATCCAATTTTTCTGTACTTTTAGCGTGCATTTTAGTAAAACATTAATCAGGTAAAAAAAATTAATACGTACTAAATATAAATATATTTTCATCTCTAGAGTTAACGAAAGCTTCACTAAATAATTAAAAGTGTAAGGGATATTATTTTACGATGTTATTTGCTGACATTGATTGTATCTGTGTTTATTCGATGATATATTCACGTTAAAGACCATTTTATAAATAAGTAATAATTGTGCAATCTGTATATCGAAATATTTAACCATCAAAATGGACGACAAATAATTACATAATATTAATTGAGCCAATATATTGGCATAGAAACATCGTAGCTGAAATATAAAACGCATAATTTAATTCATTTGTCGTTTCGAACGTGCCTTTCTTAAGAGCAATGGCATCATATAACAAAATTTTCATATGATGCAAAATATTAAAACAAAAGCTCATTCTTGCCATATAAATATTATTTCAGTTTGTTACCATGTAAATACCATAGTACATAAGAAGATAGATTTCAGTTCATAATCAGTCTCGATCTTGAACACTAGTAAATGGACCTCACTTCGCTAAAATACGTCATATATACAAGCTATGATGTCTTCGTATTACACTGATTTAAAATATTTAAATTGATCATCGAATATCAAGAGACTTACGTATTATTATTGGAAAATTTCTTACATTCATATAACAAGAAGGAAAAAAAAAAAACGTGCTCACAGTTTGTTCGCTGAGATGCTACGAATAAAAACGACATAAACTATCATTCTTGTATTCATCTCTTTTAATTGCTATTAGAGATATTAGAAGAATCTAGTACTAATATCGAACGAGAACTACTTGAGTTTTGTTTTGAATGTTTTATACGTAATACACAGGCCGACAATATACATTTAAAGAAAGGATTTCATTATTGTACCAGGCTGTTAAACCGTTGAACGCAAATTCTCTTCCATGTTCAACACACAAGAACAAATGACAGGAGATGAAACCTACATCACTCTTATAAAAATCTTTAGTATAAAAAAACCCAACCTAATAATCCAAAACTTAAACCTGTAATATAAAATCTATATCAAATTGGCATCAATAATTTAAATTCCTTTTCAAAGGTTATGTTCTTTTTTAGCCAAAATAGACTTAAGTTATAAAAGCTAAAGTAATTGTCACTTCTGAAATTTTATTTCAATAATGCAGAATCACTTAAATTTTGTATAAAATATTAACTAAAGAAGAGTATTTACTTAATTTATTAATTATTTAAAAGGTATGGGCAAATCTTGATATTTTAAAGGGCAATACAGAAGCTACGTATGTCGGTTTTCTTGCATAAAGCTGAAATTATGTTATTTTTCACTTATAATTGTCGTGTTAAAAATTCCAAGCTGTGCAATTAGCGGCCATCACTGTTCCTATAGTAAGCAGCATTTGAGGTTTCACTTAAAACTAATTTAGTAAACCAGTTGACGGGGTCTAATGGAGTAACGTAAGGGTTCCGAATTAAAAATAATAACCGGAGAATACTCCCGTAGAATGTTCATAGAACAGAACACACGCGCGTTACGTCGAGGTGAAAATCGCTTTTAGTTGGCCTCGATTATAATGTTTGAGCTCATTATATCATCAACAGATCTATTATTCACTCTAATTGGAAAGCCATTTTCATACATAATGATGAAGGGTATCCAAACACCCACCGCATTAAGGGATATGCTCTGTATAACGACTACAGGTTTGTCGTTTCTGTTTTGTTGCGCGTATGATACAAAAAAAAAAAAAAAACTTCAGGGGGGGGAGGGCTGGAAGCGCAAAGAAAAGAACGTGAACGAGAGTGACCAAAGCAAACAATAGAGAGAAAATATCCCACAATTTATTTGCGTTGGAATGTGAAACATGACAGAAGTTGTGGAATTTGGGAGCACTTTTTTTCAGCATTCTCTCCACTTCACAGACTGGGATTTCTTATTAGGAGAGGCTTGGAGCTTTGGGCTGTAATTTGGGGTTAGTAAAAACCTATAATTTAATTTCGAAGCTTTAATTTCACGCTCATGAGGTTGAAAAATATAGAATGTGGCATTTTCATTGCAAAAATGTGTAAAAAACATAAAACACAACTTTTTGCTATGTTTGCTATTAACTTATGCTAACAATTGTGATGCTTTAATTTAATATTCTATTCTACCCAAAATTCTATACCCAGATTTCACCGGAAATAAACGTTTTAGGGTCCCCTGTATCCAAAAAAAAGTATTTTCAGAAAAAGATCTGTGTGTATGTGAGTGTCCAGTCCGTGTGTCTGTGAACACGATAACTCAAAAACGAAAAGTCATTAAAATACCAAACTTGGTATTTAAGCATAGTATCTTCCAGAGATGCGACACGAAGATTTTGAGAAAACCGCCACAGCACAAACATGTCCTTTATATGGAAATGTTTTCGAAAATTTTGATTTTCTCAAAAATAGCTAATGATTTTGATTAAAGTACCTATATTAAATATATTTATATAGCCAATAAAATGCATGTCTTAAATTTTCTGGGAATAGCCTCTTAATGCCTCTTTTTTCTAAATGAATTTTGCTGTAGTTTGCGTAATTGGTAAACCTAAAAGATAGACAAAAACTTACAACACAAAAAACGAAGATCAGGTTAAAACACACAATTTATGTCATATACGTTTTTTTCGAGTTCACCATTTCCGAGATATTCCTTATTATTTGTTTCATATTTAAAATACTTAAATTTTTTTCATACGGAAAGTTCTAAACTGCTGGCCCTGCATAGAAACGGATTTCAACCACATGGCAACCAGCTTTTAAGAGATTTGACATTCGTGTATTAGCCTAGTGTATTTCCTTATTTTCCTTCCAGCTTCAAGGAAGCAAGTAACTAAGACAATTTCTGCTAATATTTTGTCTCGATTATGAAAAAGTAGATAGCAGAATATGCTTTCAATAATAATTTTTACAGTGATGTAGAGAAAGTCATGTGAATGGAACACGTTAGATTTTTATAAACCTGGTGCTCCGGTTAGCTATGTAAATGCACTGTAGACTCTTTTCAGTCTTCGCTCTGTAAAGTAGATTAGTCTCGGAAAAGGGCCATTCTGCTTCACAAATTTGAATGTTTTTGGCGCTTAGCCGCTAATAGCACGTCTTTTCATAGTCCCACATACATATCAATTATTGTCGACGAACAGTCACTGAACATTTTACACACATGAAAATTAAATATCGGCCATTGCCTAGCGACTAATGGGTATATTTGTATACGTAAAAATCTGATGTGTTCCATTCACATGACTTTTTCTACATTTCTGTAACAAAGTATTGTTATCATTTCAATGGAGATAAAATTAGTAGAAATAGTCTAATTAGTTGTTTTCTTGTAAGCAGAAGCGAAATAGGGGAGTATCATACACTAAAGTGATAGCCAAAAGCTGGTTACTATGTGACTGAAGTTTCTTTGTTTGTATGGACGTATTTGACAGATTCCTGAATGAGAAAGGAATCTAAAACAAGGAATATTTAAAAAACGAAAATGTTTTTTTTTGGTTACAGGGGACCCTAAAATATATATTTCCGGTGAAATCTCGGTATCAATTTTTTTGGGTGGAGTGCAATACCTTCTCTATACACTATGTACATAGTACGTGTAGAGAAAGTAAAAAGTGGCCCATTCCCTACATCACAATTTTATTTTTACCCTTTTAAAGGTTTCTCATCTCGGGTAACCAATTTTTGACTCTTCTCGCCTGATATCTGTACTTCAATTGAAATTCAGAGACCAAAACGAATCAGTACAGGATACCTATACAAACCAGGTGAAATGAGGGGGTGGTTCCACCAAAAATTTATGGGTATTAATTGAATGCTTATACATATTCTATGCATTTTTATGAATCATTTTAGAAAAATTAGAAACAAAAATTGCAATTCCACACAATATTTTTTCGTTTAATTAAACAGATTTATTCTTACTAGAATTATTAACCTACTATCCCTAAGCCTAACAATGGAACGCCAAGTAAAAAGTCTAAGACGCTCCATTTCCGTCATTTTGATTATTAAAGTCAAAATGCCAAAAATGCATTGAGGGAAATTCTTATAATGTGAAATATATTTATTAATTTCAAACTCAATATTACAGTCTATACATATATTCTTACAAATGGCGTTGCATCTGCTATTATTACTACAAATTCTATAAAGCTTTAGAGAGAAAATCATAGCTATTTAACTCTCTAGAGGAGTGGATTTTAGCTCCCCTTTATAAGGAAGTTTATTTTTTCAAATTGATTCCTCTGGTAAATATGACAGCTCCCCAGAGTTCAAGACAGTGTCTTCTTTTCAAATATATGGAGTATGTGTTCAGTATTTTTGCTTTGTGTAGCTTTTTAAAAATATTTTCTGGTATAAATGACCTGATTTCTCTTTAATGATTGCGGAGAGCTGGATTAAATGTTGGAATTATAAAAACAAACGTTAAGTGCTGATGTAGATGCGCTTTGGTGTTAACAACAGGGTTAGTTATTTTTTAAAAAAAAATGCTGAAAAAAGAATCCTATGTTCATTAAGAAACTTAGTGTATAAATTGTAATGTCAGCTTAAAACACCTGCAACTACATGCTGTAAAAATGTCAGTGTGAGATGTTAAATCATTTCTGGGTCATTGGGTAATGATATTAGCATGTTTAACTGACGGGAAATGACTTTTAGCCTCTCATTAAGTCAGGAGAACTCTTAAGAGTCATGCATCGTCATCGTAATCTTCTGCCTAAACTTCTGCCAACGTTTCGACCTCTTGTTGGAACCGTCTTCAGGGCTACACACCGCCGTGTGCAGCTGATTTTCATTCTTTTATGCTGAAGGACTCAAGGATTCTATTCCTATTTGTCCGGATGACACCACCAATCACAACCATCTTACAGAGCTATCTTACTGAGAGAGGAGGCGCCGTAAAACCGCGTGTGACTCGTAATTGAATTGACTCGATTCCCGGTGGCCACCTGTTCCCCATGTTTTTTTTTTCCTTGGGTTTCCCAGAGTTGTGAGGTAATTGCTGGAATGAATTCCCTTGTCCCTAAACTTGTCTGTCTCTCATTTCGTTGTATTCATCATTCCCCCGTTTGGTCTGTTTGAGGGTTGGAAATGTAGGCGGTAGTGTTTCGGTGCCGCATGCTATGGAAAAAGTTGAGTGTATGTTATTTAATATTTTATTACTAAAATAGTTGATGATCCTAATTTTAAACGGAATTGATTAGCTTTGCTGGGGTGGTTGTAAGGGATGGTTAAGTAAAAAGGAACAAAGGCTTCTATGGAACTCCGTCCCTAGGTCTTCGGCTGGAACAGAAGATACAGACCTGCCCCTTTGCAGGAGCGATGGATCCTCTGGTGGGTGCAGCTCTGCCGGGGAGTTGGAATTCAGTTATTGGTGTGCGATCACTTTGGTTTTGCCAGCAAATGTTTGCTCTCATCTCATCCCCCCTCCCATGGGGTGCCCCTTCAGCAGCATAGATACAATATGCTTAC
Source organism: Hymenopus coronatus (assembly GCA_030762935.1). Classification (NCBI taxonomy): domain Eukaryota; kingdom Metazoa; phylum Arthropoda; class Insecta; order Mantodea; family Hymenopodidae; genus Hymenopus; species Hymenopus coronatus. The sequence continues at coordinate 74,157,729 of CM060896.1, read as the reverse complement.
TTGACCGATTTCGCGGACCCTCCAAAAATGTCCCTAATAGGTGGGTATTTTTATAGAATTCTGTAGGTTAGGTAGAAATTACAATGGGAATGATTTATTAAGACGAGTTGTATTGTTATGTCAAGTTATATCGCGAATGCAACAATTTATCTTCTGCGTATGCGCCTTGAGTCACACACCAACAGACAGCATACCCCAGTAAGAATTGGTCCATTCTTCAGCGGACGGCCACACCATCTTTCCAACTCAACCAAATGTCAATTACTGCATCGCAAAGACACCTGTGTGTAGTCGGGGACTCTCAACCGGTTAGCGTAATTTATGCCCCAGAGGTAGCTTTCCTTTTTCATCTTATTCTTTTTTCTTGTGTTTAATTTTCAACGCAGCACATCAGAGCGCTGTAGATAGAAGAGAATGGTCAGAGAATTTCGCGCATGCGAGGAACGCGAAGCCACTTAGCATTTTCATTTCTCTCCCAAGGAGAAGGCAAAACCTGACATTTTTATGTCGGTCTTAAAGCAGTCTCTATATATCTTAACCTAGTGCTGCTGCTAGGCCTGGAAGGAACACCAGCTGATGGAATATTAGCGTAGTTGAAAAGTGTTCCTTGTTTATCTATCTCGCACCAATTGAGGACTCTTTTTAGCAGCAGTATATAAATGCAAAACACATTTTCAGGAAATATAAAAGTGTTTCTCAAAACGTGTTTATCTTTAAAATATTTTAAAACATTTTATTATTTTAAATAATATTATTTACTATTATTTTAAATCTGATTTATATTATTTTGACAAAAGTAATTAAATTGATAATTTGCTGACGTTGTTTACTGTTCAAAATAAATAGATAGCTACAAATAAATATATTTTACATTTCATTTCTCTTCTTTTTGCAAAGGCATTTAAGTTAATAGCTTGCTGAATGTTTTATTATTTAAATGCAAACACATTTATTCACATATTACCTTGTAAAATTAAGAAACTTAAAAACTTACGAAATTAATTGTTTTAAACTGAATTCCACTTTCTTGAAACAGTCAATTGGTTTTCATTATAAAAAAGTATATTTATCTAAAAAAAAACAGTGAGATTTTGCATTCATGATTTTTTTTCGAAAAATATAATTTCTCTGTTACCTCTTTTGTGTTATAGGAAGTTTGTGCTTTATATTTAATGTGCTATATTTATAACATTAAAATAAGTAAAATATATAAATAAATGACATTATCTGAGGTATTTTAGAACAAATTACATGTATAGGAGACAATGTTTAACTGGATTCATTTTAATCTCGAAAATCTTGTAAAAATTTTAAAAAACAAATTAGGCATGGTGATATTATTTTGTATACAAAACTACACACAGCTGTTTAAAGTACATTTACGGCAATTGAGATATACTTGAGAAACAAAAGCACCCATTCAACCCTTCAAACTATAAACTGTAAAGTTAATATTTATGGAGCATTAAATTAATAATAACGAACCTTGCGGGAATCAATTTGAAAGCTTAAACTCTATAAAAAGAATGATGCGTTTTATTCCATGACTTTATATAGCTGTTCTACAAATATCTTTTCTTACAAAAGGTTCTTCTTTTATTTACATGATGCTAATTAAGATAAAAATGATCTAAATTGGTCTTATTACTTGCTTATTTTTAAGTATGAAGGGAAATAAGGGAATGCACGGACTAAAACGATAGAAACATCCTTTAGAAGCCGATCAATATGTGAAAATAAAAGTTCTATCCTCTTTGCTTGCTAGGAATACACAAAAGAGAGGCGAAAAGAAAGATCAACTTCGTTTGAGAAAATTTTAAGTAGCTTAAAACTGAAACAGATAACTCGGATATCCCTACAAAAATGTATGTGGCATGAATTGTGTGTTTTAATCAGATATACAATTTTTATATAGTAAGTTTGTGTCTATCTCTTATGTTTAACCGTTTCCGAGATATTCTTTGTTATCGCTTTCAATATTAAACTACTTTAAACCCTCCTCAAACAGGAAGGCACTCGTTGATTTCTGTTTTGTTTTGCTCTTGGCCGTGCAAAAGGAACCTATTTCAATTGTTTCACATAGCGTCCAGCTTTTTAAACATTTGACTATTGCTTTAGCTTAGTGCATTTACTTATGTCTCTTCTACTTACTAAGAAAACGGGTAGCAAGAAACATTTCTGCTAAAGTTTATCTCAATTATTATGATGCAGATAAAAGAATATTTTTCTGTAAGATTAGTTTATTTGCACAGTAGGTAGAGGGATGCATGTGAATGGAACACATCAGATTTTTCGATAGAATGAAATATTCACTTTCCTTTAGTTTCTGGCAGATAAAGTAAGGCTATTTTCCAGAAAAATTCTGAAAATGCTCGGAATTTGAAGTATTTTTTGTTCTTAATCTGACTAGTTCTATCAATGTCTCTAACAAGCTCCCTTGCTATCTGTATATGGCGCCAGGTCGATGTCTCTTGTTTCTCTGTATGGAAGACAGCAGAAAACAAGTCGTAAACAACAATCCAATTGGAAAAACAAAGCTTTAGCAAAGCGCTCTAACTGGAGAATCTATTCCCTTTGCATATTAAATAAATACACGTAGAATAATAAATATTTTCGTGTTAACAACAAAGGTTAAACATTTTGAAATACGACAGTAGCCTTCGCCATATTTCAGATTCACATAACTTTACACACTTCGCTTGTTCTGCCAAACCAAAGTCTGTAGTTAAATGAAATATTGCAGTTCGGAACAAGAGGCACTTCGGAGTTACAAAAAATATTGCCCAATTTCCGACGTTGTAATTCTGTAACGATGTCCGCCTCCTTCGGTTTGTGGGAGGAACACGAGGTGCTGACAAAGAGACATATGAGTCTGCTGTACGGGGGTGGAATGCGATGGGCCCCTTCTGAGGATGAAGCAAATACTCTCTATGGGTGGGCTTTTGGGGCATGTCAAATTGATGCGTCTATGACACTGATAACGATTTGAACACGTATTTACTTTTTCTGCAAGGTAAACACAAGGTATTCCATTCCAAAAACTCGACACTGTAGTAATCAGAAATACATGTTTTAGGGTCGCCTGAATCCAAAATAGCATTATTACTTTCTCTACACGCACTATTTACGTAGTGTTTAGAGAAGTTATTGCATTCTACATAAAAATTTGATACCGAGATTTCACAGGAAATACACGTTTTAGGGTCCCCTGTATCAAAAGATTTCATTTTTGGAAAAAAAGTGTGTCTGTGAACACGATAACTCAAAAACGAAAAGTTGGCAAAATACCAACCTTAGTGTTTAGGTTAAGTATCTTCCAAGGATGCGAAGATTTTGAGAAAAATCCCCCCACCTCAAACCACCCTTTATATGAAAAAAATTCGAAAAATTTAATTTTATCAAAAATGGTTATAACGATTTTGGCTAAAATATCGCATATAAAAGATATTTATATGGTAAATAAAATGTATATCTTGAACTTTCTGGGAATAGCCTCTAAGGACCTCTTCATTCCGAATGAATTCTGCTGAATTTTGCGTAAGTGGTAAACCGTAAGAGATAGACAGAAACTACAACACAAAAAATGTAGATCACGTTAAAGCACACAAGTTATGTCTTATATGTTTTTTTTTTTCGCGGAATTGACCATTACTGAGATATTCCTTGTTATAGTTTTCAGATTCAAAATGCAGCTTTTGCCACACGGAAAGTTGCAAACTCCTGGCTCTGTATAGAAACGGATTTCAACCACATGGCAACCAGCTTTTAAGAGATTTGACATTTGTGTATTAGCCTTGTGTATTTCCTCATTTTCCTTCTACTTACAAGGAAGCAAGCAATTAAGAAAACAACTGCTAATGTTTATCTCGATTATCACAAAATGATTTGTTACAGTGATATAGAGAAAGTTATTCGAATTGACACATCATATTTTTAGAAAAAGGTCGTGTGTCTGAATACAATTCAAAAACGAACAGTTGTTGATATAATCAAACTTGGTATTTAAGTTAAGTATTTTCCAAGTATGCTGCATAAAATTTTGAGAAAAAATTCCATTCCAAACTACCCTTTTCATGGAAAAAGTTTCGAAAATTATGTTGCTCTCAAAAATACTTCTAACGATCTTGATTAAAATACCGTATATTAAATATATTTGCATGAAAAATAAAATGTATGTTTAGAATTCTGAGAATTGCCTTTAAAGACATCTTCTTTATGGATGAATTTTTCTGAATTTTGAAAAAAATAGTAAATGATTTACATTCCTTAGTTTACCTCAAGATTGCAAGATTTGCATACTGCGTCCATTTTGGAATCAGGTGTGCCTGTAAGTAACCAAAGTCCATCTAATTCTATAGCTCTAGCATTTACTATTTTAAGACAGGATTTACGATGGTGCAATCTTAAATCACTGTTTATTTTCTCTATATGTACTATGTACACAGTGTACAAAGATAGTATTGTATTGCACCCAAAAATTGATGTCGAGTTTTCGCTGGAAATATGTTATGAAGTTCCGCAATAACACAAATTAGACAAATTAGACAAAGTATGTGTCTCAAAAAGTAAAAGACCGTAAAATTCCAAACTTGTCATTTCAGTTTAGTATTTTCAGAGGATTTAATGCGAAGATTTTCAAGCAAATCCCCAAACTAGCCTTTGTAAGGAAAAGTTTTTGAAAATTTTATTTTTCTCAAAAATGGTTCTAACATTTCGATTAAAATATCCTATATTAAATATATTTACTTCACAAATAAAATGTATATCTTACATTTTTTGCGTATGGGTCCTGAAGACGTGTTCGTTCCGGGTGAATTTTGCATAACTGGTAAACAGAAATAGACACAAAAACTTACTACACAAAATTGTTAAAGACACAATTTATGTCGTACACATTTTTGTTGTATAGTTGGTCGCCTCCAAGACATTATACTATATTGCAGATTATTGGTTTCAATTTTAAAGTGCGTAACTTTTCTCAAATTTTCTCACCTTTCTTTTTATCTCTCTTTTGCTTTATTGGCCGTACAAAGCGAAGGACGATGGAATTTTTTGGGCGTAAAATTCTTTAGCATGGCTCCTTCGGAAGGGAAGTAAAACCGTGGGTCCCGGTACGTAAAAGAACCTCAAGCCTGATAGAGAGGCCGAGAAGCACAGTAGATAAAGAGCGTCCTTAAATAAAAACGTCATTTCATTTTTTTTAATACAAAGCCAGCCGAACGTCAATTGTTCACTTATGGACCAGCTTTTAAAAGAGCTGACTATCGCCATAGCCTCGTGTTTTACTTAATTTCCTTTCTGCTTAAAAGGAAGCAAGTAATAATGCAATTTCTAGTAAAGTTTATCTCCATTAGTATAATATAGATAAATAAATAATCTTTTGTAGCAATGGATTGTTTGAAGAACCGGTAGAGAAAGTCACATGAATGGTCCACATCAGATTAGTAACATTCCATTTGGTTCTTCCATTTATTGTTGCACTTGAGCAATTCTACGCGCCAATAGGTATAATTTCTGGCCACCTTTTCATAACATTGTTAGAAATAATAATAATTATAATAATATGGTAATATAATAATAATAATAATAATAATAATTAATAATACTTATGACGCCAATTTGCCTCAAGTTTACTAATATAGCTTTGTATAAAATAGATAAACTCTGTTATTAGCACCTTAGGCCATAAAAATTACCTTCATTCACATCAGTTAAATCCAGACAATTACGAATTTACATGACTAAAATAAACATTTAAAGCTAATCATAATGCGAAAAGGTGATATTCCATTCTTAGACTAATATTCTTTAGGTCCACCGGGATAGCGTGGTAGTAGCCAATCTGCCTCACGTTAAACAGTTTGCGAGCTCGAACCTCGCTTAGGGTGAGTTACCCGGCTAAGGTTTTTTTCTGAGAAGACGAATGCTGAGAAACTTTAAGCTCCATGGATCCCCAGATCACTTGAGCATCATTTCACCAATTTCATTCATCGTCCGATATGACCACCAGGACGTTAAGCTACACACACATACACACACATATGTATGTGTGTATATATATCTTTAAAGCTTATTTTCCATCTACTATACGTTACTCGAGATAAAAACTTGTAGAAAATGTCCTTTTATACTTCAATAAGTTGTTGCTATGTCATAACACTGAAACTTTCTTTTCTTAACTTCACCAGGAGAAGGAAACGCAAATCATGACTTCCAATTTGAAAATAAAACTGAAAAAGAAAATTAATATCTAGGCGATTATACCGGTTGGAAGGGAACTTATTACATTTCTTCTAATATGTGAATCACAGAAGCATTATAAACAAAAAAAAAAATCTAATGACATTTTGTATTTGATCAACCAATTTTGAAAAAAATAAATGGTTATTGTTCTAAATTGGATGCATAATTTCACAAGAATGTACAAAGATAGTAGTTGTTACTTGTAAGATGCAGAGAATAACATATTTCTGACATTTATTTCGGAAGGAATTATAGGAATTCACACAATTTCAAAATGATTAATATCTAAAAAGGATTAAAGGAATATTCCGAGCAGCTTTTTAGACGTGAAGTAACTTGACAATCTTGCGTTGAGGTTGATCAGGTTTCTGAACCGGCTTCTGGATGTAAACACGTCGGTAGTTTGCAATCACGACGCACGGTGGTGTAACGCTTTGGGAGATGAGTGCAACTGGCATTTTGATTGGCCTACTCTCGCACAGTAAAAAACGGAAGGAATTCTTCAACGTCCTAGTGAGGCGTGTTTATGTACTGACCCAGCGCAAGTGACGCCCACACAATCTGCAGCGTTGTCAGCTTGTCTGTCTCTTACTTTCGGCTAAACTAAAATATCTCCGTAGGCAATGGTCAAAGACAAAGACGTAATATACAAAATGTATTCCAAATACCGAGCTCTATCACTGTCTTAAATTAATGTAATGACTTCCCTTCCACCCGGTATATCATATACAAAAATATATATTCGACATAAATTGTGAGTTAAGAGAGATCCAGATGTTTTGTGTACAAAGATTTTATCTATCTCTTATGGTTTACTATTATGCAAAGGTCATTCACAATTAAGAGGACTGTGGAGGCTATGCCCAGTAAGTTTAGCATTGTAATAAATATCTTTATTGATTCGAAAATCGGTTACAAATGAAGACTATAAGTTCACTGTTGCAAATAATTCACTCGACGATGAGACAAATGCTGGCTGCGCGTCATCAGTGGCTCACGCACAACTGCATGCTAACACTCCTTACTCGCGATTCAGTACAATTTACAACACACTGCACTGCAATTCTTTTATAGCTAGAAAATAACTTCACATAACTTGTTGGAAGATTCTGGAAGCCGAAGCTTGGAGAAGATTTGAGAGTTCCGAAGGTCCCGATTATCATCGGATCCCACTTCCAATATTGTTACGCATTCCAAGGTATACTACAGTGACTACTCACATACCAAAGTAAATTTAAGCGCGGTCATACACGGACCTTACAGTAGATAATATATAGAATTGATCTGTTATGATAATCTTTTAAATATCTGGTATTTTAATAAAAATGTGTAAGAATTATTTCTGAGAAAATTAAAGCTTTTGAAAACGTTTTTATGAAAATGTATTTTGGGGTAAGAGGACTTTCTTGAATATCTTCGTGTTATATTCATAAATGATGCGCATCCATGAAAAATGCCGACCTTCCCGTCTTGAAACACGCTGTCCACAAACACACACACATATACACAGTTTTCCACAGCGCGGCCGATTAGATCACATTTGTTGGTGAGTAATTATAAAAATTACAAAAAAAAAGCTTGCGGTTGATTTTGGATCAAATGAAATAAAATTTCCTTACATATTACCATTGGCTCACTGTTTGACATAACGACTTGCTGAATAAATTGTCGCTTAGTTAATTTCCACTGGTAGTCGCCTCAGTTTCTTAACATGGTGTGTGTATTAGTGATTTTTATCACAAACAGCAGAAGTTCAATAGCATTGAAAGGTGGCTAGCTCTACTGCTCGTAAGTATATCATATCTAAAAATTATACGCTAACAACATCATAGTCTCTGAACGAGCAAGCTACGAGTAGTTATCATACCCATAAACAACTGAAAAACCACTCCAAAAGGAAATGGAATGCGAAGTTTATTGGTCTGCAAATTAGAAATATTCTGTTGAGGTGTCTGCTGTAGCAAAAATACAAAATAAAAATTCAACTTATAGTCTTCACTGCATTGTTTATGTAAATTTCTGGAGCTTTTAAAAACTTGTCCATTTTTCCTCATATTTTTACCCTTAACAAAATAGGGTTGCCAACAAACCAAGTAGTAAGAGGAGCATAAGCATTAAAAAGATGCAAAATGAAACTTCACCACGCATATTTTCTCTATGTAGCAGCTTTTTTATTTTTTGTATGGCATATGAACAATGTATATAGTAGGTAGAGAGGGTATTGTATTTCACTAAAAATATGATACCGAGATTTCACCGGAAATATACGTATTGTGAACACATGAATCAAAATAAAACATGTTTAAAAAAGGTTAGGTTGAGTGTTTGTCTTTGGACAACATAACTCAAAAACGAAAAGTCAGTAAATACCGAGTATTAGTATTTAAGTTAGATATGATGCGATAGGAAGATTTTCAGGAAAATCCCCCCACTCTAAAACACACATAGATGTAAAAATGTTCACATATTTTGACTTTCCAAAAATGTTTCTAACGATTTGTATTAAAATGCCATAAAATAAAGATATTTATATGACAAATAAAATCTACATCTCAAATTTTCTGGGAATAGTCTTGGAAGTCCTCTACAATCTAAGAGACTTTTGAATACTTAGTAAACCGTAAGAGATAGAAAAAAACCAATGTAAATCTCGACAAACTATCTGTCTTGATATAAATTATATCTTTTATATTTTGTTGTGGAATTGACTATTTCTGAGATACTCCTTATTATAAGTTTCAATTTTAAAATACTAAATTTTCTCAAGCAACAAGTCGTCTGTGTTTCTTTTGTTTTACTCCTAGTCATGCAAAGAAGCGAATTTCAATGGCAATTGCATAGCCAGAATTCTTAAAACATTTAACTATCGCTTTAACCTAGTGTTCTCTCTTAGTTCCCCTCTACTTATAAGCAACTAAATAATAAGACCATTCGGCTAAGCTTGTCTCGATTACATGGAGGAGCAAGGAATAATGTTTTGTAAGAAATTTGTTTTTAGAACAAATAGAGAAAATTATGTGAATGGAACACCAGATTTTTTTCAAATCTTAACTCATATTCCTGTACGGAAGGATTTCAGTCCTCGGCTAGTAGCATAGACAGAGGCAGAGGATCCAGTTGGTTAAGCCTCTAGACAGGATGGTGCAAAGGGATGTATAAAATTTGTATCCAGATAAACGAAACAGGGTTTGCGATAAGCTTAATTATCACTGAGATATTTTATATTAAATATTAATTTAGGAGTGTGTCCTCTACGAATACATATAATATTTTAAAACAATACGTTTTACGTTCAAAGGAAACGTTGTTACCAGTAATCGCAGTTAACTAAATGTAACAGTAGACGCAAGCAGCACGCTTTCCAAAACCTTTTTAACAGAGAAAGCAAAACGGGAGGCGGGAGCGGTAGCCTTAGCAGTCCTGACCGGACAGTAAGTGCACCGACACCGCCTCTATCTCTGAAGTAATTTAACCCCGCAGCGCTGATAAACCCATCTGCACTCTCTAGTTACCAGGAATCACTTTAGAATTGAATATCGAAGTAGTGTTTTGTTCATAAATTGATTCGTGTTTGAAAATATGTGCTCTAATTTATCACAATTCCCGCTGCTCTTAAAGATTACTGTGAAATATGAAAAAATATCATCTCAGAACATACTAAGCTTATTTCCGTCTTTAATATTGTAATATTGATATGTCAGATCTGTGTTTGGGTTATATGTGTGACTAAAGGAATTTGGTCTATTGTCAATTGAACCTTAGAATGTCTAACAAATGATCAACTCCACGAAAAAAATGTACATAACACTAATTCTCTGTTTGAACGAGATCCACATTTTCTGTTAAGTAAGTTTTGTCTATCTTTTACGGTTATCCGCTAAATTCTTGCAGAACAAACAGTTCTTCAGATGCTATTCAAAGAAAATTCAAGATATACGTTTTATTTGTTATGTAAATATCTATAGCTTACGATATTTTAATCAAAATCGTCATTTTTGAGAAAATCAAAATGTTTAAAAAAGTTTCCAGATAAGGGGTAGTTGGTGTTGTGGGGATTTTCTTAAAAATCTTCTTGTCACATCCTTGGAAGATACTGAACTTAAATTGTTAACATTTGGCATTTAAAGGACTTTTCGATTTTGAGATATGTTGCCCAAAGACGCACAAACACGGACATTTTTCTAAAAAACTTTTTTATTGGATTCAGGGGGTGTCAAAACATATATTTTTATGAAATCTCGGTATGGAATTTTTGGGTGCAATACAATACCTTCCTGTACACTCATAATACATGTAGAGAAAATTAAAATAATTTATGAAATGTGGCCTAATGACAGAAAATAAAATTGTATCTAACATCATTAAAGAAAAAGTCAGGTACTTTCCTATGAAAAGCGCGTAAAGTAATTTGTCTTTTCTAATTCTCTTACAGCTACGAGAGGTGTATTTTTTCAACTTCCGATAGGCAATAAATAAACGACAAGTTCATAGAAAACAATTATTTTATTACTAAAAGTTATGTAAATACTTTTCAACATAATCACCGAAAAGATTGAGACATTTATCGTACCTGTGCAATAGCTTTGCAATACCCGCTTCAAAAATGAGCATTGTAGCTGTTTTGAAGATCTTCTTTGTTTAAAAGTGCTGCCCTCATTACCACGTCCTCAGGGAAAAGGTGAAAATCACTGGGTGCCAGATCAGGACTGTACGGCGGATGATCGAAAATGTCCCATTGAAATTATTCAAGGAGCCGATGGGTTGTGCCAGTATTCTGTGGACCAGCATTGTCATGGATCAACACAATTTCTGAAGTCAGCATTCCTCTTAGTTTGTTTTGAATGGCTCTCCGCAAACGACGTAAAGTACGAAGATCTTCAAAACAATTTCAATGCTCATTTGAAATCATTAGCGGCAACATTTTTAAAGCAGGTATTGCAAAGCCTGTGCACAGATACGATAAATGTCTCAATCTTTTCGGTGATTATCTTGAAAAATAATCATAAGTGTACCAAACTTTTAGTAACAGAATAATTGTTTTCTATGAACTTGTCTTTTATTTACAGCCTATCGGAGGTTGAAAAAAACGGCCCTCGTAATTTTTTCCTCCCTTAGTGTTTGTAATTTCTTTACACGGACACAAATCTTCTCTTCGGAAACAGGTATATTGTGAACTTAGTTTAACAATATTATTTACAACGATGTTATATTCCCCTGCATTGACTTGTTCAGAAGATTTAGCAAATTAGTTTACTGCTGCTTTTAACAGCTTAGCTTTGGAATACTTCACATGCGTTTCAAATTATCCTCTTCTTGGGTTCTATAGGCTGAATTATTCCTATCCAACCTGATTAAAAAGTCAACATTTACAATTAGTTGAAGATTTAATTTATCCCTCTTCTCCAAGGGCTTCTTAGGATTCGTTTAATATAAAATTCAAGCAATGAGTAACTTCTAATTAAAAAAATAAAGGCTAATCGGAAGATGGGGAACGCAGTGACTCCTAGTTTCGTTAGTATTATTTATTCGAATTATTCTGAAATTCTAATGTATGCTCATGTTAATGATGTTTTTTCTCTAATTCATGTCTCCCTAAAGATTTTTAACTGTAATGCGTCTTGGAATATTGCAATACTTCAAGGGAATATTTGTGCAACAAAACACAATTACTTACATTATTTTTTTACACATACGAAATCGTAAATAAATTATGGACTCTTTGATAATGAGCACTTTTTAACCTTTTTTTACTTTCTTGAGCACGTATGTACAGTGTGCATTGTATTCCACCCAAATGTCCATACCGAGACTCTTAAATAAAAAAAAAAATAATAAAAAATAGTTTTAGACACGTATCCGTGAGCACGCGCGCGCGTGTTTGTGTGCCTTAGACAGCATAACACAAAAATGGAAAGTCGGTTAAATACCAAATTTGTTCCAAGGATGAGACACGAAGATTTTAAAGAAAACCTCCCACCCCAACTACACTTTATATGGAACATTTCCCGAAAATTTTGATTTCTCAAAAATAGCTAAAGCGATTTTAATTACAATGTCATATGTATAAGATACTTTTATTACAAAGAAAATATATATCTTGAATTTTCTGAGAAAGGCTCTGAAACCTTTACATTCTGTATGACTTTTGTATAACTGGTAAACTGCAAAATATAGACAAAAGCTTAAAAAAACACAAAAAAAGGTACATCTCGTTAAATTTCACATTTTATGTTGTATACATATTTTTGTAGATTTAACAGTTTTCAAGATATCCCGAGTTATTGCTTTCAGGTTTAAGTTACATTTTTCTTATCTAAGAGAACTGATTTCAGTTTTTTTCACACAGCGTCCGGCTTTTAACAGTTTTCATTATCCCTTTAGCTTGTGCATTCTTTATTTCCCTTCTGCTTACAAAGAAGCAAGCAATAAGACAACTAAACTAATGTTTATCATCACATAGATACAAGAATAATCTTGTGGGACTCTAAAAGAAAGTCATGTGAATTGAACACGTTCGATTTTTCTTTTGTTCACCATAACATACCCTATCTTATTCAACTATATTGTCTGAGGCCAAAATAATATACATTCTTAGATAAATATTCTGTAACACAAAAGTCACTTAATCTATTCAGAATGAACAGGCAATAGAGCAACGAACATTTCTTTGGATCAAACACAATGGTGGGACTTATAAAAGAAAAGAAAGGAAACTAGCATAAGAAAGGAAAGAAAGGAACGAAAAAGGAAAATATTTGTTGTCTATTATGATTGTAGAATTCAAACACTTGACGCTATAGGAAATGCTATCAAGGCGTGAAATGAGTCTACATAGTGCGGTTGGAACTCATTATGATCATATATCTAAAGTTTATTTCGGTCAGGAAGCCAGCCGCAATGCAAGAGCAGACTAAAGCCCTTGAAATGCTTTATCATCATTCCTACTCTACAACAAAAAATCAAGAGAACACGTCGGCATAGTTTAAGATTCTTTGTGAACCAACACCGGATTCATTCGAAAGGAATCCGGTTCCTATGGTCGAAATGTATTCATTTCCATTTAACAAAGGACGCCTAAGGGTCTAGAAACTCTTAAGAAAGATTAAATCTAGCACATCTTACTAATTTCAGAGCACTGATTCTGACTCTCACGATAAGTCTTTACCTATCACGATAACCCTTTAGTCTGTGGGGAAGCCTAAAGCTTAAAAAGATCTGATTTTATATCTCCATGACTGCTGTTCTAAAGTTTACTCTTGCGAAAGCTTATGTTTCTGCCTGATTTAAGTTCACTTTTGTCTAAATGATTTATTACATTATTTCGTACAAGAGAAATAATGCAGTTTAAGCCATAGTAAATTTTTAAAATCCATGTCGCTATGTTATGGTTATCTTTCTATGACCTAACACAAAAAAAAACCCTAACAATTACTAACCATATATCCCGTGTTTTATGAAGTACTGAAGTTGTTACCTGAGTTAAGGGGGGGAAATATTTGTAAGTTTTATATATACAAGGTGGTTCACCTGTTCCTTATTATTTTTGGAGATAGGCAGCACTTTATACGCTGAAAGTAATAAGGTCGAAATTACCGTGCTAGTCGGCCATTTGGTAACCATGCAAATCTAGCCTGCTGTTCATGGGAAAATAGACCTTAGCAGCAATAATTACGTCCATTCCAAAAGCATGCGCTTAATAACTCCTGTTACAGTGCATGTTATATCAATAGGATCGCTGTCATACGTTCTGCAACGTAAATTATAATGAATGAAGGCTAAATGAACGTCTTAAGCTACAACAAGGCGTCCACAACAGTTGTAAAGAGATCAGAAGCGGAGAGGGAGACATGTGTGACACTACCTACAAGTTTTAATGGAGCAAGCGGGCGCAATGATTGTAGCTCAACTGGTTAATTTCATGATCTCTCTTCACCTCCAACTTGTCAGAGTTCGAGTCCCACAGTTTGCGTGCACTTTTTTTCTTGTTTATGTATTATCCATCGAGGTGCAAAGTTAATTCAGTGTTTATCACTCTAATAATTTTAGGTGTAAATAAAAAGGTATACGAATGAAGAACAAACGATAGTTCATTTTACGTGTCCTTCTTGGATTTTTAATTTTATTTCTAATTATTTTGAAAAAGAAACTTCACTAAGACTTTAAAAAGATAAAGGAAATTTTGAAAACGTATAAAGTTATTAAAACAATTTTAAAATACTAGAACACCTAACATGTTATCGGCTGTTCTTCGTGTTAGAAAATGTTCTCTACAAAATTTGGCAGTTGGAACCCTTGGTGGGTTAGCGAATACTACCGGAAGACTGCTTCGTGGGTCTCGGGAATGATGTTTTCAGGTAATATTGTAATCTGTGGGTTGCATAAAACCAGAGAATAACCACCTTATATATACCAGATTTGTATTTAACAGACTTTTCATTTTTAGTTATCCTTCGCACATCCCATACACGGACCTTTAATAAAAAAAAAAAAAAGTTTTGGACTCGGGTGTCTCATTACATGTATTTCCGGTGTGAAATTTTGGTAGAGAACTTTTGGGCGGAATATGTTAACATTTCCTCTAACTATCATGGGAATCAGAGCAATACTTGAAGCTAAAATTAAAATTACAGTTTAGGTTTAATTTTAAGAGAAACGCTATGTGCAGAATGTCTTTAATAAACATGGAAATTAAATTAATAATGAGAAAAGCACTTGTCATATCGTCGCCCCTCAAGTATAAACACTATTTTTGTCATTTGCGACGTACCTGGCAAAGAACAATAAAACCAGATATTATAGTTTATCAAATTTGGATTAGGCAGTACAAATTAGAACAGGCTGCCATCCGAGATGTGTTGGGCCGGTATGCGAGAGCTGTGTTATGTAAAAAATATCAAAGGCCTATCCTCCTATAATAATAAAATTCGATTTTAATTACTTTTCAAAGCACTGGTTTGCTTAATGATACTTATAGTATTATATCTTCTCACCTGGAGGTCCCGGTTCGATTCCCGGCTGGGAATTATTCCCTCTTCCCCACAGAGTCTGGAAGTATGCATTGCGTCGAGCTGAATCCTCCAAAATATGAGGCAACAATAGAAGCAAGTGAAGTAAAAAGAGGAATGTTTTAATACAGAAAGTTATTATATAGCCGTTGCTGTAACTCTAAAAAGTTTAAAAAAATATAATAATAGGTAATAATAATAAAGGCTACAAAAACAGGAATAATTGCTGAATAGGGTTGTATACAGTTGCACATAACCAATCTGTTCTAACAATTAGTCTCATAAACGGTCAGTCGTTAAAAATAAATGTATGCTCCTTTAGAGCCTAAATACAACAATCATTGATCAGCTTGGTACTGACTCCTTTACCATGTTAAAATTGCCACCATCGTGTGTGTGAATGTATATATACATACACACAACCTCATAACGCAATAAGAGAGCATTACTCAGGTGGCGAGTCAGGAAAATAGATGGAGTAAGTGGAGCAAGTTTGTGCTAATGACACACCGAACGCCTGTATTTTCCTATTACAAAATACTGTTTTTTTGTTCACAAATAGGCCAATATATGGACAGAAGTGAATAGCATCGAAGCTGTGGTGTGTACATGTGTTTTGAAACGAAGCGAACAAAGTGTGGACAGTTTTGTTCAGATCCTATGTAATAGAACTATAGTTTTCAATGCCAATAGTCACATCATCAATACACCTCATGCTCAGTGTTGATTGTGGAGTTAGTGATTTTGAAGTTGGCGAAAAGGGACCGATAAAGACAATTGGGGTAGCATGCAATCAGAATACTACTAAAGGAGTGTAGATAAAGTTAAACAAAACTAAATATCTTTTGAAGCGAGTAAAGTTTATTTTACTGTATTTAACTCTTTGAACTACATGAAACATTTATATACTTAACAGAAAATTCTTTTTTATTTATACAGTACGTTTTTTATAACTCTTTGAACTACATGAAACATTTAGATATTTAACAGAAAGTTATTTTTTATTTATACAGTACGTTTTTCATCTTTACTATCAGATAAATAAAGACTTGTTATAATAATTAAAACCAGATACACGTCGTTAGGGCAAAATAAATAAGTTTCGCATTTAAGAATAACCTCGAAACTCCAGATCAGAAGTAGTCTTTTAGTAGCCAACTGTCCTTTGCCCCTTTATCTGAAAGCTAGAACAGATTTTCTGATTTGCTGATAACAAACAAGTAGAAACCTATTTATTTTCATAGCACGTGCTTGCTAGGAAAACCCACGTAATACACGTCACGCACTTAAACATGACAATAAAGCATGCATAGTTTCGAAATTGCGGTATCAAACTTTGTACTAGTTCCGCAAGCCTTATACGTAAAAGAGGCCTCTGAGCAAAATCAAGCGGTCTTTTACGCCGAATATAGAACGGGACGCTGAAAACCATAGCCTCTAAAGAGCGTCCATACATACATTACTATTTGTACTAGTTCAAGGTATACGGAGGATTGATGAATGTGCTGTTATGAATAATTAAAACTAGTATATAAACAAACAATCTATCAGAATTTCTGCATGAAACAAGATGTGGTATACACATATTGCTACTTGTGACTGATAGAAGGTGCTGGTTTGATCGAAAGTGAGAGTAGTATTGTAGCGTGTTTGATAATTAGATTTAAGTTTCCTACCGTTTGTTACATATGAGATCAATGCACGTTATACATGGGCAATAGCAGGGTTCTTTGTAAACAAACTTAGAGAAAAATACATGCCGATAACCTCTTGTGAAATTCATAAAGTTCGATATTCTTACTAATTGTAATTGTGTATATTTGGTGCAGTTTAACAGGAATACATCCTGTGTGTTCTGTTTCTCAGTTAAATAAAGAATAGGAAACAACTTTTAAAGAAATGCTAATACATTAAAAAGCTTTACAAAGCTAAATATTGTTTGTGTTGTCCCCTTCACTTGTTCATTGAAATTTCTGACAAAACTAAACATAGTAGACAAAGGAAAGGTAGAGTAAGACTGAAAAATGTAGCGTCATTGACGGATTTGAGCTACGTATCTAGTGGTTTTCCGTCCAGTTGCTCAAATTTTCATGAATATTGAAGTGTGACGCTACCTTTGCAAGTCCTGACCTATATATGACTAGAGTGACTGCGCTAGTAAATAACCTGATTGTTAAACTACGCAGCTCAGCCTTAAAGTACTTATGACACTGTAGGTCGCCATTGGAGTACGCGCTCTCAAAATGAATTTGAGATGTATTTATATTTTATTGGGAAAAAACCAATCGCGTGAAGGCATGCTGCCATTGTAGCTCAATGTTTAGAGGAATTGAACAGTTACCAGTAGATCCATAGTTCAAATCTCGGCTATGGTATTTAATTTATAGCTTCCAATTCTTGTCATACCACAAGACAATTTTTGTCTTGTGGAAGAAATAAGTATTTCACAACAGTAGATATATTTGCAATAAACCTTGACAGATTGATTCTAAACCAGGTCTAAACCAGGTTCTTCATTCTTTAGATACATACAAAACAACCGATGCGAAAGAAAATTTCAAAGGACCATTCACTGATTATTATCAGTCCATAAAATCGATCTTCCTCATATCAACTCCCTCATCGTAGCGTTAAGTAATAGGGCATTGTTGCGGTGAAATGGATGCCATCAATTTGGTCGTCATCGAGCGTAAGGCCTTGCGGTATCTTAAACTTCCACAGAAAGGACAGAAGAGTCGTAAACGGGTAAGGGGTAAGGCATTAGTCGAGGTCCCTGGCCAAGGTATTATACGATAAGCCGCAACGAGCATCGGCCGTAACAAGACCTACGCGGTCAACTGTTTTCCTTCTAGCATTGGTGTCGAGAAAGAATGGTATATGACACAATATGGACAGAAATTTCTTGAACATAGCAACACAAAATAAAGCTATAGGGTAAATAAGTCAAACTTACAAAATTTAAGGAGCCTATCTTAAACTGTATATTAGAGTTATAATTGAAATACAATTATGGCTATAAATTAATGTATAACATTAAAAGTGTAACTATTTAACTCAGAGAGTAACTTAAGGACAACTTTAGCACTAATAATATAGATAACTGTTTACAAAAATGTAAATATTTTATTGCCAAAATTTTGGAATTGTGAGAAGAAACATTTTCCGAATAATTTGATTTATTGGTGGTATAAATAGTCTTCGCCTTAGTTGTAAATAAATCTTAAGTCCTTTTCTTTCCTGTAATGTACATACAAGTTGTATTCTATATGAGCATAAGTAGGTAGCATCATTAGGGCTAATTATTTTAAAACGTTCTAGATATAAGCGGATTTGTTGTCCAGTCATATATTGTATTATTGTAAATGAAGACTCAAAATATATTAAAGTTCATGAATTGATGGGAAGAAGAAGCTTTATGTAATGTGAAACTTAAACTACTTTCTGACCACAATAAATTTTAGTTTTATACATACCTTATTTTAAAGTTTTCTTCACCATAGTAATTGATATTTGTTATATGCATATATATACGAGATGTGATAAAATATAACGGGAATTTTTAATTTGGCGGACTTTATCCAATCGATTTTCAAAACCTTTTTTGTCTTGCAGGTACACATGTTTCTGATGTATGTTTGCATTTTCAACTGTTTAAATACTTAGCTTATTGTTGACAGTTAAAAGGGTTATACGTGTTTTCAAAAGCTCAGCAAATTTGCATTAAATTTTGCTTCAAACATGAAGTAAAGTGTTCGAAATGTTGGTGGTGGCTTTTGGCGGTATCAGTAAGACAAGAGGTTTTGAGTGCTATCGACGTTTCAAAGAAGGCGAAGAAGATTCTGAAGACGACGATTCCCTGGGCGTCTTAAAACATCAATTACTGATGACAATGTGGAAGATGTAAAGAAATGGTTCTGTCATATGGTTATGCATTAATAAGGGACACTATCTAGAAGCTATGCGCCGTTTGCATGAAGTAATCCGAAGAAAACGACAAGAAATTTCACAAAACCACTCATATATAGTGCTCCTGCTCACACTTCAACACTTGTTTGTGATTTTTTGGCAAAACAAGAAACGCTATGTAGTCTCGGAGACCTTATTCGCCGGACACGGCCCCCTACAGATGAAGAGAACAAGAAAGGACGTCATTTAGCCACTATTGGTGAGCCAAAAACATCATCGTTGAAGTAATTGAACACCATAAGTGAGTTTAGAGTTGCTTCCAAAATTGGAAAAAGTTCTGGCATAAGTGTACTATATCTAATGGAGTTTATTTTGAAGGGCACAGAGTTGATGTAGATACATAAATAAAGATTGTTTGAGTAAAAACAATTCCTGTTATTTTTTTATCACACCTCGTGTAGACGTATTTGAGGCAGCCTTTGCAAACTAGTCAGCTTTTCATTGCCTAAATTTCCATTATGACTTCACCCGCGATACAGACAGACCTATATATTTATTGTATTCTATATTGTCGCTCTGGTGTCAACAGCAATAGGGTGAAAATTATACCGGGTCTTCAGATTCATTCGGCCTTTAGCGTCAGTGGATTGAAATGCATGATACCATTAGTTCAGCAAGCCTCTTGTCTCAAAGAAGAGGTGTGGAATTGACTCTTGGACTGCACATTGCCGACGTCGTGAACAGGTTGATGTACTGGGCGGTGCGGAACTGCTTTCACGAGGACATTTTTTGCATTATTTGCACGTGAGATGGAAGTGATCACCGATCACAAAATGTCATAGTTAAGTGCTGGTTCCGAAAAATAGAATACCTTACCTACCAGCATAAATGTTGCGACAAGCAAATGCCCCCCAATGAAAATATTGGAAAGGTACGATCAAGTCCCATCTCACTAACTGACCTTGAAACTAT
This sequence comes from Hymenopus coronatus, assembly GCA_030762935.1. Taxonomy (NCBI): domain Eukaryota; kingdom Metazoa; phylum Arthropoda; class Insecta; order Mantodea; family Hymenopodidae; genus Hymenopus; species Hymenopus coronatus. The sequence goes on along the minus strand of CM060896.1, from coordinate 74,137,603 downwards.
TTCCATTCATCCCTTTGGGGCCGCACCGTGGCCAGTGGTTAGACACTTGCCTTTCACCTGGGCGGTCCGGTTTCCCCCCCCCCGCCAATACATTCCACCGGTGCTTCATCTTCATTCCACATATCATGTCTCATCACCTGCGGTGTCTCAGTAGTAAAAGCGGGTGTTAAACATTATCAAGAAAAAAAAAAAAGGTTCAGCCCTTCTACCCATCGTTGGCTAGTCCTTTGCGAGAGAGCATGCGTGATAAACTTGCTACCTATATTGACGTCATGCGTGGACAAACGACGGGCGGCAAAGGCCGAATAAATTTGAAGACCCTATATTTATCATTGTCACAAGCACAAATTGGGAATCACTGAACCATGTATGAAATAGTCATACACCACTGTTTTGCTCTCTTCAGGGCTAGGATTTCAGCCTGAAATAGTGTGATGCAAGCTTGTATTGCTGGTAATTTCAGATCCATGATCAAAAACAATGAAAGCACAACCAACGAAGCTCTATTGCAATTTCCATTATTGATTCGCTGTCTATCAGTGTCGATATGCAGATCATATATTAAAGAGCAGTACTGACGAACATCATTCTAGAACTGGATGTCCAGAGGTCAAAAAGTGAGCAGAATATTCTGGCTTTCAATTGATGATGAAATTAACATTTTAACGTATTTTCTTTATCATTGTTAAATTTGCTGTAAAGTACCAGTTAAGTCAATGGGTTCTATTCCAACCAGGAGTAAAGCGGCGTCAGTTGAGACAGTTCTTGAGTTTTTTCATTGGATTTCTCCCAGTTTTCTCTGAACCCATTTTCCACATTGAAAAGCCAAAACACTGAAAGAATTTTGCAGAACAGCTGGGCAATTGTATACGAAAGACAATCTCTATCGAAAAAGGAAAAAAGACACCATCTCTAAAGGAATTACAATACAAACTAATAATATATAAAGTTATGGTCTTTAATTATATGTCACGTAATAGAAATGTTACTAGGTAAGGAAGAGAATAAGCGTACCAAGAATATCTGGATTTGCAAAAAAAAAAAAAAAAAAGAAAACAACGAAGAAACATTACTTCAGAATGAAATAAGAATACAGAGTGTATCTTTAATATCTAAATTAAGTAATAATTATAAATTGAATTAAGATGTCGGTAAAAATAAAATTTATTCAATGAGTTAAACTTTTCTAAACAAAAACCTAAGCCAAAAAAAAAAAAGTTAAAAAGATAAACACAAAGAAAAAACTTAGAATAAAATATTTCAAGTATGTCCTCCCAACATCAAAACAGTAAACAAAAATATATGAACATTTGCCTAAAAACTATGCATTTCTGTATTAGCGGAAAAATTGAAGGTTATAGAAATTGCTCAAAGTGGCTTCTTCTTCTCCGACACATACACTAATCCAGTTTGCCATACTATCGCGTACTCTGTTGTAAAACTCCTGGAGTTTTCGTATTTGGTAAACCCCAGTGTGGTTGTGATCCATCATTGTCAATATCTGGTATATGAGTAGAATAAACCAGGAGGTATAAATGTTCCCAGACAAAGACATCCATTGGTTTAAATCAGAAGTCTGAATAAGTCATCCCCTCTAGCAATCGTCTATTATCATCGCTTAATAACTTACATATTATTCAACTAAAATGAGCCGACGGACCATTGTGTAAAAGCATATCTTTTGATTAACTCCAGAGGCATGTCTTCAAATAAATTATGCAACTCATTTCTCCGAAACTGTATGCCTCTGCATTCGAGTGTGGAGGAAATAAATAGGAACCAATGAGGCGATCGTGTAAAACTCCACCCCTAGCTTTAGGCAGAGCATATGTTGATATCTTTGTGTCATAGCTCAAGCTTGTTTTCATAGGTCCAGTTATGAATGAAAATTTAAGATGCTGTTGCGAGTAAACCTAGCATCATCAATAATAAGTTGCAAGCTAAGAAATTAGTGACAATATCACTATTCTATAACATGTGATGGCAGAAAGTTCTGCTTAACTTAAGACCGTCACAAATAAATCTTGTACTAGTTGATGGATTTGCGTCCACATACGAAAAACACGATCTTCACCTTCAGTATTTCGTACCTCTCTTAGTCTCCCTACATTCGAAGCACTCCTCTCAAATGAATATCTCTCTGTATCTCTCTCTTTCTCTTTCAAGCTTTGGTAAATTCATGAGTATGTTGTCAGTAGTTACTGAACTAAGATCATATAAACCATAATGTTAGCGTTCTGACACTTAATGTCTAAACATTGATCCAAACCGTGATGATAGTTTTCCCTCAATGCAAAGCTGTATTACATATTACATAAATTCCTGTGAGTCGCGAATTACTCTCAGCTCTTATAATGCATACCCCATTTTAACAACCTGCTTTAAAGAGTAACTGCATAGAATGGAAGAGGAAGTTCCTCCTGTAGACCGTTTCAAAGGGAAAATGCGACAGCCTCCCATTATGTGATTCCACCAAAGAGGAAATTCCACCAAAGAGCCTTCATTTTTTTAGTAGTCAGTTTCCAAATTTGGAGAAGGTTTCAGTCTTCAGAGTCTGATTCAGTTTATTATGAACATCAGAATTCTGTATTGATTATAATACTAGGGAGAGCAATAGATCTCCAACGTATCTCTTAAACTTATCAGCTACACTGATTAGCGTGTTGTTGGATTTGATAAAGATGATGTTAGAAGAAGAAAAATAACTATTGACGATAATAAAATGTAATGTAGGAGAAAAATATGCAAAGTAATCCGTTACGGAAGCCAACAACAATGTTGAGGAATGTACAAAATAAATAATTGCCAATAATGCGATTATTTTTATTGGTAGTAGAAAAACTAAGGAGCTACATTCGCGGATTTGAAATGAAATAATGGAATAAATGAAGAGATCTTCCAAGTAATACGATCGCTTAACAAAAATCATGAGGATATCAAAGACAATTCACTTTAACCGAAATGAAATTATTCTTTGTGGGCATTTGATGACAGAAGTAAAATTAAAATGTAATTTATTTACCACCAAGAAGAATATTATTTGAGAGAGTAACATTTGCTTTGCTTTTTTTTAGTTCAGTTACTGAGGTTTACTCTCATTACATTAATATTAAACAAATAGTTTGACATTTTTTTGGGCACAGTATTCTCAATTTTAGTTGTATGCGTAATACGCTATTGTGATTATTTCCTTGAAATATCTTCAACTTATCAACACAAAGCTTTGTACAAAAGCTTTCCTAATATTTCTGTTTACTGCTTGTTTTTAAAATGTTTCTATATAGCTGCAACTATTTCCCTTCTATGTTCCTAAAATAAATTCCATATTTCTTGGCATTCAAATAAAATATAATTTGCATAATCTCATTCGTCAAACATAGCACTATTGATTTTTAGCCTCCAAACTCCTGAATCAAGTTATTCCTTATTTTTATAAATTACTGAAAACATACGCATAGTCTATCTGGAGGACTTCTTTCATTACTTTTGGAGAACAAACCCTAACTTTCAATATACTTTTAATAAAAGAGGGTATTTTTACCTTAAAATATCCCTTTAGTGGAACATATTAGAATTACAAGGTTTACTTAAACAGACTATTAATACTATAAAGAGCCTATATGTATGAAAATATTTAGGTATAAGCTCAGGAGTAATGCAGTAAAGGAGTATGGGACATGGACAAAGAAGCTATATAATTTTGAAGGAACGGTCAAAAGCAAGGCAGATACTGGATAAAACTGGAAAGGAACTTTGGTGTGATGGATTATAAAAAAACTTCTGATGAAGATACACCTTATGATCACTAAAAGGGTTTAAAGGCAGAAGTATTAAAGGGAGACGAAATGGGATTTTCCTAAGTTTTTTTCAATTTTCATGTTTTGATAGCAAATTAAAATTTCAAGTCTCCGTTCATTATGGTCTAACTTTCATAGAGGTACGCTAAATGAAAACAGTTTAAAATTATTGTTGAAAATAATCCTGCGTAGCACAACATTTTGGTACACTCACTTGGTAAAACATCAACAACTTTGTAAATACTACTGTTAGAGAAGATTTTTTTTTTATTTTTATCGGAAAATTTCTCTTAAGTTATTAGCAGCATTTGCATTTCGCTCGTGTTGCACAGTTGTGTTTGGAAAGTTAGGTTACATTGTTTAATATAATGTTTGGGGGAAATTTCCAAAGAAGTAAATTTTTGTATACAAATGCCCCGTTATCTCGGAAACTATTGACACATTTGCACCTAAATAGGCTTTATTTTAACGAAAATTGTTTATGTATATGGGTTAGCTATTTATTTTTAAATTTAAAAAGTATTATTTTTCAATAACATTTTTAGAGCTGTATTAAAAAAAATCTTATATTTTCTTCTAATGAACAGAAGTATTCTGATTTTTACTAATCAGCTATAAGAATAATGCTGAATACTTCTTGAAAAATATAGTTCAATATCTTAAAGAGTTACTAAGATAATTGGTCAAATTTTAACTTTGACAAGATAGGGCATTTTGACTACCCTTACAACACTTCAAATAAAGAATGTGAAGATGAAAAAGTGCAGATCACGAGTTTGTTTTGTTTTGTATAGAAAATCGTGATTGGCTGTTATAGTTTAAAATACAGTACTTGATTTATAATCATAGAGTATGGTACTTATCATACCATACTAGTACTACAGAATAAGAGTAAATATCTGACAGCCGGTATTTGTCGTGTGTTTCCAAGAGTTGATATGGTGCACGTAGGTACAAATCCTTGTATCGTATTCATGTCAGGTAACTTATCTGAAAACTGCTTTACAACTTCACAATCGGGATTCTCTCAACTGTTCCATTTGTAATACCTGACCCTCTTTTTTATTCTTAGTTGCTTCCTACCACGGGTAAGGTAGGAGAATAAGTAAGGTAATGGAAAAGTGATCTAAGTTCATAAAAAGCCAACTAAAACATAACGGGTTCTTAGAGGCCGTTATCTGCATCGCTGAGTTGAGAAAAATATTAATTTCTGCAAATGAATTGCTCCCAGACACATGATTTATAAATGCATTGCATGTTTAAAACATTTTATATCTCTTTTTTGCTACTCGATGGAATTCGCAATCGATAGTTTTCTTCTCGCGTACTTCACTTTGAATTTATTCTCCACCATTACTTTTGCAACTTTGTTCTTCGTTTCTGCAAATGAATATTTGCTATCGTTTGGTATTTTTGCTGTCACGATCCTTCTTCCCGTTCACTACTCCTTCCACTGCATTTCTTGGCCAATAACGGCTTGTCCTCTAATGCCCTAGTCAATATCTTTTACTCTTCTCGACCTGTTTCAGCATAGTCTTCTTTAGCTCCAATTCACTTGCGTTGTTTAACATGTCTTTTTTTTTTTACATTTCTTTGTCATCCAAGTTTATGGTAAGTTTTTGCTCAATAACAAAATTAGAATTACCTCAATATAGAAATATTACAATCCCTTCATATTAGTTCTTTCTTTTAACTTTCTCTAGCACGTATGATATTTTATCCCTCTTATCAATAAATAGATACATAAAGGAATAATTGAACTAAATAAAAGAAACGTCAATATCAAGCAGTTGCTTCAAAACCGAAGTGGTGAATTTATGTAAAATATATTGATAGTATTCGATATAAACATGTAATAAAAATGTGGTTCCAATTGCTACAAACATAGGTTACATAGTAGCTAGAGAAGGTATTGTATCCACCCAAAAATTTGATATCAAGATTTCATGGGAAATCTGTGTTTTGAGTTTTCCTGAGTCCGAAAAAAACATTCTTAGAAAAAGGTCCGTCTGTCTGTGGGAGTGTGTGTGTGTGTGTGTGTGTGTGTGTGTGTGTGTGTGTGGACAGCATAGCTCAACAACGAAAAGACTGTTAAAAACCAAACTTGATATTTATGTTTACTATCTTCACAATGTGTGTCACGAAGATTTTAAAGAAAATTCCCCCAACACAACAGATATTTTATTTAAATTTGTTTTTTTTTATGATGGCTCTAAGGATTTTATTTAAAATACCATATATTAAGGATATCTACATCACAAATAAAACGTATATTTTGACTTTTCTGGGAATAGAATCCAAAGACTTCTTTATTCTGGATGAGTTTTGCATAATTTTGCTTAAACTGTAAGAGATAGACAAACATTTAGGCATTACACAAAACTGTAAACCTCGCTAAAACAAATTATTTATGTTGTATACGTTTTTCTTGTTCGGTTGACTGTTTCGAAGGTATTCCTTGTTATTATTTTAAATTTTAAACCACCAAAGTTTTCTTAAACCACACCAAGCTAAGCGAAGCGAGCCTCAATTGTTTGACATAGCGAACAGGTTTAGCCTAATGTATAATTTATTTCCCTTCTACTTACAAGGAAGCATACAATAAGATCAATTCTGCTAATGTTTTTCTCAATTGGCGTTATGTAGATAAAAGAATAATCGTTTATAATAATAGTTTGTATATAGAAACAACTAGAAAAAGTTATGTGAATGGAACACATATTTTTTTCTTCTAATAGCTGTTTTACCACTGCAATTCTCTGTCTAAATTTTGAATAGAAGAGCTATTGTCTGATCTAGATTTTGCAAGCATGCCTTATTTGCTTTTCTTTCGATAACTACAGTTATTGTGCTTTTGAACATACTGTTCCCATGCTTGCCATTTTTCAAGAGAGATACGTTTACGATATTTGTATTATATAGTATATTTACGATATTTTCTTCGTCTGCTAGCAATGTCACGTCATTAGCAATTCTTTAGTCAGCATATTATTATTCCCTATTGTATTGTACTTCATGAAAACAAATTTCCCCCAATTTTCAAAATAAGGCAGGCATAAAATTGCCACATGCAAAGAAGTTGCTTGAGGGAGTTGCTAGATGACCACAATCTACCATTTCCTTTGAAACCGGCTGACTAATTCTCCGAACTTGTAGTTTTCATAACCCCAAAAGGTTTTTATCCAAGATTAAAAATTTATTCCAGTGAACTTTGTGAATTTTCTACTACTGGATAGTGTCAAATAAATGGAATTCTAATGTCAAAAGTGAATTTAAGAAGCAGTTCAATAAATTGATCATGCAAGATTTGTTTAAACTACTTCAAGAACAATATTACAGTGTTAGTGCTTTGCAAAACAGAAGATGTATTTCAAACATATGAAAATGGTACTCCTAATCAGTGCTACTAACCTTTAAAAACAAATTCGAGAGAGGAGGATATCGTAGATTGGAATGAAAATGGGTAATTTAATATCTCGATTTCAATGTTAAAGAACAATTATATACTATTAATAGCAGTAGTAATACATTTATTTTTAAACCTCGTTGAGCCTCTGTGTATTATATTGAATATATACATACCTATAGTCATTTTTCTAATCAGTATGAACCTAGTAGGACTTTGCTTTTCTCCTCCTGACAGAACTGAATATTAATGAATAAAACCTAATAATCAACCTATTAGTATAATTATAATTATACTTGCAAATCTATTATTTCCTCTACTTAGTGCCTACATAAATAAATACATACACCCAAACATTCGATAGCAAAATTACACTAGAAGTACACGTTTCAGGGTCCCCCTTTATAAAAAAACAAAGAAAAAAAGAAAGAAAATGCATTTTTAAAAAAGATAAAATGTGTGTGCTTCAATACGATAACTTAAAAAACGAAACGTCGGTTTAATACCAAACTTGACATTTAAGTTCCGTATCTTCCAAGGGTGGGAAACAAAAGGTTTTAAGAAACTACTCCCAAACTACTCCTTAAAATGGAAAAAGTTTAACAATTTTTTTTCTCAAAAGTGGCACAAATTATTTTAATTAAAATACCCATAGCAATTTAAAAATATACCTTGAGTTATCTGGCAATAGCCTCTGAAAACGGTAAACGTAAGACAAAAACTTACTTCACAAAATATCCAGATCTCATGAAAACACACAGTTTCCTTTCGTGGAGTTGACTACTTTCTTGTTATAGGTTTCTGTTTTAAAATACCTAAAATTTTCCTTTGCAGAAATTTGTAGCAACCAGCTTTTAACACATTAGATTATCGCTTTAGCCTTTATTGGTTTTTGATTTAAAATGCTTAAGTTTTTCTCGTGCAGGAATGTTTTAACTCTTGGCCATGCAAAGAAACACATTTCAATCACACAGCAATCAGCTTTTAAAAGATTTGACTGTCACTTTATCCTAGCACACCCCTTTTTTCCCCTTCTACTTTTAAGAACTAAATTACAACACAATTTTTTTCATCTAATAAGAAGAACAGTTTTTTAAGGATAACTTTTTTTTTTTTTTTTTTTGTAGCTTAACGTCCTTTTACCTGGTTGGTCATATCGGACGATGAATGGAATTGGTGAAATGATGCTCAAATGATCTCGGGTCTATGGAGCTTAAAGTTACTCGACATTCGTCTTCTCAGGATAAGGGAAACCCCCGAGAAAAACCTTTTCCGAGCAACTCGCCCTTAGCGAGTTCCGAACTCACGACCTTTTGAATGCGAGGCAGACACGCTACCCCCACACTACCCAGCGGCTTTAGGATAATTGTTTACAGAGATGTAGAGAAAATCAATAAATGGAACCCATCGGATTTAAGAAAAAAGTGCGTGTATATGTCCGTGTGTCTGTATGTAAGTGAGCACGATAACTCAAAAACGAAAAGTCGGGTAAATACTTAACTTGCTATTTAAGTTTAGTATCTTCTAAATATGAGAAGATTTTTAAAGAAATACCCCCATCCTTAACCACTCTTTACGTGGAATATTTTTTCAATAATGTCTTTAACGAATTTGATTAAAATATCAAATGTTTGAAATACTTTAATGACAAATATTCTAGTAAAAAATATAAAAAATAAATAGATCTTGAGTGTTCTGGGAAAATCCTCTGAAGACTTTATTTTCGATGACTTTGGATAACTCGTGAGCTTTAATAGAAAACACTTTCTTAAAAAAAAAAAAAAAAAAAAAAAAAAAAATATTGCTCTCAATAAAACACACAGTTCATATCATACCTTGCTTATTTATGTTGTGGAGTTAAACGTTTCCAAGATATTCCTTGTTATTGGTTTCAATTTTAAACCATAAAAACTTTTCTCCATCGGGAAGTCAACTTTCGTTTTATATCTCTTTTGTTTTATTCCCAGCATATAAAAGAGGGCCCAGTTTCAATTGTTTCACATAACGACAGGGTTTGAAATATTTTAACTATCGTTTTAGCCGAATGTATTCCCTTATTTACCTTTTACGTTCCAGGAAGCTTATCTCAATTAACATCATGTGAATAAAAGGAGATCTTTCCAACAATATTTTGCAGAGAAAGTAATATGAATGCAGACAACAGCTTGTGTGCAGTGTAAAGAAATCCAGTAGATTTTAAAAAAAAAATCTGATATGTACCATTCACATGACATTCTCTATATCTCTGCAACAAATGATTCTTAAAAAGCTTATACTTCTATTTACTTCATGCTAATCAGCAAAAAATTAACAGAAATAGTTTTATTATTGCTTCCTTGTAAGTAGAAGTGAAATAATGGGGTACCATAGGCTAAAGTGATAGTCAAAAGCTGGTTGCTGTGTCACTGAAGTACCTTTATTTGTATGGACAGCAGTTGACAAATTCCTGTATGAGGAAAGTATAAGTTTTTCAAAACATAAACTAAAAGCAAGGAATGTCTCAAAAACGACGAACTACATGAAAAAATGCATATTACATAAATTGTGTGTTTTAACATGCTCTGCATTTTTCATGCAGTAAGTTTTTGTTCATCTCTAACGGTTTAGCAGTTATTCAAAATTCCGTAAAATTCATCCAGAATAAAGTACTCTTTAGAGGCTATTCCCAGAAAATGCAAGATATACATTTTATTTTTCAGGTAAATATATTTAATAGGTATACGAAATTTTAATCAAAATCGTTAGCCATTTTTGGGAAAGTAAAAATTTTCGAAAAAAATTCCATGTAAAGGGTAATAGGAGGTGGGGGGATTTTTCTCAAAATCTTCGTGTCGCATCCCTGGAAGGTACTAAACTTAAATATCAAGTTTGGTATCTTACCGACACACGGACGTTTTTCCGAAAATGCTTTTTTTAGTTAAAGGGGACCCTAAAACATATATTTTCGGTGAAATCTCGGTATCGAATTTTTGGGTGGAGTGCAATACCTTCTCTATACATATGCACATAGTGTGTATAGTGTGTGTATAGAGAAAGTAATAAATCGCTGTTTATAAATTGTTGAGAAGGAATCGAAATAACGAATCGAAGATATATCCATCCAAAAGTGTTGCAAGTGAAATAGCAAATTAAAGAAACTTGTGTCATTTTATTCATTTCATGTATTCATTGCTTAGTTAAGCATGTGTTATTATAATCAATCCAACTATTTATATCTGAACTTAGTTTTTAAATGAAAATGTATATATTATTTCGATATTCGATATAGGCTTTGTAGCACTGTTCTTAAATATTAAGACGCTACTATTAGGTCCGGCTAATAGATTCAACATGGCTGACATTTTATATGAATATACGAGCGAGATTTCACTGGAAATAGACGTTTTAGGGTCTCCTGTACCCAAAAAAGTATTTTCAGAAAAAGGTCCGTGTGTGTGTCTGTCCGTGTGTCTGGGAACTCAAAATCGAAAAGTAACTAAAGTACCAAAGTTTAGTATCTTCCAAGGATGCGACACAAAGATTTTGAAGAAAATTGCCCTAGTCCAAATTACCCTTTAGATGGAAAAAATTTCGAATATTTTGATATTGTCAAAAATGGCTCTAACGATTTTGATTAAAATACCATATATTAAAGATACTTACAGTAAAATAAAATGTATATATTGAATTTTCTGAGAATAGCCTCTGAAGACCTCTTTATTCTGGATGAATTTTCCTGAATGTTGCATAACCATTTTTGAGATATTCTTTGTTATGGTTTCACATATGGGAATTTGTCAACTCCTGGGCAATGAAAAGAAAAGTATTTAATTCGCTTTTAAAAGATTTGACTATCATTTTAGCCTATTGTATTCCCTCATTTTCCCTTCTGCCATTTCTGCCAATGTTTACTCCGATTAGCTTGAAGCAGATAGCAGCATAAGTTTTTAGCAATAATTTTTCAGATATGTAGATGGGAATAGAACACACCAGATTTTTCTGTATTGGCAAAAGCTTTTTGCAGCCTAACTACCTTTTTCAGTTGGAAACAAAGCTGATCCAGCAAAAGAATGTAGCTACCTCGACATACTAAAGTTTCTACAAAAGAACAGAGACAATAATTTATCAAAGCATTTAGTACTATTGTCTTTGGTATGCTGTAACTGTCACTGACGAACTATTGAAAATTTGGTGAACATCCGAAAGCTAGAGATTAAGGAGAGACGAATCTGGAAGCCAGTAGTGTTAAGTGGAAACCTGAGTAACTTGCCAGGGCGTATCCCATAAGAAACTAAGAAGAAAAAGCATCCTTGTTGAAGGCTGAGGAACATCAACCCTTATTCCAGAAGATATAAATTAGGAAAGTTAAAGGTAGTTGCCCTCTTGACATCTCTGAATGATATGTTTGCCGAGTTATATCTGTGTATCACGTAGATAAGGCGAGCGAGATGGATGATGTTGAACAACGATTCGTTAACTGCGAACTACGAGGCAATATATTTCCTGAGTGGGTTAGCTTATTAATTAGACTAGGTGCAAATTGACTCGCCCAACATGCGAAATCTCACGGCGCCTCCTGTTAGTGGGCGCTAAGAGCTGGCGCACAGAATTGCATTATTTTAACTTTCTCAATCTAACACGATAATTTGTTTTTCTCTTCTGGTCTTTCCTTTTTGTTCTTTTTTAGCTTTCTTACCTTTTGTGATCGCAGATCAAGAAAAGAATTTGAAGCAAAGATTCAATTTCGCGATTTCTTTACCTCTCCTAAAAATAAAAGGAAAGAAAAAGCTGCATTTGTAGATTAAATGTAAACATTTTAGAGTACATGAATTAAAAATTAATTAATTAATTTTTCCCCAATGAGCATACAATACTTACTTCCATTCATACAATAATAATCTTTGTTGCTACATTTAGTCAAGTTACAATTATAATTCATACTAATTATTTTAAATTGCATAACAATGAGTAAATATGTGTAGACTTTTTAAAATGGGAAAGAAGCATGCACGGTGACGTCATCAAATGCACGACCTTAGGTAAGATGTAATATAAAATAATGTATTAAAAATAATATTCTAGCATTATTATCCGGCATTGCACATGGGATCTATGATTTTAGCAGGTGTTTTACTTAAGTTAGGTTGTTATGGATTATTAGGGGTGTTTGAAATTTAAAGACATTTTAGGCTTTATTATCTTATCCTTACTATCCTAAAAATGCATTTCTATAAGAAATTGTATAAGAAACAATTGCTGGCATAATATACAAATCCGGGTGTTAGCTAGACTTAGTTTTGCAATACCACAAATAAATAAATCAGGTGTTAGGAATTTAACTTTAAAGCAAATTATAATGGTTATACAGTTGCAAAATAACTCATTTTACTGTGTTCATTATTTGTATTTAAAGAATAGCAAGTTATTATCACATTAAGATTTGTTATAAAACTAGCATGACCTGTATAACGACGGTGGTGACAATTAGATGAAACACTGATGATCATATTAGAAAGTGGCATAGTTTTGTTTTCTCCCAAAAAAGATACGTATTAATAAGGCGAGAAAAGAGACGCTGAGAATAATATCTATTAAATATATGTAACACTTTCATATTTACAATGTTGGAAACCATTGATACTTTTGAATTAATTTTTTAATATCTAGTTCAGTTGGGTAGGATACAACAGAGAAAAAATTATCGCATCATACAGAGAGGCGCTACTACGGATTTTTAAAATAAATGAATTAAATAATTACTACTTTTATTTTCTCAAACCTATGTACTATTGAAACCAAGCTCTGAGGCCTAGTGTTTCATACTAACCGATATGGAGTTATACAATTTAGTATTATTTGGCGGCATAAAAAATCCACAGGTGACCAAAATACCAACCCAACTGCTCTAGTTGAATTAACAATACAAATACAGCAAAACAGCTGTTTTTTCTCGTAAAATAGCGATCGCAGCAGTTATGCTGGTAGGTAATTCAAATAATTGCAGGTTATGGTAACATAGAGGGTTAATGGACTGTCTTACCCCACTACAATAAGTGCTTGTTTATACTCTTTTCAGTAATAAATGAAAACTGACCTACACAGAAGAAATTAATAGAAAGAAGAATTCTGTGACCAGTGATCACTTCCATTTCGCGTGCAAAGAATGCACAAAATATGGTGAAAACAGTTCTGCTCCGTCCAGTACATCAACATGTTTATGAAGTCGGCAACGTATGTAGTTCAACTCCGCACCTCCGCTTTGAGATAAGGGGCTCGCTAAAGTAATAATGGCACACATTTAAACGCACTGGCGCCAAAGGTCGAATAAATCTGAAGACGCGATATAAATCAACAGTTTTTATGAGAACTATACATTTACATAAATGCAGCACCTCTAAAAGTTGAACACTCTTCTCGTTGACTGACATAATTGTGTACAGAAGCGTAATAAAGGCAATTTTATGTACGTGCCTGTGTGTGTGTACGTGAGTGCATATAAGGTTTGTTTACAACTCATCTAAGCTTCCTGTGTGCTGCCAACTAGGGCTATTTTTTCTGCCCCCTCTTTTTTCCCTTTAATATTTGCAATATTCGAACGGCATAAGCCATATTAAGATGAATAAGTTCATTAAATACATAGAAATGCTATGCTATAAGTCCTATAGATCTAAAACAAAATGCTCCTTGACAATGACAAACAGGATTTAAATATGGATCTGCTAAATTTAAAAGCCCCTATTTACTTTCTCTAGTACTAAGTAGATACATATTAGGCAAAGATGGTATTGAATTCCACCCAAAATTCAATACCAAGATTTCATCGGGAATACGTATGTTTTGAGGCTTCTTGAATAAAAAACTTTGATATTTAACGGTCTTTTCGCTTTTTAGATATGCTATCCACAGACACACATACAAACCTTTTCCTTAAAATGCTATTTTTTTATTCAGAGGACATCAATATATATCCTTGCAATCTTGATATCGAAATTCATATTTTCAGAAAAAGTTTCGTGAGTGTCTGAGAACACAATAACACAAAAACGAACAGTCCGTTAAATACTAGACTTTATATTTAAGATTTATATCTTACAAGAAGATTCTCATGAAATCTGCTCACGATTTTGCTTAAAATACAGAACATTAAAAATAGTTATGTAACGAAAAATTGTATCTTATTATTTCCTGGGAAGAGCCTCATAAGTTCTCTTCAATGTGAATGGCATTTTCATACTTGATATGCCAAAGAGATTCATAAAAATGTATTACACAAAAAATGTAGATGTCGCTAAATCACTCAACTTATGTCGATATAATTTTAGAGATATTTCTTGTGTTTGATTTTAAAATTTCCGATAATTTTCTTAAATGGAAAGTTTTTATTCATTTTTTTCATTCTAGTCATGCATTGAGAAGGGAATTTAATTGACATCCATAGCGATTGTTTTTTTAAAAGATTTGGCTTTAGACTAGTGTATTAGAAAGATCATTTCTGGTAAGGTTTATTTCAATAGAGTAGAATAAGCTTTTTAAGAATCATTTTTACTTAAGCGCTAGTGAGTGTATCATTGGTTAAATTTTTTTTGGCTGGTTTAACCTCCTGTAACCGGCAGATTATATCGGACAATGAATAAAAATTCTAAGATGATCTCGGATTATGGAGAATTTAAAGTTACTCGACTTCTCTTTTTAGGAGAAGGAAAAACCCGGATAAAACCTTATCCGGGTAACTTACGCTAACCAAGATTCTAACTCGGGACAATTTGAATGTGAGATACGCTATTCCCACACTACCTAGGCGGGTGGTTAGAATTCTGTGCAGTAGCTGAACTAGTCATTTGAATAAATCATGCCGTTTCCAGATCATTTATTTTAACCAGATATTTAACCAGATTTTGTATGAAATACATTTTAACGCCCTAATGAGAGAATCAAAGCGAACTTCCTCCAAGAAAAATGTCAAATCCCTTCATCCAGTTCAGACCCAAAGGATAAGATATCTAATTGCATTTTATGTTAAATGAATTATTTACATGAGGGCCTCTTTCAAAATAAGTAAGAATTTTTGGAAGAATCTTTGCTATTAAAATGTTAAAACCCTTAGTTCTGTTCACAGCATTGACTGAAAATAATCAAATTATTAATATATCCATAGATAAAAACATCGATTGCATTTTAATACATACATGATTATGATTTACATCAAAATATGTTTAAAATAAATAAGAACAAAAAATATGCGCAGTAGAACGCCTGGAATGTACATCTTTAAACTGACCAGTTAAAATATACCTATATTACATTTTAATATAAGTTGCTTTTAGGAAAAAAAACAAACTATTTGTTTCTTATCTGTTTTAGACTTCAGGTATTGTAAATGAGAGATCAGGTGTCGTTTAAAACGGACTTGTAGCTACAAAAAGTGAAAGGTTAAAAATCTCTCACATTAACGAAACCTACTTCTGGGACGTGTTGCTTTTAGAAAAAGAGAGATAATTAAGCTTTTGTTTGTAAATGCCACCGCCTGAACCTCTGTCACCTGCTTAAGTATCCTTATAAATTACAAGGTGACAAGGCAAAGTCTTAATTAATTTTGGTTACAAGTGGGATGTTCTGGTCCCAACTGAATGTTCGCTCTTCCCGGGACAACGTGAGAGATAAGGGTCGGGTAGGGAAGAATATTAAAACGGCTCGGGGCTTTCTTTGTCCCCTCAACAGGGTTAACTATTCTTGTTCGTTTTCATTTGTCTGTTTTACTCTGGGGTGATCTGTTTGAAGTAGAGAAACATACCGGAGGGTCCTCCAGTTTTGTTGACTTGGTAAATTAATTACGTTTAGTTTCGTTATTTGTACTTTAGAAGCTTAATTCTTTTTCTTATAACCTTACACAATGCACAATTTGTTACTCCTTTCCCCTGATTGGAGTACGAACAGTCCGGTGTACGATTATATGCCGATGCCCTTGGTGTCTTTCGGTGTGTTTCTTTATTAAATGTTGAGGAAACTTTGTAACCATGTGTGCTCCACACCAGTCCTAAGTTTGCCAATATCCTATTGGTTTGTATTCAAGTTCGATACATAAGCAATGAGTGTGCCATGGAGAGTATTGCAAGGGGAGGGATAAAGAAGGAATTAAACACCTAGTGTCGACACCATTCCTGACAGAATGGATGCTGTAATAACGAACGGGCTAATTGATTAATTACTAGAACATATGATCGTCTTTGTCCCCCCCCCCTTATGATTGTCTGCTTAACGAAAATATGATTTAAGAAAATGCTTTTGTATGCTCGGTATATTTTGTGTACATCTATTGATTTTTAAATTAGAGCGACTTATTTTATAATGAAATGGTACAATTCTGAAAAATAATGTGTATATCGTGGAGTTTAAATTAATATACACATAACAAAATACACAAATTTTGTTCATTCTTCATCCACTTCCCCCCAAAAATATACAAGTGTTGGCATTTTTCATTTATCGAAAGGGATTGACAACCTTTCTTTTGCTCCTTTTCTCAACAAGCAGTTGGAAAGATAAGAATATATTCTGAATTATATGTTTCAATGCCTCTAGAACTGACTGGACCTCTGGTTCTCCTTCACCATCGCAAACAAAGGGCAAGCACGTGTTACCAATCTCGTCAAGTTCTTATAGCTGTTAGGGGTTTGAACTGGGAGTGGTGCCATTCACCTACAAACCTAAATAGCTATGCTCATATCGGCACTCATGAATGGCGTATGATCAGAGAGTTTAGTAAAAGGTATTATTTGAGAGCAGCTTTCAGTTTACTACTGTCTTGCGGGGGTCTCTTAGGAATTGAGGCATCTCCACTTACCAATGATGCAAGGAGTGGTGGCCAAGGAAAGATGGCGGAGAAGTGTAGATTTACTGGCCTGGTAGGAAGAACACGTTTTCATTTTCTTTAGATTAATCTCTAAATTCTTAATGGCTATATTTGGGGAATGTTATAAATGTTGCTTGAAATAAGTAGCATTTATTAAATTAAACGAATTACATTTCTGTTAAGTTGCACAATTCTGAAATTTGTATTTTGGTAACTGTGTTACCAGCCCGCCATACACCAATAACCTGGCCACTTGGCGTTTTTGATGTGAATGGCATGGCGTGAAACAAGCAACATGTGTAGCTTAATGAGTAATGAATTAGGGAGCCCCCAGAAGGAGTAATCAGAACTTCCTTTCCATTCCGTCATTTCATTTTAATTACTGTGTCCCTCCTATCGCAATGAATACCGCTTAGATATTGCAGAGGGGTCAAGAGAATGGTTAGACGACTCAGTACTCACCAAGGTTCGGGCCACTCACGCGACCGCATGTGGGATTTATGGTGGACAAAGTGGCGAAGGGGTGGATTTTCTCAGAGTTCTCCGGTTTGCCCCGCATTCCACCGGTGCTGTATTTCATTCCATGGATCATCAGTGTCGTCGCTTGCGGTGCCATAGTGGTAAAAAAAAAAAAAAAAAGAAGGCGGAGCTGCGAAGGCCTCGTTAAAATAATACCCTTCTATTTTACTAAATTCGGTTTCTGTACAAATTATATGTAATTCAGGCTTAGGTAATTAAAGCGATATACACACTCTGTCAAGATGTGCACGTTACTTCGTAATCTTAAGAGTCAGGTTTAAAACGAAGTATCCTCCTATGTATTTTTGATAAAGCTGCTCACACATTTCGGATGCATTAGCAATTACATAATATATGCGATTTATATGGTAATGCGAAAACATTTTTAACAATTTTCATCATATATTACCATAAATGATAATGTTAAATAGAGAACTCCTTTGTACCACATAACAACCTATTTTACGACAGAAGCCAATGAGAGGTGATTAGCCATGTGACAACTATGTGATAAAGAGCCACGTAATATGAAACTTGTCAATTCCACGTTTGGGGGCGTTAAAAATATGTCAAGACCTCTGGAAGAAATGCATTTCCCTAAAGACACAATGAATGCTATGTTGAGATATAAATAACTTGTATTTAAAAATGACGTTTTGATTCCTAACACGGATAGTTATTGAACCGCTGTAATAGTTAATAACTTTTTTGCAAATAATGAACTATAAATGAATTTTGTAAACTTGCATTATGGTTTTCAAATACTGCAAAAAGTGCTATAAAGCGTTACAGATTAGCAGTTCATTAAATCTTGATTGTTTCTTTTATCTGTTTAAGATGCATTTACCTGGTGAATGTGAAAATAAAGTTGCTAATAATAAAATAGATAAATAAATAATAAGGCGTGTTTGGACATTAATGTGAAAGTCGCAGGCTTGAAACGGCAAATATCGGTAGGATCAGTGTTTACCGTTATTAAGTTTTTATCTGGTTTTGAAGATGTTCCCGAACGTATTAATAGTCATTACTTTGTTTCCGATATTCAACATCTGCTACGAATGATTTTCCCATTTAAAGGCAGTTAAATTAAAAACAGGGAAAGAGTATGTCGAGCCTATAGGAAAAAGGCTCTTGGAAGCTTTTCCTCTCAAAGTGGAAAAAAAACTGCCTTCATTGTTTAATTTCGCACTGTTTCGCAAACTTTTACTTCAGAAGCAACGACTATTAAGAACAAATATAAGTTGAAAAATTACATAATATTTTAATACTTATTATCATTAATATTATTATTATTATTATTATTATTATTATTATTATTATTATTATTATTATTATTATTATTATTATTATTATTATTATTATTATTATTAGGGGTTAGGCCATTTGGCGATTTCGGTCCTAATAATCGAGTGAATTGAATAGGTAGAGCAGACTGAAAAACTCAAGGCATACCGGGATTTTAACTGCGGATTTCTCAGCTCCTAGACGGTTGTTCTTGACCACTGAGCTAACTTGGCAGCATGCCGAACGCCATTAAATTTTACAACTGACTCGAATGTTTCCTGGTAAACCACAAGGTGATCTCAAATTATTTTGAGATGACACATTTCAATGGTGGCTTTCAATGTCGTAAGTATGTTAAGACCCGGTCTTTATAGTTTAACCAAATATTATGATTAATTTGTATCAATTAATTGTTTGTTCTACACCATATAAAGCGTAGTTTAGATGGGAGGGTTTTCTTGAAAATAGTCATGTTGCATCCTTGGAAGATGTTGAACTTAATCATCAAGTTTGGCATTTGACTGATTTTCCAGATTTAGTTTCTTGCTTGATACATGATAGGTTGGGTAGTTTAGGTAGGTTAGGTAGGTAGGTAAAGGTAGGGTAGGTAGGGTAGGCAGGCAGGCAGGCAAGCAAGCAAGCAGGCAGGTAGTTAGAAAAGTAAAGGTACGGTAGGCAGGGTAGGCAGGTGGGTAGGGTAAATTTTTCTAAACATTCCTTTTCTTAGATACAGGGAACCGTAAAACATGTATTGTCAGTGAAATTCTGCTAAAGAAATTTGCCGGTGGAATGCAATATCTTTTACTAAGACAAAGTGAAAATATTGTAAAATCTGGGCAAATAATATCACATGTTAGAACCAGACTAAACATGTTGAAATCGGCACTTTTGACTACCAAACAAACGACTAATTCACGACGTCCATAAATTTCAGAGTAAGGATAAATTTTATGTATTTTAAATTTTATGTATGTGGATGCACAGCACCCGGAAAATGGTGGAGAAATAAATACAGCTGTCAAGATTAGAAATCAAACCCTAGCCCGGAAGACGATGAAGCTTGGCTAGCCTTCCTTACGTACCTACCAATTTTGCTTCCTTATTTATGATTTATAGCAAAGAAGAATAGTATGCCCTACAATTTTTCTTAGCTTTCCTAGCAGTAAAACAAGATTAAAATATAGACCAGTCTTTAACTATCCAAAACCACACACGTAAACAATTAATTTAGCAAATCTTTTTGTATCAGCTTTTCAACAGTTTATTTCGGCAAGACGGATGAATAGGGTTTTGTGTTTCCTCTTGAGGTTCTAAATTTATGTACCATTTGAACGTCATTTGCGAGAACAAAATGGGAGGTTCCTATTATAAATCTCAGGAGGAGTGTGTTAGTGATGCTGCGTGGACCCACGGCACGTCCTCCACTTTCCTGTCTCACTAATAACTCATATTTCATTCTGATATCATTTGCATGTCGCGCACAAAATAGCACATCATTAAAGGAAGGCAATCAAAGAAAACACGTCAGAACGCAAGTAAAATAAAGGCCGGAGACAGTTTTGGTAAAGGTGTATAGCCAATTATATACCCCTATCAAATCTCCGCCTATGTATACAAAGAATGATACATTACCAGGGACGTAATGCCGCAACCCCCATGATTTTCACGTGTGGGTTTCTCTACATTCGAAATGTATAGGGCACAAACAAAATATGGTACAATGTTTCGAAGAGGTGCTTATGTGACCCTAATAGGCTTATCTCTTGATTAAATGGGTTTTTTTTTAAGAATATTTATGACTAAAATTTTCTAAAGAATCACAAAATATCGATTTTTTTAATTTTAATTGCAATAGTTTAAACATTCATGAATACAAAAAATGTATAGTTATCCACCATGTGCCATATATAATTGTCTTAAGTCACTGGAGCTACAGGAAATTATAGAGGTGAAGCTGTACTAGACTCGGCTAGAAGAATTTCAGTGGGACGAGATCTCATTCGCATCAGAAAAGCATCTTCACATTGCATTGTTGCGTAAGGGAATAATGGTTAAAATTCAACCAATTTCCGTTTATTAATAACTCTTACTATGTTATTTCGACAACATTGCATAGCTTCATATGATATTTGTGTATTAATTTCAGCAAATTAAGAACTATTTTTTTATGGAGAAAAGTGGTAAAACTTTCAGCAACTAACCAGTATCGTTGCAACCTGTTGCTTTTGTTTACATTACAGGTGAACTAAGGCTGAAGAGACAATACTTTTTTTAATATTTGAATTACAAAAAATATTAAAAACAATTTTGATTAAATAGCACACATTTAAAATAATAAGCATAATAAAATGTACATCTGGAATTTTATGCAAATAGCCGATGAAGTCCTCTTCATTCTTAAGGACTTTTGTGTATAGCTGGTAGCCATAGGCATTAGACAAAATCTTATTGCATAAAAATTCAGATCTCGTTAAAACACAATTTACACCAAATAAAATGTTTTGTAGAGTTTGCCATTTCCGAGGTATTCCTTGTTAGTTGTTTCAGTTTTGCAACTCATACCGTTCTGAAATGGTCAGCTGCTATTTGTGTTTGTATCCTGTAGTCAAGCAAAACGAAAGTAATTTAAAGCAATAACATAGCGACCAGCTCTAAAATATTTCACTATCACATAAACCTCGATTATTGCCCTATTTTCATTGTTTCTGCAAGGTAATATGCATTAAAGACACTTCTACAAATGTTTATGTCAATTAACATTAAGAGGATAGAAAAAAGGATAAAATTAAGGACGCATATACAATTTTCATAGTAGCTATAGAAGATATTATATTATACCCAAAAATTTAATACCGAGATTTCAACAGAAATAAGAGTTTTGAGGCCACCCGAGTTCAAAAAAAAAAAAAAAAAAAAAAAAATATAACAACATATCCGTGTGTGTGCGCGCGCTTATGAGCAGCACAATTCAAAACAGAGTTGGATTAACACAAAACGTATACTATTTAACTTCTAAGGTTACGACACGAATATTTCCAGTGCGCTTTACATTTAGATTTGTCAAAAATTTTGATTTTCTAAAAAAATGGCTCTAACGATTTTGATTAAAATACCGTCTTTAAGATATTTTCATGGTGTACGAAATGTGTAACTTGAATTTTCTCAGAATTTCCTATGAAGAGCTCTTCATTCTGGCTGCCTTTTTATGCTTCGTAAACCATAATAGATGGAAAAAAAACTTACTACTAAAAAAAATGTAATGTCATTAAAACACAATTTCTCATATACAATGTTTGTAGAGTTAACCGTTTCCGAGATAGTCCTTGTTATTTTTTAAGAATTTTAAACTATATAAAGTTTTCTCAAGCTGGAAGTTAACTTAGTTTTGTCTCTGGTTTGACTCCCAAGAATGCAAAAGAGAACCGATTTTCATTATTGTTCACATATCGACCAGAGCTTAGTGTATTTTCCTTCTACTTACAAGAAATCAAGTATTAAGATAATTTCTACTAATATTTAGAATAAACTGCATAACAAAGTTTGTGGAACAGCTAGAGAAAGTCATGTGAATAGAATACATAAGATTTTTAAGAATAGTTTGTTGAAAATATTTAGATTTACTGAACATGTGAATGTAACGCATCTGAATACGACTATTTAAAGAAATGGGTTTGACTTTTCGGTGAGAACGCTCTCGTGTTATTGCAATAAATCTAAATGTAATATGCAAAGGTGTGATAATAATAATTAAAACATATGTAGCATAAGTTATGCTTAATTCTGAGTAAGGAATGCTGATGTTATTACAAATGTTTTCTTTCACAAATAAAATAACCTTCGGGTAGGTGCTTAATGCTAACTCTAATGGAATATATCACAGTGGCAATAAATTTTTTTAATGTACAAAACTTCTATTTTCTCACTTTTAAAGCATGAGAGTTACACCATTTTTATGCAAATGTCTTCATTTAAGAAACTGGCGAATAAACTTTGGCTAAAGACAACAATAATATTGATTGTTGCCTAGAATACATTTTTCTCTCTGTATACAATAATTTAATATATGTGGATTACAAAATTGATTAAACATACTGAGAATACATCCGAATATGCGTGCTAATAAACGGTTCGCCCGTATGTTATAGAAGTAGAATAAACGTCGTCGAGATGCAGTAAAACGCCGTAATTACGCTCTTCAAGGGATATGGCTTCTTGGTATTAGACCATGGTTTTGAGGGTTTATACGCATATGCCTAAATGTTTAAATCGCCATCTGGTGTGGAAAATCTATATATTTACAAGTTTCTTTTTTTGTTTTGTTTAGTTTTCGTTCTTAATGTTTTCTTCCGGCTATTCATAATTATGTGCATCTACGGAGGTTAAACTATGTTATTAAATAATTAGGAACTAAAGAGAAGACACAAAAGGGACAAAGCGGAACGATTTTCCATAAAACTCTTGGTTCTTTGTAAAATAATTTCATAAAGAATAAGAGGAGTAGAAGAAGTTTGTATTTTCTCTGAGCTAGCAAGCATTTCATAATAAAACAGTATTTTGTGAGGAAGGGTCTTTGTTTAATTTTACTCAATTCACCCCTCATCAATCTGAATAGCTCGTGTAAATTAAGTGGTAGACTGCGGCCATTTGTCTAGCAATGAACACTTCACAAACTCGAGGGCTTGCTGAAAAGTAATGCCTCTGATCTTTCCCGGTAACATTCTTAAAAGGTTTCGAATAAAACAATCTGTATTACCTTAAACATCTTTATTACATATTTATTTCTCAACATAATCACCTTGGCGACGAACACATTTTTCCCAACAAGAGGTCAGTTTGTAGAATGTTGGACCTTGTTGATGGATCCATATTCTCACCTCTGCTTGCACCGCTTCATCAGTATCAAAGTGAACACTTTGAAGGTGTTCTTTAAGTCTAGGAAACAGATGATAATCATATGGGGCCAAGTCGGGACTGTACTGAGGATGGTCGATGGCAGTGAATCCAAGGCGTTCGACTCTTGTAGATGTTGCAGCGACGTACATTACTGGTGTCGATGCACTTGTCACCGTACACAGGTTTCATTCTTCTATTCATTTCAATTGGAGGCACGTTTTCTGCAGTTAGAAAATCGATTAAAGCACGCTGTTACTGATTGCACATCGCCATGTTTCACGCTATTAATCGGAGCCCTCTAGCGCCAGAGAGTTATAACTTGTGTTAGTGAAGCGGGAAGGATGACCAAGTAATATGCATGACATGTGTTACCTCCACCGATATTGCGAACAGAATAAAAAATGTGGAGGCATTACTTTTCAGCACGTCCTCGTATAATCGAGAAAACTAAGGATGTCCTATAGGGCTATAGAGGTCTATAATAAATAAAATGAAAATAAATATAAATATTAATCTTCTAAAAAGGCTCGTATTAAAAATACGTTTTAGTATAATGAAAATAAGTAAGTTCTATTCAGCTATTGCAACAGTGATTAGTTGAACTAGCATTACATGCTGTTTACACAGGCAGGAGCAAAAGTTACCACGCTAGGCTCTTGTACCCAAGTAGCCGATTCAAACCAGGAGGAGAGCGATGGATTTTTTTTTTCGCATGTAAAAATACTTAGTATGCCTTCCCTCGGAAGGGGAGTAAAATCCATTGGTCCCGTGACGTAGATTTAAGACACATAAAAGGAGCTAAAGCCTGTTAAAGTGGTCTTTTAACAAAATTACAAAAGTAAGGGGTATTTCACGCCCAAAATAGAATGGGACGCTAAGCACCACAGCAGTTAAAAATCGTTCATTAAATAAAACCCCATTTCATTTCAGGAGCAAAAAAAAAAAAAAAAAATTTTGGTTTCCTATAGTATTTGTCTTTATTTAATGTTCTCAGAATTCCCTTATCGGTGGAACTCCACAATCCGACAATGAGAATATCCGATGATTGGTTTCTGTAAAGAAAATAGCGAAGGATTGACAAACGGAAGCATTTTATCTTAGTGACTGGATGTCAGCAGTTATGTCTCCCTCTCCTATTGGTATGATGTAAAAGCTCTACTCTAATAACTAGCCAATAAACAGAGGCCATGACTGAAGGAATGGGATCCGTAGGACATTATATAGCGTGTTTGGATGATATTTTATTGTAAAAATTGACTTCTTAATCATCTAAAATCTAAAATTATTGCGCAAGATTATAACAAAGGTGCTGAGCTATATGCAGTGTGTCCAAGAACAGTATCAAAGAATAAATGCTACTAACGAGTTTGCTACTTCAAACAAAAGAAAAAATCAAAAGTAAAGGCTGAAATATATACTAATGAGAATCACGCAAAATGAAACCATGATTATAAAATAATCGCAATTTCGTATTAGTCGAACAGGATTGGTGACCTCATATTTTAATTCATGTTTTGCAAAAATCTAATAATAAAATATATTAAAGATAAAATTAATTCTCAAGTAATTAAGCAAATATAGAATCAGGATAAAAATCAGCTCCATGGATGGGGTCCGAACCACCACTATTCGATTTTTCATGTCGTTTCTTTGCGATCTGAGCTACGAGACCAATATTATCAGCTTGTAAAATTGTTCATTGTAGCTGAAATTCCCTGGTATAAAAAAATCAAGCCGTTCTCTACTTCTCTTGAGATAACGTACCCCAACAGCGACTTTCATACTTTTTCATTCTGATTCTATTTTTCCAGTCTATGGAAGAGAATTTGTAATAGTAAATTATGTTTTCTCAACGAATCTAAAACTGTCTTCAAACTAGCTTATAGACTCTGGTGCACATTGCCATCGCGAAAAAAAGGATATAACAATCAGCCCTTTTGCTAGAATCAGGTGGAGTTATATGGGAAGAAATGCTTTGCAAATTTCTTACTAGATACACACAGCCCTTTATATTCCCACGCCTTTTTCATTCGATAATACATACCTAGGTTATCAGATTTGTATTTATTAAAATATATTGCAAGATAAACAAATGTAAGGCTATTTATCATTGAAAATTTTAATATATTGACAGTAAATTTAAGTAATTAAACTTTTATATGGTATTGTACTTTTGTTAAACCTATAAAGTATGTTCAGATTAGTATGAGACACAGGAAGTTAGATTTTCGGTCTGGCAGCCTGTTTGGTGCTTTCGCTTCCTATTTCACAAATATGTTTTCCATCATTTTGCAGCTCCATGTTGAAGTCAATTTTTCAAATCACATAAAATCCTCGAATTTTTGTTTTGCGATGTCCTTTGATTACAACTGCTACCATAATCCATGACATTCGTTTGTCTGAAGAGAACTTAGTTTATATCATTAGTGAAATACTTCAGGACCTCCCGGGGTACCTCGAAACTACGTCATACTCCCCGGATCAGGAAGTAAAGGGGTTACATCTAAATTATTTAGTATCATCATTGTCTCTTTGTAAGATAATGTAAATACAACCTAGTTAATACCTCGAGCTACATCTCCCGTAGCGTCTAATTTCAAACGGGTGTTACCTTCAACACATTTGCTCCTATTTTAAGGTTAATTGTAGATAGTTGTGCGACTCGTTATCTCTGATTATTTTTATTATTGTTTCATATATTAATGTTTGCTCCAGCCAGTTGGGTTTCTCGTTGGAGTAAGTATCTCCTAACAGGGCGTGAACGGTAAAAGGAACTATTTCAGAGTTAACACATTTGTAACTTTTAGTTTGAGTATTGATGTAGACTGTTACCACGAATATTTCTAATTTACATACACTTTGTAATTCTCTGAGATTCTGGCTGAAACTGCATTAAACGCGTTCACTTTGATGTCGCGTATCACATTTCTTATTTAACTAATCTTTAAGACGAACGTGCCATGCAACTGAATGCATTACTACCTAAAGAGGAACAGAAATGTGCACTAAATAAGGACGAATTGTGTCAGAAGTTGCGACTCTATAGAGTATAAATCGAACACTCTTGTTCTGCCTAAGCATTAAGACTGTGCTTTAATTGGTTTATTTTTCCCACTACCAGTAGCGTCTCTTTTCATGAGCCAATAGAAACTACTTTACTATTTCATTTAGGCTGCTACCTCCCAATAACTTTACAGTAACCTTCAGAATCTCACCATTTCCTCAAGCTTATGTTGTTTTTGTATCTCAAGGACATTATTTTATGTTTCACCCCAACTCCTTAGCTATTGCTCACAAAGACTTTTCGAAATATTTCGCTTTTATGGCCTCAGCTATCGCGTTTCTCTTGTAACTAATTTTATGCTAACGTTATCTAATAATATAACATTATTTCTATATTACATATATTTATTTACATTATCTTGCTTATTAATTATTTAAATCCTCTTAGTGCTGAACTCAGTTGTAACCCCGATACCTCTGACTGCACCCATTAAGTATTCGAAATTGATGATAATAGGATACGTTTTTTTCTTATCTCTATGTAATAAATCTGTTGTCATAGAACATAAACAACTCTTTTAACTATATTTGATGATTGTAGCGTTGTTACATGTTCCATAATCTGATAGATTATATGGAACCAAAACTCAATTTCAAAGTTATGGAATTTATGAATATATCATTGTAAATATGTACGATTTTGAGCATGTGACGAGTTGTAGCAGTTTTGTGAATGTATCTAAGAAACTTGAATGCATTGTGGTGTGTTTTTGTTTGTTCGGTGAGCTTTTTCAGCCTTGAAGCCAATAGTTTGTTTTATCTTATATTGAGACAAGAAGATGCTGCAAGGAAGTGGACACATAAATAATATTTAACTCCAGCCAAAGGACCATGTGTATGTTGTGAAGTACATAATGAAGAATAACTAAACAGCCAAAGGGAAGGTTCCCAAAACCAGAGTGTGAAAACTCTCTACCAAATACACTGATTATTCGCACATTTGCATGAGTAAGTGAGATGGGCGGACTGGTACCTACCAGTATTCAAATGTGAGGAAGCTAATTTGTAGAGCACTGGAGTAGCAGATGGTTTTACCTCAAAACGGACACTGGAGCAAGTTTCCTCTCTGGTCAATATGATTGGGGGGAGCGGGGAAAACGGTGTGGTAACCTCCCGGCTACACTTCCTAAGCGTCCAATAAATTTCTTCCTTAACCTGTGAGGAAAGAATATCCAGCAGACTTGCTTGGTGAATTCACATTCTGCCATACGTTCTCGTTTGTTCTTTAAGGCTACACATAACTGAAATTTATACATTCCTAATTCATGAACATGTTTTGTTAATGTATACTATAAGTAACACAATAAGTGGTTATAATATCTAAAGTGCGTTCCATGCTATTAACTTTTAATTGATTGTTTTAATAACAAACAAACATAGTAAACATTGTAATTTAACTAGTATAAATATGTGTTTTAGTACTAGAAATATTATAGAACAAAAGTTTGAAACTATTTTTATTGGTGTTCTAGTTTTTGAGAAAAAATTATAAACCTGTGGCAAGCAATATTTTTCAATAATTTTAGTGTGGTATTTATGTATTCTGATTAATATTTCTGCAATGCTGATGGACAAAGAAAACAACATTCCCATCATTTTAGTACTTAGATATTTATGAGTATCTCTATAAAGTTTTAGAATAATTGAACTAAACGTGGATCATAGGAACATTTTGAACACGTAAAAGCATAGAAAGAACAGAAAGCGAGTAAAAGAACTTTGAATGTCTAAAGGGTTATCTGCTCTTGTGAGCAGGCACGTTTAAATCCTCGTGTAACGTTATTTCTGATTTTTAGCAATAGACACCAAAAACATAGATTATGATTCCTAATAATAGACCTATAAACAAAAGTGGGTTTTCAAGGATTTCCTTTATTTTTCACCTATGTGTACTCTTAAGCTGTATGATAGCTATTAATTTGTATTTGTCCGGCGTTATATCTCTCATCTGGTAGAGTGAAAGAACTAGATTCCACCGAGAAACGCGTTTTTGACGCCCCCTAAATCTCCTAAAAAGAGAAAAAATAACCCGCGTTATATATCTATAGAGCAATTTCAAAATTTAAAAGTTGAGTCAAACTTGAACTATTATTATTTTCTCAAAAATGGTTCTTCAAGTTTTCCTGAAATAACTTATGTTTCTAATACTGAGACTTTGAAAGACCATAAATACGCTGGAAAGATACCTTCTGAGCCAAAGCAGACCTATTTAGCTTACCTTGAAGGTTTTTACGGATATATATACAGAATTATTTATATAGAACTGACATATTTCTTTCTTTAATTATTCTTCTGGAAATTCATTCAATGGTCCAATTGTAGCAACAAATTAAGCACAATGTTCTAGAGTTTCGATTCCTTGTCACTAGATGCACAGATGTTTAACCAGATTGTGAACACTGCAGAGTACCGACTAATTTTCATGGAGTTTGCTGGGCAACTGGACGGTGTAGAGCTGAATCTAGGATAGTTTTAGCAAAATGGCGCAACATGGCATACGTCGAATGAATCCATGAACCTAGTTGCAAGTTTCTTTGACGACCGGATATTTTCCAGGAACCTGTGTCCACCGAGATCTCTGTATTTGACATCGCTGGACTTCTTTCTATGGGGTTACTTAAAAGACAGGGTTTGCGCCACACGTCCTCAGACATTGGACGATCTGAAGAAAATTACAAAGGAGACTCAAGATATTGACAACAGAGTCCTCCAACGAGTGACCAGTAACATGGAACGACATGTTGAGTTATGCCTTATGCAGGATGGAGGACATTTTCAACATTTGCTATAGAGGTAAATAATTTCCAAAAATTTATCTACATTTTAGGTATAATAAGTTGTCTCTAGCACAATTCGTTTTAAAACAATTAAAGAAAGAAATATGTCAGCTTTATATAAATTACCCTATATATACCGGCTTCCAAAATGCCTTTTACATGGAAAAGGTTTGTTTCTATTTTCTTAAAAAAATACCATAAATGTGTTATATGTTTGACATATTTTCATGAGAAATAATATGTGCAGATTATTAAATGTTCTAAGAACAGACTGCGATATCCTATTTATAATGAGTGAAATGTTTGTGCTTCGTAAACTGTAAGACAGACAAAATTTACTATACAATAACTATACACACATGTTATGTTTATATTTTCTGAAACACGTGTTTATTTTTTAAATATTTATACTCTTTTCAATTGGTAAATAGTTAATAATTTCTGCCCGTAGTATGCATATTAGTAAGGAATTTCAAAGCTTTCACATAAATATCGTTTAAGCCTATTGTATCCCACTTGTGCTTCCAACGAAATGTGCAGTAAAATATCTGTAAATATTTCTTCTGTAAATATTTTTCTAGAAGAATAACCTTTTGTAAGAATAGATTGTAAAAGAGTTGTTAGAGAAAGTCATGTGGATGCAAAGCATTAGATTCTTTAAAATTTCTTTCGCAGGGCTCATTTCGAACAAGTCGTTTAAGAATACCCCAGAGGGGAATACCTGCGCACCGCAATCGAGGGTAATACATTGCGGCTATAGCTCTCCAGTACAAAAGGAAGAAGTGAAGGAACCGCAGGAGGCTACAGGCGAAGCTTATGTGCTGCAGAGAGACGCGGAAATCGCTCGCAGTTCCGTAGTGAAGATCCTGAATTTCCCAGAGAGGGCGAAGAACTTCTACTGCTGGAGTCAGCCAAACAACCTTCTGGTGTCAGTACGGATTACTCTTTCCTTCGAACAAGCACATACCGCACCTGTCCGGCCCCCCATACATCATGAGAAGAGAAAACGGAATGAAAGGAAATGATGGATATCACATTATGTGGCGACAAGACTATTCAATACTGGCGAGAGAAAACCAAGAGCAGAGTGAGCGGTCAACGGGAATCGAACACGGGTTCCCCTGAATGTGAGCCTCACACGTTAGCTCTCTGTCTCTGTTAGTCGTACTTGATTACAATTGAAGGGACTTCTTATTCGGCCACAGGTGCATTTTTTCATCACGCAAACACAAGATTAATGGTTGCGTGCTGGACCACAAAAGTGAATTTTGCCGCTAAGAACTTTCACTAGAACTCTTCCAGATAAAGAACAGCTCCCTTATGTGAATGAATACAGTAATCTTGAATATGTATGATGATGCCGACAAAGGTATAAAAAGTTATAGCACCGTCTTTCAGAAGCAACAATTTTCACTTCGATTGCATTATTCAACGTCAAAAACATGAAATAGGCCGATTTATGATTTGAACTGACATTGTAGTCGGAATTTTCTTTGACACTATTTTTCAGTTTTAAGCATCCTTGGAAGAAGATATTCGACTTCCGTTCTAGGGGTAGCAGGGAGCTTCTAGTTCTCAAGGCTGTGGATTTAAACACGGTAATAGATGGAAGGTGATGATTTTTTTGGGAAGATGGTAAAAATCTTTAGCTGACACCTTTCGGAAGCGAAGTAAGACTAGTGGTCCGGTGTCAAAGAATTATAGCACGCAAAGCAATATCAAGATTCATAGAAAGGTATTTGAGAGTATTTTCTTTCACGCACAATATAGAATGGGATGCATAGAACCATAGAAGTCCCTTTTTATTCACAGACATTTGGGATATTATGTTTCAATAATATTCTAGGAGGCATTTACATAAAATGAAAATTCTATTTAAAGCATAGATCCATAGGAGATATTTTCGATTCAGATGCGAATGTTTGAGTGTAGGGGGGACACATTAATCGTCCTTAAAAACCTCAATTTCAAGTTTTAAAGCCTTCTGGATATCAGACTGAATTGATAACGTTTCAGGGTATTCCTTAACCAGTTTTTCTCATTGAAAAAACAAATTTTGCACGTGCCGTGTGGCCAAACAGTTGGGACAACTTATATACATATTTAGTTTATTTTAGAATGTGAATATATCACTATCAATTTAGGTTTATAAATAGACTTCCTTTACAGATGTGTAAAAAAATTATACTTTGAAGAAATTCAATGGAAATACATTGTTGCAAAAATTTGTTCTGGAAGTTATCTTTTATCTACTTTACTGTTTAAAACAAAATAAATGTTTTGAAATTAGAATTACAACATTTCGATAACATTCTAGATAAGATACCCAGCCCAATCTACTTTTCGTTTGTTTCATTCTTTATATACATCCACATGTTTCTTTGTTTAATTAATATAAGAAAGGTTTAAATGCTCGGTTTCCCTAAAGATATGTAACACATGCCGAAATTCCTTCTGTTTTAATAGAAGCAGAACTTCCAAAGCAAGTAAGTAAAGTAA
The DNA here is from genome assembly GCA_030762935.1 of Hymenopus coronatus. NCBI lineage: Eukaryota > Metazoa > Arthropoda > Insecta > Mantodea > Hymenopodidae > Hymenopus > Hymenopus coronatus. Next base: position 74,105,536 of record CM060896.1, on the reverse strand, counting down.
AAGCAAGTAAGTAAGTAAAAGCAAGAATACTTTTGTCTTTCGCAAAAATGGTTTAACAAAAGTGTATCTGATATCATGTTCTATTTTAGACCTAATAGAACACTAATAAGTATTCGAAAACATTGAATACGGAAACTAATGAAGTGTTCTGTAAGGTCTTACTAAAGTCAGACAATATTAAAATCTCTGTAATATTATATTTGTCATCAGAGTGTTGGGGAAAAATGTGGTTTACAGAACATCGATAATATGTCCCCACTTCTCTTGTTCAATATATAGATGGCGCTTCAAACCATATATTTATTCTGCAAGAGTATCGCATCATCAGTAAGCACTTCACAATTATGCGGCCTCCATGATCCCCAGGTCTTAATTCGGCTGACTTTCGGTTGTGAGGTTACTTTAAAGAACGAGTTTTCCTAAACTGAACTGAAAAAGTTGCCGATGTTCCAAAATATTTTCTGCGAAAAGGTGTGAAAGCTGTCGTAGAGAGAATGGTAAATGTTGAACAAGAGAATGGTGGGTATCTTTTCAAAGTTTTGTTAACCCCATTGTTTCCCCAACACTGATTTTTTTTTACAAATTCCCATGATTTTTAAGAACAATTTTTTGCCCAACAGTGTGATATTTTTTTTTTAAATCTTATCTTAAATGTAATGTCTGTAGCAGATAAATTTTTGAAGCTAGTTTAGAAAGACCACATATATTGAAATAACGGAATATCTTGTTATCACAACGAACAGGGAAAGAATTCTCAAGATCTGTTTGCAAAAAACTAAAGAGTTGCTGTCAAGGCTCAATAAAGTACTTCTTGTATCCTATTAAACTCGGATACTAACACCAATACCAGTCTCTAAACAGAACTATATTGTTGCAAAAATGTAATTAACGCATTGACATCTTTACCGCTTCGCCTTAAATGTTATGGGTGTTGCTAGCTCTATAATCGTCAGAATTTTCTACACTTTCATAACTCTTCAGCTCAGCGTGCTGATTGAGTTGGAACAGCCTCCGTGGTATGAATTTACAACCTCCATCGCCATTTTGGTTAAATCATAACATACCCACCAAGAAGTCACGACAGGCTTTGTTTTGCACAAGGTTTAACTCCTGCTTTACGCTTTGTATACCCACGCTCTGCCCATATTGGGTTGATGCTTTTGTTAGATATGTACCTATCCGGATGCAGCGCTAAGATTGCAACTGCATATAGAATTATATAAATGAACGCACAACCCTTACTCTCCAATATTTGCCTATACTATTCGATACTTAAATATTCACAAGATAGACATTTAGAAAATATTTGAATAAAATATATATTGAAAAATCTGATATGTTCCATTCACATGACTTTCTCTACATCTGTGTAACAAATTATTGTTCGAAAGCTCTATTTTCTATAGAGATAAAAATAACAGAGATAGTCTTATTACTTGTTTCCTTGTAAGTAGAAGCGAAATAAGGGAGTACCATAGGTTAAAGTGATAGTCAAAAGTTGGTTGCTGTATGACTGAAGTTCCTTTGTACAGGAGTTGATAAATTCCTGTACGAGAAAAATATAAGCTTTCTAATAACAAGGAATATCTCAAAAACGATTAACTCCAGGTAAAAGAATGACATGACATAAAGTGTCTGTTTTATCGCGATCTACATTGTTATAGGGTCTTTAGAGGATATTATCCGAAAATTCAGGATATACTTTTTATTTGGCATGTAAATATCTTAAATATAAGGGATTTTAATTAAAATCTTTAGAGCAATTTTTGAGAAAATCAAAATTTTCGATTTTTTTTCTATGTAAAGAGTAGTTTGCGGTGGGGAGAATTTCTTGAAACTTAAATTGCAAGTTTGGTATTTAAGATTATTTCGTTTCTGAACTCTGCTGTCCACAGACACACATACTCGCTCGGACATTTTTTTCTAAAAATGCTTTGTTTTGGATTCAGGGTGACCCAAATCATGGAATCTCGGTATAGAATTTTGGGTGCCTTACAATACCTTCTCTATACAGTATGAACATAGTACGTGTAGAGAAATTAAAAAGGCCTGTGCGTCTCTAAAATGCAAACTTGGTTATATTCCGTGTTCATTTTCTCTACTCAGTACATGTTACGTAGGTAGAGAAAGTGTTGCATCCCAGCTACAAATTTGAGACCGAAATTTTGCTGGAATTACAAGTTTTACAATTCCCTGTATCCAAAAATCAGCTTTTGTTGTTAATGTTTTTGTTTATCTTGTGTTTTTGGTCCCACCACCCTTAAACTACACTTTACATTGTAGATTTTCTAAAATTTTCGATTTTCTCAGAAATTGCTGTAAGGATTTTAATTAATATGTAGTATAGATACTGTCCCATAGGCAATGTTGTTTTTTAAGAAAACAATTATTTGAAATGTATTCTGACAAGCAATTAACTAATCTTCAAAGTACAAAACCATTAGATTCTATGGCGTTGAGCTATCTTTCAGCGAGGTTTATTATCCCACGATGGTACCAGTCTCTGGTTTTTGATGCGATGAATTCGGTGAGACCCACTTGCACTGATTCAATGTTGCCAAAATTTCTTCCACGTAGAAAGTGTACTATGGATCGAAAAAGATGATAATCTGATGATACAAGATCAGGGCTGTATGCTGGGTGTGGTAGCAGTTCGATTCCTCCCAATTCCTGAATTTTTTCAATGGTTGTTCGTGCAGTATGGGGGTCTTGCATTGTGTTGTTGCAATAGAACTGTTTCGGTTAACTAATGCTGGGTGTCTCCGTCTCAAAATTTCATGAACTCGTTCCAGTTTTTGAGAATAATCATCCGCATCAATCGCCCGCCCGTTTGGAACAAACTCCCAGTGAATCCAACCTTCAAAATTTCACCAGACATACATGACTTCGGGACCGAACCAATTCTTTTGACGATGACTTTGGCAGGTTGGCTGAGATCAAGCCACTGTTTCGAGGCATCAGGGTTTCGGTAATATACCTATTTTTCATCTCAAATGACAATTCTCCTGAAAAATCTATATCCATGGGATTACGGATAAGCTGACGACAGATATCCACTCTACGTTGAGCCTGTTGAGGTATCAGCTCATGAGTTACAAATCTACAGCTTCTGTATGATTTTCCAAAAGTGTTAATGTGGCAATGTAAGGTATCTTTTGATGCACCAAGTTCTGTAAGCCTATGGGTACGTTTTACGGATTTTCTTGCAAAATTTGACGTCTTCTAGAACGTGAAAGAAATCCAATAAATTTTCAAAACACCAAAATAAAAAATCCGACAATACTTATGAGACAACCTAATTTATTAAAGATACATGATAAAATGTATATTTTGAGTTTCTTGGAAATAGCCTCTGAAGTACTATTCATCTGGATTACTTTTGCATAGCTGGTAAATCGTGAGAAAAAGCCGAACACTTACTAGATAACAATGTAGATATCACATAATTTGTGGCATATTTTTTGTAGAATTAACCATTTCAAGATATTATTTGTTATTGGTTTCAATTTTGCTACACTTAATACCTTTCTCAATCAGCAGTTGACATTACTTTCATCGAATGTCATTTGTATCACATAGTGACCAGCTTCTAAAGGATGTCGCTTTAGCCTAGTGTATTCTCTTATTTCTCGTCTATGTACTTTAGGGAAGCAAGTAGTAAAAGATCATGTATTAATATTTATCTCCGCAATATGAAGTAGATAAAAGAATAATCTTTCTTAAAATTAGTTTTATTTTAAGAAAAGGTAGAGAGGCATATAAATGAAACATATCAGATTTTCCGTATAGGCTCAGTCTTTTTCAAGGGCAGGACACGAAGATTTTCATTTCAAAATATTCTATATATAGAAAATATGTCGTTATTTGGGATTTACTCGAAACTTGCTCTAACATTTTGCATGGCAAATGAAAATTATATTTGAAATTTTCTGGAAATAAATTGTTGACCCCTTCATTTGGAATGACTTTTATATAATTTGTAAATCAAAATAAATTACAAAATCCTAGTACACGAAAAGGTAGATGTCATTAAAGCATACAATGCTTGTACAATAACTTTCATTGTTCTGATTATTACAAAATAATCCTTGTTTAATTTTGAAAAATGTGACTACGGTTATAATCGTCGTACATGTGTGAGCGGCTTACTTCGAAAGTCATAGCGGAATTTTGCTGTGAATTATTATACCTGTGTGAATGTACACCTGTGTCATCGGCAAGTACTTTAACATTGAAGCTCCGATTGTTGCATTTTGTGACACCTGCGGTGGTTTGCACATGCGACTGCTTCTGGAATTTCTTGCCACACCGTCAACAGGTATAAAAAGAAAAGAACGAGAGTTAGCTTCAACTGGGAATGCTAAGCGTGCAGCAGTTGACTCAGTTTCGAAACTCGGAACGTACAGTCGTAACCGTCGCTTCGTGCGCCGAAAGAAAAACTGTACGGCGAATTTGTTGCAAAAGCATTAAAGAAAGACGTTTATTAGAAAACAGATTTTGTTTATAGTCTGTGTTCAAACTTCCCTTTACATGCAACATTTTTTAAAATGTTTGTTTTTACCAAAAATGGCACTAACGATGACTGATTAAACATATTTACAACGAAATAAAATGTTAATCTTGCAATTTATGGAAATAGCCTCTGAAGACTTCTTTTTCTGGTGGAATTTTATTAAATTTTGCGTAGCAAATAAACCGCAAGCAAGAGACAAAATTTACCACACAAAAATGTAACTCTCGTTAAAATACATAATTTATGTGATACTCGTTTTTCTTGTAGAGTTGACCGTTTTCTGGATATTCTTTGTTATTGCTTTTAATTTTTAAAATTCGTTACTCTTCTCAAACAGGAAGTCGTCGTTCATTCCGGTTCTGTTGTTTTGCTGCGAAACGAACTTCTATTTTGTTACTAACGACCTACTTTTAAAAGATTTGATTATTGTTTTAGCCAAGTAAATTCCCTTATATCCCTTCTACTTATAGGGAAGCAAGTAATAAGACAATACTGCTAACGTTTATTTCGATTATCATTATGTAGATATAAGAATAATCTTTTATAAGAATAGTTTGTGTTGCAACAGCTACAGAGAGTCATGTGAATGGAACTCACCACATTTTTTCCAGTAGTAAGTCCGCATTTGTTTCTTCTTGTGGTCATCAGAAGAGCATGGCATTTGAAACCCAAGACACAGGGACATAATGTTTGGTTTTGGGAAGGAATTTAAAATTTAAGTATGTGCCCAGAATAGTTAGTTACATAAGTACCGGAGTAGCATATGTGGATATTTTTTATTTATTTGTCGACATATATTGCTCAAAGCTGACGCAAAAAGATGAATTTTATGTAAAGATAAAATCTTTTAAAATAGCTCCACTCTTGCAGGGTCATACGCGTACACATGGAAGCATCAATGTGATTATACCATAGAGATATTTCAGATTAATCGGTTGGTACCGATGAGATGAGTGAAACGAAATCGGAGATAGCAGGAAAGCCCTATAATTAGTAGAGGCTATTAACTTTGCAACTGAGTAGGCGTGGTAAGAGAAATTCATTGTTTTCGTCTTCTGGCAACTGAAGGGGAAAAGAACTAAACGATAAAGTGATTTCGAAAGGAGAGTATTCTAGAGGTTATACTCCAGAGATGTTTTATACAACAATATAAACATAACAAGTGTGTGGTAATGTTTACTTTCTCTACATGTTCTGTGTACATAGTCCATAGAGAAGGTATTGCATTCTACCCAAAAATTCAATTGCGAGTTTGCACTGGAAATGCACGTTTTAGTGTTCCCTAAATCTAAAAAAAAAAAAAAAAAAAAAAAAAATATGTGTTTCATTCACATGAATTTTACTACATCTCTACAAAGGTAACTAGAAAGCATTACCAGAAAATATCTTATTACTTGCTTCATTGTAAATAGAAGGGAAATAAAGGGAGTACCATGGTCTAAAGCGATAGTAAAACCTTTTAAAAGTTGGTTGCTATATAATTGTAGTACCTTTGTTTGTATGGACAGAAGTTGACAAATTCCCGTATGAGAAAATTATCAAGTATTTTAAAGCTGAAACTACTAACAAAGAATACCTCAAAAACGCTCAACCTTACGTAAAAAATGTATATGATAAATTTCTTATTTTAATGAGATCTACATTTTTTCTATCTCTTAAGGTTAACCTGTTATGTAAAATTCTGCAAAATTCATCCAGAATAAACGTGTCTTCAGAGGCTATTCCCATAAAATTGAAGATATACATTTTATGTTCCTATAAATATTTTAAATATAGGATATTTTAATCAAAATTGTTAAAGCCATTTTTGAGAAAATCAAAATTTTCGAACTTTTTTCCTTGTAAATTTTCTTGTAAATCTCATGTCGCATTTTTGGAAGATGATAACTTAAATAATAAGTTTGGTACTTAAAGGTCTTTTTGTTTTTGAGCTATGCTGGCCACAGACACACACGCACTCACATGGATCTTTTTCCAAAAATACTATTTCCAGTGAAACCTCGGTATCAAATTTTTGGGTGCAATACAGTACTTTCTCTATACACTATGTACATAGCATGTGTAGAAAAAGTAAAATGCAATTTTAGGGGAAGGTTCGCGCGCTAATGAGCAAAATCTTCCACACCAAGCTACCTTTACATAGAACAATGTTCGAAAATTTTGAATTTCTAAAACTGGCTCGACGATTTTTATTAAAATTCCGTACATTTAAGAGTTTTAGTTCAAAAATAAAATGTATATCTTGAATTTTGTGGGAATATGCTCTGAAGTCACGTTTATCCTGAATGACTTTTGCTAACTTTTGTATCTCAGGTAAACCGTAACTTATAAACAAAACTTATTACACAAAAAATGTAGAACTTGTTATATAGGTACATTTTACGTCATATACATTTTTTGTGGAGTTGCCCTTTTTGATGATATTCAAATTTTAAAATAAACTTTTCACACACCGGAATTTGTTAACTCCTGGCAATGAAAAAAAAAAAAACAAAAAAAAAACAAAAAAAAAAAAACGGATTTCAACAATTTCGCAACCAACTTTTAAAATATTTCACTATCACTTTAGCCTAGTGTACCCCCTTATTTCCCTTCTACTTACAAGGAAGCAAGAAAGAATTAGACACTTCAGCTAATGTTTATGTGGATTAACATGAAGTAGAATAAAGAATAAGGTTTTTAACAGTAATGTGTTACCGAGATGCAGAGAATGGCATGTGCCTGGAACACATAAGATTTTTATTTTGTCTACTCCTTATAGTAGACAGAAGAAGTATTTATACCATACAGATTTCGTCGGAAATACGTGTTGTGATATTCCTTGAATCCATAAAGACATTAAAACGTTCTTGTGTTGTTTTGTGAACAACATTACTCAAAAAGAGTAAGTGGTTAATGCCAAATTTAGTATTTAAATGCAGCGAGTGGAATGACTCAGACCATTCCGTCTTTGGTCCGCATTCGGGAGGCCGCCATTCGGAGTTCGATTCCTGTGGCCGAACTACCTGACCCATACGTTTTATAGGGGTTTCCCCGGGTCTTCAGCTGAATGCTGGGTATGTTTCTGCCACCCCCGAATCTTCGGTCTCTCCATGTCATTTCCATTGTCATTTCATTCATTCTTCATAGCGTGGTTTCTTTAAGTAATAATGCCGTAAGTAAAGCATTATTTAATAGATGAAAGAAAGAAATCAGCGAATCCTAATGATAAAACTCTAATTATTAAACCCAACTGTCTTAGGTTTGGAAGTGCCGCGAGGTACCCGGTGCAGCGTGGCAAGGAAAATGTATGCACAAAATGAATATCTCTGGCTTACAACTTCAGCAGGTTGCAGGAGTGAGGACCGCTCGAGGCGGGGCTTGGACCCTTTGTGGAGTGGGGTTCTCGGTGTGCTGTCTGACTTGCGGGTTGTTTCAGTTTGACATTTCTATGCCGTCGCTCTTGGTTCCGCCCGCCCGGTGTAACCTCTCAGCTCATTCCTTCCTCCCCAGGGGCGCCCCTCGTGGGGAACAGGTACAGTAACCATCTGCACCGACCCCCCCCCCCACCGACCGGTGTAACCTCTCAGCTCATTCCTCCCTCCCCAGGGGCGCCCCTCGTGGGGAACAGGTACAACAACCATCTGCACCGAACCCCCACCCCTCCGCGGGCGTATCTTAGTATTTAATTCAAATTCCAAAGATGTAACACTAAGATTTAGAAAAATACACCCCACCTCAAATTAGACATTGCATGGAGGTTTTTACAAACTTTAGAGTTCCTCGTAAACAACTGTAAGGATTCTGATTAAAAATATCTTATATTAAATACATTTTCAATACAATAATATGTATATCTTGAAATTTCTGTGATTAGCCTGTGAGGCCCTCTTCATTTGGAGATAAGCAACATAATACTGTGTGATAAATGTTAAGTAATAGCTGAATATGTACTGCACAGGAATATACATCTCTCTATAATAAATAATGTATTTAAAATAATTTTTCCATAAGCCATTTCCGATACATCCGCTATTAATATTTCCAGTAGTTTTATGCTTTGTAATTATTTATAAATCCGTTCAACATTCATGTTTCTTGCGATTGCAAGAAAGTATATGGAATGTAGGCATCCATTTCTAAATCATTTGGCTATTGGTATTCGTGTTTTATCTAATGACGAAAAAATGTATAATATACGAGATGCTTATCTCAATTAAATTCAAGTAGATATAAAATAGACCTTCCTAAGAATAGTTTGTACACTCAATAGTAATTAACCCTAGCATATTACTTATATGTAACCTATATGCTACGTAAGCGCTATAAAAATAAATACATTAATAAATAGCCCTTAGCGAAATACTCGTGTTTAGGGTTAAGCTTCCTTTGCTAAAATTATATTGATGCGAATCTGTTTACATATCCGAAACTCATACAAGCCCATTGCTAAAATAAAGTAGTCAACCATGTGATATACCGGTGTTATTTTGTACAAGCCACATTACTTAAAATCAAACTATTTCTAGCATGACCTAAACTGCACAGAAAAATCATTAGAGGATAACTTTAGATAGTTTGTAAGTATTCAAAAGTACCTTGTTTACAAATATCATAAGCTTTTTTATATATTCGAAATAAATGTTGCAATTGAGCTGTCTTCATTCTTCAAGTGTGTTCGGAAAGGATTTCTTCTCTTCTCTTCTGGCTCTACAGCCTTTGGTGAGCTTTGGCCTCCTGCACAATCCTCCTCCACATATCCATCTTCTGCTTTACTATTCCACCCTCTGTTTCCAATCTTTGTTAGGTCTTCCATCACATCATCTAACCATCTTGTTTTTGGTCTTCCTTTTTTTACTTTCTCTATACGCACTAAGTACATAGTGTATAGAGAAGGTATTTCAACGGAAATACATGTTTTGGGTCCCCCTGAATCCAAAAAAAGCATTTTCAGAAAAAGGTCCGTATGTGTGTGTCTGTAGACAGCAAAGCTCAAAAACGAAAAGACCGTTGAATACCAAACTTGGTATTAGCGTTTGGTATCTTCCATAGATGCGACATGAAGATTTTGAAGAAAAAAACCCCACCCCAAACTACCTTTTACAAGGAACTTTTTTGAAAATTTTGATTTTATAAAAAATTGCTGTAACGATTTTGATTAACATATCGTATATTAAAGGTATTTACCTGACAAATAAAATGTATATCCTGAATTTTCTGGGAATAGCCTCTGAAGACTACTTTATTCTCAATGAATTTTACGAAATTTTACATAACTGGTAAACCGTAAGAGATAGACAAAAACTTAGCACACAAAAAATGTAGAGCACATTAAAACACACAATTTATGTTATATACATTTTGCCGTGTAGTCAATTGCTTTTTAAGTATTCCATGTTTTTGGTTTCAGCTTTGAAAAACATAATTTTCTCATACAGAAATGGGTCAACTCCTGTCCACACAAACAAAGGAACTTCAGTCACATAGCAACCAGCTTTTGACTATTACTTTAACCTGCTACTCTCTTATTTCCCTTCTACTTACAAGGAAGCAATTAATAAGACTATTTGTGCCAATTTTTTCTCGTTTAGCAATATTCTTTTTGACATTATATCTTCTGTCATTCTCTCTCTGTGTCCTAGCTATCTTATTCTTTGAGCCTTTATAAATTTCACAATATGTTGCTGATTAATTAGTTCTTCTATTTCATAGGTATATCTTTTTCTCCATTGGTCTTTATCCTTTACAGGTCCAAAGATTCGTCTAAGTATTTTCCCTTTCAAATCTTCGTATTATTTCTTCATCTACATTGTTTAGGGTCCAGGTTTCTGCAGCATACGTTACTTTTGATTATATTAGTTTTTTTATAGATCTTGTATTTTTTCCCTGTACTAATAAGCCTATTTTTAATAGATTTAAATTTGCTTAATAGGCTGCATTTCCACTTTGAATTATTTCTTTTATGCCCTCGATTAAATTGTTATTATTTACAAATGCTCCTAAATATCTAAATTTGGATACTCTTTCAAATGTTTTGTCTCCAACTACTAGATTTGAAATCATTTTTTGCTTTCGTCTGCTGTTATTTTCAGGTATTTGGTTGTTTTTTCATTTACTTCTAATCCTATTTCTTTAGACCTTCTTTCTAATTCTTCGTAAACTTCAACTAACATTTTTTTATCTCTTGCCACAGTCAATATGTCATCTGCATATGCACATATCTGACTAGACTTAAAAAATATTGTTCCTTTAGTATTTATTTTTTCTACTGCTCTGTGCAGGGCTAGGTTGAATAGAGCCGTAAATAGTCCATCACCTTGTCGTACTCCTGTGTAATAATTAAAATCCGGACTTAATTTATTCATTACTTTCATTTTGGCTTTTGTATTTTTATTAGCCTTGTTTTTAGGTTGCACTTTAAAGCATTGTAAGGTGTAATAGAGAACTTCTCTGTCAATTGAGTCAAATGCATACTTAAAGTAAATAAACAAAAAACATAAATCTATGCCATGCTCATAGAATTTTTCCATTATTTTTTGTATTACAAATATCTGGTCTATTGTACTCTTGTCACTTCTAAATCCACATTGATACTCCCCTAATACATTGTCCGTATATTTTTAACTCTATTATTTAAAATACTTGAAAATATATTATATGCTACATTTAGCAATGTAATTACCCTTTTTATATATTGGGCATATTATGCCTGTCTTCCAGCTTTCAGGCATCTGTTCCTTCCTCCATATTTCTATTATTAACTTATTTATTGCTTTCATAATTCCGTTCCCACCGTATTAATTAGCTCAGCGATTATGTCATCTTCTCCTGGTGCTTTATTGTTCTTTAGGCTCTGTATTGCTATTTTAACATCCCAAACATCGGTTATTCTTCATCTTCTTCTTCCATTCTTTCTTCATTTCCATTTCCGTTTTCTCCTTGTTCCTGATTATTTATTGTTTACTGTTTATTTAAAATTCTTTGTAGTACTCAGCCCAACTTTCCAGTTTATCATTCTTAAAAGGTAAGTTTGTTTTAATGAAGATTCAATTTTTCATTTTGTCTCACGGCTTTCCAATTAAAGTTAAATAATAACAAAATGGTTACCATTAGGCCGTTCCGTATAATAGGAACTTGATTCTAACCTTAGTAAATATTTAGGGGTTTGGTAAGTTAACGTTTCACCCTACATGTGAGGGAAACGCTTTAAAGGGATAGATCTTGATTATCCCGTAGCTGTGACGTATTTATTTTCAAAAGCGGCTGAGTCGAATTCAGGAATGACGTTCACTGGTATAGTGGTGCTCATCAAGGAAGTTCTTTCGTACATATAACGCGAACTAATTAAAGTAACTAAAAGCCGAAAGGCTGGATTTTGAAGTTTGAACGAAGGAAAAAAATAAAACAGAAGCTTTAGTTTACTTATTTAAACATTTAATTTAACAATAACGTGTCTAGAATTAACGTCACTAGTGTAATACTATGTAATGCCAGAGCGCCCTTGTGTGTCCGACTTCCGTTCTTCTTATTATTTATCTTTGTATTGTTTGATGTCTTTACTCCCGGGTCTGTGCCGCTCCATTGATGTGTTGATCGAATACTAAATGGCTTATTCATATAAATTTTCATTTATAAATTATGCTTACATACAGCGCTTTCGTTTTTTATTCAGGGGACCTCAATACTTATATATTCTCTTAAGTGGAACAATATCTATCTGGATCTTGAGCAGGTGTAGAGGAGCTATGGAAGTTGAAATATTGTAGAGTGAGTTGCAAAAACCTTGCAAGCACTACAAGTAACAAGGTACAAAAGTGAAACAGTAAAGGGATATTCGACTTTACTAATGTGAAACACACAAAAAATCTATCGCTTAAGCTTAAACAATGGGGTTATGACATAGTGAAGTTTTATAGTGCTCAATTCAAGGGATAAGTTGAGCTCATACGTTAGCTTGAAACTTATTGAACAAAGTTGAAGCTAAGCAGCATGGTATCTGAAAAAGACAATATTAGTGAAGAGCAAACGTAAATTATTTTAACGCATATATTAAGAGAAGACTATATCTAGAACTAATTAATTGATGAAGTTAAGGCGGTAGCGCTCCTCAACGGTTGCTTCTTTCAGGAACAGCACCCTTGCCGCTACTCCTATGGTGTCTTGTTTTTTTGTTTGTTTCAAAGTGGCTTTGAATTTTGGTGACCACTCCCATGGGGAGATGGAGAAGTACTTAGTTCAGCTTTATAGCTGTTGGCTGGTTTGAGGCTTTCTTTACTGGTGCTGCCCACAAGATATGCCGGGAACCCAGAACTGCCTACAGTGGTGTTCAGTTGGTAAGAGGTTCCCAGAGTTCTGACATGATAGGCCAATCTAACGTAGAAATTTTGAGCCCTGCGCCTAATCACATTCCCTACGTATATGATAGCCGAAGCTTCATGTAACAGCCTCGCTGGAAGTGTCAGAGTAGATGGATCGAAGCTTGCTGCCATGTCCCACATCTCACAGGCATCAGAAGGATTATGGGCGCCTTGATAAGACGTAGCTTTAAGTAAACAGGCATTTGGGAGGCCACCGCCACCCTCGCTCTGTTCGACACTCCTCGCAGATGTTCACGGAAAGTTTGACCCTAGATAACGGAGGAATTTTCTCACTCTATCCTTTGATCCTGGTAGTAGAAGTTGAGTATTGGGATTGAGAAGTTGTAGAAACATGCAACGAGTACAGTAATATTGCTTTTTGTTTGGCTCATGGTTGGCAATGTATGATGAGCTGGACTGCAACCAAAAATAGATATATCGACATTCCTTCAAGCAAAATACTCCGCCTGACTCTACATTTGTCAATGGTATATTATATATGAATTAAAATTAGTTTTATAACGTACAAAGCAGTTTTATTGTAACTATGGCTATACGCTAATAATTACTTTCACGTGAACTGTAATTTTTTCACGCTGCGCGCTGTTGTGGTATGTTTAGTTATTCGCACCATCTTTATTCCCTCTCTCAACCGTAGCAGAAAGGGAGAGAAGAAAAGCAACTTCCCCTATGAGCAAGATATGTTTATGTCTCACTTCACGATCTGTATTGATTAAACCTAATATTTCTATCGCAATTAATTTTATTTAAATATCGGTACTTCGTGACATACTTTGTAAGAAATATCTACCTCAGTGCTTACGCCACTGATTACAAGTGAGCCTAGAAAGCTGAAAGTGTACATAAGTGATATAAATATTAAAAGGTACAAGTCCCCCATTGCATGCTCTCGCATGCGCGTTTATAGGAGGAGGAAGACAAAAGGTTAGTTTACATACATTCACACACAAAGTAAACAGTCGCCTGTCCAAAGAGGGCTCAGGAAAACGCACTCTCTCCGACTCTGCGCTAACAAGGCTGTTATTACACGCCCAGGATAATTGAATTTTCGGTCGAGCAATTAATTCAGAGTTTAAAGATAGGGTGAGAGCTTTATATATCCTCGAGCGAAGTGTCTGCATTATCATAACGCTGTACATCAAAAACGCCATTCTTGTCTGGTCCATGTTAGGAAAGTTCACTGGTGAAAGCTATAGCACAGGCGAGTAATATCTGACGACGTTCAATTTAAACTAAACATAAATATATGAATTATTTATTTACCTTGGTTAAAAGCAATAACAAATTCCCTACACAAATAAGTAATATTTACAAGTTGATCAGTGCACATCAAACACATTGTTCAAAAATCTGTGTTCCATTCAGTCTTTCTCAAATTCTCTGAAATAAAATATTGTTAAAAAATCTTATTCTTTTTTCTACTTCATGAAAATCGAGTTAACATTAGCAGAAATAGTCAGCTTCCTTATAAAAGGAAGGGAAATAAGGAAATACACTAGACTAAAGCAATAGTTAAATATTTTAAAAGCTGGTTGCTAGGTGATTGAAACTCATTTATTTGCCTGGCCAGGATTTGACATATTCCCCTATAAGTTTTAAGTATTTAAAACTGACACCAATAATAAAGAATATCTTGGAAATGGTGAACTCCACAAAAACATGTATATGGCATAAATTGTACGTTTTATATTTTTTGTGAGGCAAGTTTTTGTCTCTTACCAGTTGTGTATAATTCATCGAGATTGAAGGGGTTTTCAGAGGCTATTCTCAAAATATTCAAGTTTGTTTGTCATATAACTATCTTTAGTATAGAGTATTTTAATCAAAACCTTTAGTCATTTTTTACAAAATCAAAATTTTCGATTTTTATTAATGTGAAGAGTAGTTTGGAATGGCAGAATATTTCTCAAAATCTTCGTGTCGCGTTACTGGAAATTATTAACCTTAAATACCGAGTTTGATATGTTGCCGAGTTTTAGTTTTTGAGTTATCGTGTTCACAGCCACACGGACATACATGCCCTTTTTCTAAAAATGCTTTATTTGAATACGTGTATTTCCGGTGAAATCTCAGTATAAACTTTTTGGTGAAGTACAATAATACCTTCTTAGTACAGAAAAAAGTGACGAAATGGCAATTGAAGCACCAATTGTCGCAATGAAATAAACATCATGTTAAATCCATTTTCGTTTTTTCATTGTCTAGTCATAGGAAAATGCGTGCAAATCTCAGAACAAAACAAAATACAGACCAATGGTGTACCACTAGCTCTGCTCGTGTTTCTCTCGTTAGTGGTGCACGTTCTCTTGTACCCTTTCCCTGTCTTCTATTTGTACTTCAAAATCTCCTTCCTGTTCTTATTTCTCTCTCTTTCCTTTATCTCTCTCTCAATCTGCCCCATTGCACAATTGATCGTGTTCCCTCTCTTCCTCTCTTGTTACTTATAATATAATTTCCCATTGTGACTTTAAAATCATGTTAAAAGATATAGTATTACAATGTATTAAAAGCAGATTTACCAAATCAACAATAGAACTGAAACTTAGTATAAGTTCACATTATATATACTATTTGCTAATAATAATAATATATATTGCTCTTATTTTCCTCTAACCGTTTAAGAGAAATGATTCAAATGCTACATAACCAGTGTTACATGTCAAGTTTCACATGAGCATGGAGAAACCATTTCACCACGAAAATATTGATAGAGAAGCGTGTTAATCCCGTTTCATTTGCTTCATTGGATTGTATCATGGAAGTATTCTTCTTCCTAGGACAACATAAAATAAATAAAAGAGCATATTTGTATTTTCCCGGGAATTTTTATTCGGTTACGTGTATGTTTACTTGCAGAACTTCTTTAGGCTAGTAAAGCTAGCCTTTAGTTTTGGGTGCAACGTTAATTGGGAACAGACCAGAGGGATTTGCTCTCACCAGAGAGCAAACATTGCCACCCCTTATTTATTTACTCCAGTGTGCATGCTTAGCTGCATACATGACGAATAACAATAGACAGTGAGGTTTGTTTGAAATTATTAGCATGGAAAAACATATATTGTTTTGCAACCCAGAAAGTACAATTAGTACTAATTAAAACAACAGGGAATTCGGCCTACCACTTTACCAAATATTGCCGGCCAATACATACCCAAAATTGAGAGGTTTTGTAGATTTTTTTTGGGTAGTGTTTAACGCCCGCTTTAACTACTTATGGCACCGCAGGCGGTGACACTGAAGATATATGATTGATGGAGCACCAGTGGAATTCGATGGCGGGGGAAACCGGAGAACCCGGAGAAAACCCGCCCCAGGGCCGCTTTGTCCATCACAAATCTCACATGCGGTCGCTTGGGATCGAACCCCGGCCATCTAGGTGACAGGCGAGTGGTCTAACCACTCGGCCACGTGTAGATTGTATTGTTGCAATGTTTTATTCCACATATACCTGCATGAGAACAATTCTTTTCTAAATTTAACTATACACGCTACAATTTAAAGTAGGCCCTTCTTTCAATACTGTGTATCTCTGCGTTTACAATTAAGCCTGAGACTAATACATTAATGTCCAGCAAAAGATGTCAGCGTTCTACTTTATACCTGAGAAAATGTTTGTAAAGTCTCATTTGAGGAACAAATACTGAAAGATATAGTCCAGTACTCAGCCACATGAAGTGTTGATTTTGTCACTGTTGTATTTTGTATGGCGAGCAACAGTCTCGAAAACAAATCCAGGTGGGATGTGGGGACGTCACACTTTCCTTCCGTTTACCTGCTCACTGGTCTGACTCAGAAGCTTCACTGGCAAATTACAGTAAAACATCGCCCTTTTTTGTATTTCTGTAGCAAAATAATCAAAGCGTATTTATTCTTTCCTCCGGATAATTTGATTGGTAATTAAAAGTGGCGCAAAGGCAAAGAAGCCAAAAAAACTCTCAGAAAACAAAATGGTTCATATAGATCTGAAAGCATTAGGTTTCATAAATTTTAGAGAATTATTCCATGCTGATGTGTTCCATTCATATAGCTTTCTCTAGCTGTTCCACGTCCAAATTTTCCTTATAAGATTATTTTATATACTTCATGATAATCTACATAACCATTAGAAGAAATGGTCTTATTACCTGCTTTCTTGTAAATAGAAGGAAAACAAGGAAATAAACTAAAATAAAGCGATAATCAAATATTTTAAAAGCTATCGGTATGTGAAACACTTGAAATTCGATTCCCTTTATTATTCCCGGGAGAAAAATAAGATATGCATGTTGAGTTTCCGCTTGAGTAAAGTTTAAGTAGCTTAAAATTGAAACCATAACAAGGGATATCTCGGGCACGGATAACTCTACAAAAGTATATATAACATAAAGTATGTGTTTTAATAAGAGTTGCATTTTTATGCAATAAAACCTTTTACGGTTTATGAGCTATGCAAAATTCATCCAGTATGAAGACGTCTGCAGAAGCTATTCTCAGATATACATTTCCTTTGTCATGAAAATATCTTAAACATATGCCATTTTAATCAAAATCGTTAGTCATTTTTGGGAAAACAAACACTTTTGAAAAATGTTCAATGTGAAGAGCAGTCGGTGTGGGAGGATTTTCTTGAAAAGCTTCGTGTCGCATTCTTGGAAGATACTGAACATAAATACCATGTTTGTGTTTAACAGACTCTTCGTTTCAGAACTATGCTGCCTACAGATACACACGGACATTTGTCTAAAAATGCGTTTTATTGATTGTACTTCCGCTGATATCCCGGCATCAAATTTTTGATAGAGTGCAACACCTCCTCTAACTGCCATGTGTATTGTGCTAGAGAAAATAAAATGAGTGCTGTGGCTGTGAATGTAGAACTCGATGGGAAGCGAAGTTGTTTTAATTCGGTGTTTTGATTTGTATAGAAATACGTTAGGGAAATTCCCAGAAAATGCAAGATATACATTTTATTTTTCATTATAATATTCATTTTAATACAAATTTTGTAAAAATGTCTATAAATAAAAACTTGTAAAGGAAATATGAAATGGGAGAATTTTCCTAAAAATCTTCTTGTAACATTCTTTGAAGACGCTAAATTTAAACAGCTATTTTCGTTTTAGAGAAATGCGGTTCACAGACACAAAAACATACTCCTTTTTGAAAGAGGCTCAAAATATATATTTGAGGTGAAATATCGACATAGAAATTTCTGATAGAAAACATTACTTCCACTTCTTATATATTGTACTTGATCGACATATGCTTCACGCTTTGAGAAAAGTATGCAAATGATTCTTACTTTCTCTAACACATATATACCACACAGGTACAAATAGAGCGTACATTGTAAAGTATATTATATCACCAAAATTTTCGATACCGACATATTACCAGAAACACTCGTTTTATGGTCCTCTAAATCCGAGAAAGCATTTTTAGAAAAAGGTCATGTGTGTGTCGTTGTTCAGGTTAACCCAAAAACGAAGAATCGCTTAAACACCAAACTTGATATTTAAATTATGTACATTCCCAGGATGCCACACGAAGATTTTCAGGAAAATTCCCCACCCCCAACCACTCTTCAGATGGAACATTTTTCGAAAATGTTGATTTTGCTATAAATGGTTCTAACGATTTTGAGTAAATTACAATATGTATAAGTCATTTTTATGACGTATGATGTATATAGTGAATGTATTGCAAATAGCACTGAATCATTTGCATACTTCTCTGAATGCGTGAAGCATATGTCCATCTAGTACAATATATAAGAAGTGGAAGTAATGTATTCTATCAGAAACTTCTATGTTGATATTTCGCCTCAAATATATATTTTGAGCCTCTTTACAAAGAGGAGCATGTGTTTGTGTCTGTGAATAGCATTTCTCTAAAACGAAATACGATACTTAAATTTAGCGCCTTCAAAGGATGACTTTTGCATAACTGATAAATCGTAAGAGATAGACAAAAATTACTTCACAAAAAATGTAGGCCTCGTTAAAACACACAAATTATGTCATACATTTTTTATTTTAGAGTTAATTGTCTCCACATATTGATTTCAGTTTTCCTGATTTCAATTTTAAGCTACTTTACACTTTTCTCAAACGGAAAAACATATTTCTTTTTGGTTTCTCTTTTGTTTACTCCTGGAAAGCAAAGAGAACAGAGATTCAATTGTTTCTCATATCAACAAGCTTTTAAAAGATTTGACTTTAGCCCAGAGTATTCCCATATTTCTTTTTCCTCCAAGAAAGCAAGTAATATGACCAATTCTGTTAACGTTTATCATAACTAGCAAGATGTAGAAGATGTAAGAAAACAATTCCGATTAGTGTATTCCCCTATAGGTAGCCTAAAGGGTTAGCTGTAGAGCAAATGCCGTGTATACACAACCGTAAATAAGTTTACATCTTAATTTAATGGTTTGGTTGTTATGTTTATAGACAAACGGAATTATACATAGCTGTCATAATTCTTCATTCCATATTGAAGTTTTTCTCCCTGGTCCCTGCATTAACATAATACATAGTCAACATATCTCATGCTCTTCCTTTCGGCTAAGAACTTCTACGCTAAGCTCTTATTTATAACAGAGCTGTAACATAGCATTCAGTTCAATAAACGAACAAAAACTTGGAGCCTGATATATGTTTCCATTCGTCTCACCTTGTTTCTTGTGTGTATGTGCTCATTAAGCCATCACGAGGCCCAATTAACAATGTTGGGTATAGTAATTTAAGATTAGCATATTTGTTGCGAGTTTCAATAATTGCAACCTGTGCTCTGGTTTCCCATTTATGCTATGCAAAATAGAAGAAAACCTGACCCTACTACAGCTGCGGATTTGACACTTTCAGCTACCTGTTATAATTGCTACAAAGCAGAAGAAAATAGCTTGTAATTACACTAATTGACCCTTCTCTCTAAGTAACATAGAGTAATGTGTGTCAAAATTTGGAGCATAGTATTAATCCCAATCTTACCTTCTTCCGTTCTAATATATCTTATATTTCTCTCTGTATATTTCTTTTTCTCACACTCTTGCATTCGCAAAAAAATTGTACCACCCTCTCTATTTACTGTTCTCACTTTTCCTATTTATCGTGAAGAAAAAAAAAGTATCCTGTGAAAGGGAAAAACATTGAAAGAAGAAAATTGAGAATAAAGTTCGTTTATTATTATTATTATTATCGTCATTGCTATTTATTATTATTTCGAGTTGGGTGGCTCACATGCTTAGCCCCTGGCCTACTGATCCCAAGGTCGCGAGCTCAAACACGGCCCAGAGCGATGATTTTTAAGTGTGCTTTAAGGCAACTGCGCCATATCAGCAATTTTACTGGCAAGTATAAGAACTCCTGCTGGACGTATTTCCTGCACACTATTAAGCTGATATGATTCTGGCAAATGACTTTGTCGTTAAGAAACAAATCATTTTTTAATATTATTGTTATTATTGACGCCGCCTTGGCCGAGTGGTTAGACCTCTCGGCTCCCACCTAGGTGGCCCGGGTTCGATCCCAAGCGCGAGTGGTTTTTGTGGTGAACAAAACGGCGTCCCGGTGGGCTTTCTGAGTCATCCGGTTTTCCCTGCCACTCGTTCCATGAATTGCTACATTATTACCTTTTCTATCGCCCATTTTGCTTGCATTTCATATCGTCCACTTCCTCACGCTCAGGACGACCATTCGTTCCAGGTTCTCCATTCTGTGGTTAGTTTTGGTTGGCTCCCCGACAGACTTCTGATCCCTAGACACCTGTTTGTAAGTCCAAGTTCTAGGAGGGTGTCAGTCCAACTTAAGGGAAGGGTAAACCAGCTATAAAAATATTACTATTATTTATTATTATCAATATTATTGTTATTATTGTTATTATGCATAGAATTTAAATACTTTTAGTGATGCAATAATTACCAGCCAACATAATGGAATCATTTTTAAATATTTAGAGCAGGTGTAATGTTAAACGTTTATGCTACCTCCTCTTTGGTATTATAGTTAATAACATGAAAGTTGCATGCTTTTTCACAAAATATGTACATAAACCGTTAAATTATAGAACAAAATAGAGTTGAATTAGTGCATATGAGTGTTTTGTATTCCCAGGCCATCACTTCGCATAGTTTATGACCATCGAGAACAATAATCTATTCAGCTGTTATAAAATATCAATTCACTGATTGGTAATATTACAATTATTTATCATACCCTGCTAACGAATTTAACTAAGAGACACAATACAAATAAATAAAATAAAACCTTTTAACTCGAGGTTATTAAAATATTTTAGAATTGATATTGCATGCTTTTTGAGAATTTTAAGCAAACTGCTTTGAGGGTTTTCTATTCCTTCTCTTAGTTGGCGATTCGTGTTATAAAATATCAGTTCACTGATTGGTAATATTACAATTATTTATCATACCCTGCTAACGAATTTAACTAAGAGACACAAGTACAAATAAATAAATTAAAACCTTTTAACTCGAGGTTATTAAAATATTTTAGAATTGATATTGCATGCGTTTTTGAGAATTTTAAGCAAACTGCTTTGAGGGTTTTCTATTCCTTCTCTTAGTTGGCGATTCGTGACCACCCAACGCACCTACACATACACACAGAATATAGGGTCTTCATCTTCAAAATTATTTGTTAATTGCCGCCAGTCATTTCGCATGACGTCAATACTAGGTAGCGAGTTTATCACGCATGACTTCTTGCAGAGGACTAGCGAAATGATGGGTAGAAGGGGTGGATATCAACAAGATCGACGCCACATAAGTGAAATGGGATTTGTTTCGGAACCTCTCCAATATTAACATTTGGAACATTCGCTTAGGTCTCATAAACTTGCAATCGCGGCATTTATACGGATAGATCAGATATCTCAGGTTTGAGTCCAGGTGCCACATGTAGATGTGACACTTGTGGTGGATAAAGCGGAGCAGGGACTGATTTTCTCCGGTTCCCCGCCATCGCATTCCACTGATACTCCATCTTTATTCCATGTATCATTAGTCTCGTTGCTTGCGATGTCATATGTAATTGTAAAAGCGGGTGTTAAACACTATGATGAAAAAGTTCGGAAGTGGCACACAACCATGTAAATTCTGTGATTGGTGGTCACTCCCATCTAGCATGAAAAGAACGCACAGAATGTCCTGGTGAAAAACAGTGCAAGTGCATCAATGAGTTAATTCATACAGTTAAAGATTCAATTCTACAATCCCCTATGAGACAAGGGGCTTGCTGAATTAATGCCGTCATGCATTTAAACCCATTCGTGTTAAAGGCCGAATAAATCTGAAGACTCAGTGTATAGTTATAATGAAATATCGATGGCGATTTTCTTATTTTTCATTAATTTTCCGCAGAGTAACAACTATTCTAATCCAGGACAATCTCAACGAAATGTAAAAGGTTTCTTTGAAAGTATGTTCTTTTATAGCCTCAATGAGTTTGTGTTTTACTGTATAGGTATAATTTATAGTCTTTTAGCAATATAAATTAAAACTAAAAAGGTGTTTTGGCACATGCACGTTGTAAACAGGAGCTTTTCAATGCTAAAAAGATTATATAAAATTGGTTAAGTGTTTTTTAAATAGTCTGTATACATAAACATACCAGCATATATAAATGTTCTTTTTTATTATATATACAAGCTCTTCTCTGAGATTAAGATAACAGCAATGTGGTTAATAAATCTTGAGTTAACTCACCGGTTAATCTCATTTGGCATCGGCTCGAATCACGTATTCAATTAGCGAACGCACCTAAAGTCAACCTAGTTTATTAAATGACCTTCACAATCACACTGCCACGAAAAAGACACCTACACGAAATGGTACAACAGGTTCAGCTAAGTTGCCACAATAATTTTCATAAATTTTCTGCCTCCGCATAATTAGCTTATTTTGATGCCGGAGTTGTTATTACCTGTACGATGTATCTAGATCATGGGTCTTACTGAAAGTCGCCACCCACGCTGGGACGTTTCCCTCCACCCAGTAAACGATCAATTAGAAAAACTCTAAACGGAGGTAAAATTTCAGAGTGTCATATTATAAGTACATTATACTATTAACTCCTCCAATATTTTGCATGTGATTAGCCACTAGATCGTTTATCTTCATTTATCACAGAGCCACGCCAAAAGTGATGGAAGGGTGTCATAGAGACAGAGCAATAAAAATAAGACAAACACATTCAAACAACGTGGTCTTAGAAGAAAAAGTTTTATAACCCAAAGGAAAGAGGTCGTAAAAATGAAGGCTTGTCTTGTTTGCGCTAATGATGATGACTAAGGTAATCAAAGGCAGAAATAAAAAGATAATGCCACACACCTCCTGGGTCTATAAAGAATTATTGCACGAGGATGAGTCACTGCACGGAGGCTGCAGTGTCGTCCAATATGTACACGATTTCCATACTTGATCTCGGGGTGTAAACGTTTTACTAGAAGCCATTTCCTGTTAGAGCAGCCATTTTTACTTCCTCTACTTACTACGTAGTACATAGTGTATAGAGAACGTATTGTATTGCAATATCTTCGATCCTTGTGAGAGTTGAACTTAAATATCAAGTTTGGTATTTAACGGACCTTTAGTTTTTGAGCTATGCTGCACACACACACACACACACACACACACACACATACACACACACACACTCACACTCACACACACGGCCCTTTTTTCTAAAATATCTTCTTTTTTTTATTCAGGGAGTCCCAAAACATGTATTTTCGTTGAAATCTCGGTACACTATGTACATAATACGTTTAGAGAAAGTAAAATATCTGCTGTGTACCACTCACATGACTTTCTCTGGCTGTTTCGCAAAAAAAGGACTCTTAACAAGGTTATTATTTTATGGCCATCATGCTAATCGAGATAAGCTTTAGCAGTTTTGTCATATTACTTGCTTCTTTGTAATAGAGAAATAAGGGAATTCAGTTGGCTAAATTGATACTCATATCTTTTAAAAGTCGGTGGTCCTAAAGCGCCGTATTTCGCATGTGTAGATAATCTCCGTGCGTTATAAAAATTGCAGAACTCCTCGGGGCAAATCCGAGCTACACCGATCAGTGGCGTTGTTAAGCGAAAACGACTCAAGTGGCGTTGTAAGCGAGAGCGACTTTAATTCTTCTCCTCTGGCATATTAGCGTATTCACTGAAGGAATTGCGCACATTCAGTCTTGTACAAGAACGGTAAAAACACACGGAGAAAGTTAACATGCTTTCCACTTCATTACAGTCAATACTGTTTAGAGAACAAAGTTTTCTTTTAGATTCTAAAGTAAATAAAACGTGTATTGCACTAATTAGTATCCGCCAATAACTACCTTTGTTGTTGTGTAAGGCACTTTTCTTATTTAACAATAGAGACTAAACCCACAGTAGGGTTAAATGAAAACATTAAGGTGCAATGAGAGCGCGTACTGTTTCACTTTATTACTATTTATTATTATTATTATTATTATTATTATTATTATTATTATTATTATTATTATTATTACTATATTATGGTTATTCTACTTTGCTGCTACTTTGATATCGTATAGTAGAATAACTAATAATGTGATACAATAACAGATTAAGCCAAAGTATGAAAATGAAAGCACAACAGCACGTAGGTTTAAGCACGTCACTATTACTACACGCTAGCAAAGTTAATGAAAACCAAAAAAACCGTCATAAAGAAAAGCATCCAACCTGAGAGTGCGTAGTGTTTTACTATGTGACTATTCATATTATTATGCAGTATGTGCTTAGCAGAGTAAAGCGGAAAACATCATAACGAAAATCTGAAAAAACGACAAAATTTAGGACATTATTATTATTATTATTATTATTATTATTATTATTATTATTATTATTATTATTATTATTATTATTATTATTAACGAAAACATAAATGCGAAGGCAGGTAAAATCTCACTATAGTATGTACTTCTATGATTGCATGTTCTTTGTTGTGAATATTTCATTTTTATTCTTGCAGCAAAAAAATGACGATGATGATGAGAATAATAATAATAATAATAATAATAATAATAATAATAATACACTATAACAGTACGTGGTCTCAAGCATATTTTGATTTAACCCTACAGTGAGTCTAGTCTCTAATGTAAAATAAGAACACTTATTACAGAATTAAAAAACTGTATTGGCGGAAATTGGTATGTGAAATAGAGTTCTTAATTACTTTGGAATCCAGGTGACTTATTTTCTAAACAATGGCTCTGTTACTGGAATTCTTGTATATGATGAACTCCAGCATAACCACCTTTCAATGAGCGCGATTCCTTCACTGTTTACGCCGATATGCAACAGGAGAACGAAAATCGCTTAGGTTTACGTCGTGTACTATCAGCACACGCGAAATACGTCGCTGTTGGACCACTTAATAAACGGGCTCCTAGATTGAACATTTGCTTAAGTTGTTTTATATTTATTGGAATTATTTAATATTTTATAATTTTATCTAGGTGTAGAAACTAACATATATGCTGCAGAAGAGTGCTTTGTTGCAGCATATGAGCAAAACCACTGCATAAGTCCATGAAACGTTCTATTTAAAAATGCAAATTTCGTTGTAGGATTCTATATCCTGTTGAATTTGATCGAATTTAAAAAGTAATATCTACTTTTATTTCTGGATCACGAATGACGGGGTTGTTTCCAGTAAACAAGAACTGCTTCACAAATGGGTATAATTTTCATTGAACAAATAAATGTTCCTGCTCTCCAAAAATATCCTGCGTAATGTGATAGATGCCAAATAAGTTTAATTACCATCCACTTCGTCTCAAAATTAACTCTATACCACAGATAGAGACTGAAGAATCAAATTCCAGAAAATCCCACTGCTCTTAATGTAACCAATATGATTCTACAAATTTTACAATTCTTAAAATATATCACTTTGTACAAACTTTTATAAAAATTAATTTTCCTAAACTGTTAATATAAACTATAATTATTGGCGTTAATTTTGTTATCTTTTATTTTTTTGTTTAGAAGACATTCTTTACTAGATTTTTATATTATCAGATAGGTATGTGATTTTTTTTAGCGCAGCTGCTTACCAAGCGGGAGACCTGGGTTCGATCCCCAGTACCGGCGTGGGGATTTTTCCACCGCTGGGAGACCTGGCCCGGGATGCACTCAGCCTCGCAAGGTCCCTGGGGGACCAATTGAGGAGCTACTTGATGGAGAATGGCCGCTCCCAGTCATAAGAACCGCATTAACCGGCCGGGTGGGCTCGAGGCGCTGACCACGTCTGCACCCCATCCATGACGTCTGTAATGGACCGAGATGGGGGACGCAGCGGGTGGGCGGTAGGCCAAGGTTCCCCGTGAGCTGTCGTGCCATGGAGTTATGTGATTTTTTATTTTTATGTTTGACTTTGTGTAAGATACAACATTTCATAAGGTATAAGCATCTGGATAATCCGAATATTATCAGTTCGAGAAAGAACATATCAAGGATGGTTGTTTTTGTTAATCTAATGACCAAAAAGACAATATTGTTACAAACTTTGCTTCAACTGTGATTATCTTGTGTACTTAATGTTCATTTTGTTTAAATTTTATCTTGTTACAAAAGTATTGTTATTAATTGAACCACATTTTGTTATATTGTTTAAAACCTACCACGGTTTAATCTCATTGTTACTAATTCTACTATAATAGTATCTCTGTTATTATTTATAATTCATACCTTTAAATTTTTATTGTATTATTTATTGAAGTTTATTCTGCAAAAACCCACTTTGTAAATGAAAAATTGCTAAAAGACCTTGTAGTTAGGCGACTATAAATAAAGACTTAAAAAAAAAAAAAAGAAAATGTAGACAGCGGAGATGCATCGCGTCTGGGTCGTAAAGAAGATATTTTCACCCTGTCTGAATGAAGAATAGCCTTTCAAATAGTAAATCATTTGATACGATACGGTTTAAAGGGTGTGGGAGTTCCCATTGAGCTGGAAGGAAGCTGGGGTTGATGTTTACGGATAGTAACTTATATACCGCTCTTATGATGTATGTTTTCAAGTGGGATAACGTTAAGGTTTGTCGGTGCGCCGGCAAAAGAAGGTTTTGACGTAGGCATCCGAAAAAGGCGACAGCAAATAAACGTGGCATCCCACACGAAACCGACTCGGAGACATTTAAACTAGTGATACGATGTTACCAGTTGACTTCACATTGTAGTCATGTCAAAATGTAACAGTCTTTCATTTCTGTCTTCTAGAAGGCGTTTGTTGTTTACAAGGCGCAACTTTAGTATTAAACTAATTCTTATATGGCGTTATGGCGCCTCTGTTTGTGTGACTACACTAATTTGGGACTGTCCAGATTAAAACACAAAAATAATTAAGGTGATGTATTATTGAAATTTTAACAAAAATTGTGAAAAATTTAAAATGTAATTTTTTCATAATAAAATGAACGATATGAAATCTAAACTTTATGGAAAATATATTATTATTATTCCCACTTGGCTCACCTTGACTACCTCTTAATTGAAGCTATAAATGAGTAGGGGCATGCTTAATACTACACTCTCCCAATTTTAAACTTTATTTTCTCGCAAACGTTTTTCAATATTTCTTTTAATTTGTTTATTGCCTTTCAAAAGTACATTAAAAAGAATTCTAGCATGTTTTTTTCACAATTATGCCACAGATTTGAAAAATAAGTGATTAAATTTGAAAACTAGAGTTTGGAAGAGTATGAAAAACTATCATTTTTCTACAATAATTAAGGTTAATATAAAAATATTACGCATCTGTTTGAATACTTATTTGTTATAAAACCTTAAAAATTATTCGATTATTTTTAAAAGCTACATCAATTTGGGTCATTTTGTTAGAATGCATTTCGACATTAAAATCTATTATTTAAAAAAAAACAATGCAATCTATAATTATGATACATGCCAAAAATATCACCTGTGTTTAATAAATCTTGAAATGGTTAAATTTCAGTAAGATATGTTACATACTTATATTTCCCAAATTTTACAGATCAACATGATAAGTTTATGCTACAAACTACTTGATAACTATGATCCGTTTAAATATTCCCTTTTGTGAGTTCCTTATTTCTCGCTAATTGCTTTTATTTTATTATCTAGTATGACAAGGGTACCTACAAATTTATTTGAGAAAATCAAAACTTCTGTTACAGTTTATTGCTATGTATTGCTACAAAACCGAAAGGAAAACGAAAGAAGGAAAACCGAGAACGGCTGGAATTACGAAGCAATATAAAATACAATACTAATAGCCATTATAATTGCAAACAACAACTTTAATTATTTATACATATTATTATAGAATACTAAAATCTTGAAAATTTTTTTTTCCATCCGAAATAAACACGATCAGGTAATAAGAAATATCCTGTCCTCATTAATTTAATTAATTACACTCGGAAATGCAACATGGTCTGTTTCTCTAGAAAGTTGAGAGTAAGCAAGTCTTTCTGTTATATAAAAATCTGATGTCCATTCACATGACTTTCTCTACATCTCTGCAACAAATTATTGTTAAAAAGTTAATTCTTCTAATTGCTTCATGTTAATCGAGAAAAAATTAGCATAAATAGTCTTATTACTTGCTTTCTTGTAAGTAGAAGCAAATAAGGGAGTAACATAGGTTAAAGTGGTAGTCAAAAGCTGGTTGCTATGTGACTGAAGCTCATTTGTGTGGATAGGAGTTGACATATTCCCGTATGAGAAAAGTATAAGTTTTTAAAGCTGAAACCAATAACAAGGAATATCTAAAAAACGATCCACTCTACGAAAAAAAAAGTATCTAACATAAATTGAGTGTTTTAATGAGTCCTACATTTACTGTAAAGTAAGTTTTGTCTATCTCTTACGGTTTAGCAGTTATGCAAAATTCCGCAAAATTCGTCCAGAATAAAGTAGTCTTCAGGGTCTATTCCCAGAAAATTCAAGCTATACGTATTATTTTTCAGGTAAATGTCTTTAATATACGATATTTTAATTAAAAAGCGTTACAGCAGTAATTAAGAAAATCAAAAATTTCCAAAAAAGTTCCATATAAAGGGTAGCTGGGGGTAGGGGGATTGTTTAAAAATCTTCGTGTTGCATCCTTGGAAGATATCAAACTTAAATACCAAGACACGGACACACAGACCTTTTTTCAGAAACGCTTTTTTTTTGGGGGGGAGGATTCAGGGGGACCCAAAACATGTATTTCCGGTGAAATCTCGGTATTGAATTTTAGGGTGAATTACAATACACGATGTATCTAGTACGTGTAGAGAAAGTATATATTAATAATTTCTAATACACAGAAGTAATTTATTGAGCATTATTTTATAAAGGGACTCTCTAGTGGTGGTTTCACTGACCAATGAATTTCTATGGCTATTGATTCCACAACTGCACGTATTGTGTTACGTGATTAGGAGATTTTCTTGAAAACCTTCGTACTGCATCCTCGGAAGATACCGAACTTAAATACCAAGTTTGGTATTTAATGGACTTTTCGTTTTTGAGCTATATTGCCCACAGACACACACATAATATTTTTCTAAACATTTTTTTTTTGGATTCAGAGGCTCCCAAAACATGTGTTTCCGGTGAAATCTCGGAATTAAATTTTTGGGTACATTACAATACCTTCTCTACACAGTACATAGTATGTGTAAAGAAAGTAAAAAGCTAACGAAAAGGGTAGTGTTGAATCGGATATTTTCTTGAAAATCCTTGAATGACATCCTTTTCATATACTGCACTAGAATACAAATTTGATATATCGCAGACGCTCACTCACAATTTTTTTTTTTCATGGGAGTTTTCAGTAAATTTCAATACGGAAATTTTAGTCTGAAATGCAGTTCTTTGTCTATGTATTATGACTAAACAGTAAACATATTAAAAGTTGATTATGATGTAACATTCTCTGTCTCGGTCTCCCTCTGTCTCTCTCTCTCTCTCTCTCTCTCTCTCTCTCTCCCTCTCTAAACTAACACTACAGACATATAAAGTTGCGTGAAACGCCAGAGTGTGTGGTTTTCAGTGGCACCCTGTAGTGGTGAAGAGACGTTGGAATTCTCGTGACAGAGTGGATATTTCAGCACCCACATCGCCCTTTGTTACCTGGTCCTGTGAGGGACTTTTCCTTAATTACATATCCCTTACTCCGCCTGATAGTGCTTTTCGCTTCGCCGCTTCGATCTCTCGCTCAGGCAAAGAAAGCACCTTTAGTTTGCATCTCATACTAAATGCTTTGTAAGGTCTTTGCTACCGATGAAGATATTCTCTGGTTTTGTGAAAGTATTTTCATGAGACTGGGGTTTGTATTAAAGGGGCGGTATACCCTTAAAGTGAAGGTTGATTTTGTCTATCAAGCTCAAATTAACACTTAATACATT
The DNA here is from genome assembly GCA_030762935.1 of Hymenopus coronatus. NCBI lineage: Eukaryota > Metazoa > Arthropoda > Insecta > Mantodea > Hymenopodidae > Hymenopus > Hymenopus coronatus. The sequence goes on along the minus strand of CM060896.1, from coordinate 74,075,270 downwards.
CAACTGTGAAATTCTTAGGCGTAGTACACTGCATGTGTTAATTCACATGACTTCCTCTACAACTGTGTTAAAAAGCTTATTCTGCTATTTACTTCATGCTAGAGGAGAACACATCAGCAAGATTTTTACTTGCTCTATAAGCACTATGTACATAGTGTATAGAGAAGGTATTGCACTCCATCCAAAAATTCGATACCGAGATTTCACCGGAAATATATGTTTTAGGGTCCCCTGTATCCAAATAAAGCATTTTCAGAAAAAGGTCCGTGTGTATGTGAACACGATAACTCAAAAACAAAAAGTCGGTAAAATACCAAACTTGGTATTTAAGTTTAGTATTTTCCAGGGATGCGACACGAAGATTTTGAGAAAAATCCTCCACCCCAAACTACCCTTTACATGGAACTTTTTTCGAAAGTTTTGATTTTCTCAAAAATGGCTCTAACGATTTTGATTAAAATATCGCATATTAAAGATATTTACCTGACAAATAAAATGTATATCTTCAATTTTCTGGGAATAGCCTCTGAAGCTTACTTTATTCTGGATGAAATTTACGGAATTTTGCATAACTGCTAAACCGTAAGAGATAGATTAAAACTTACTGCTCAAAAATGTAGGGCACGTTAAAATACACAATTTATATTATATCCATTTTTCGTGGAGTTGATCGTTTTTTGGACATACCTTTTTTGGGTTTCAACTTTAATGAACATACTTTTCTCATACAGGAATTTGTCAATACCTGTCCACACAAACAAAGCAACTTGTCACATAGCAACTAACTTTTGACAATCACTTTAACCTATGGTACTCTCTTATTTCGTTTCTACTTTCAAAGAAATAAATAAGACTATTTCTGTTAATTTGTTCTCTATTAGCATGAAGTGAATAGAATCGTAAGCTTTCTAACAATAATTTGTTGCAGAGATATAGAGAAAGTCATCAGAATTTTACATTTCTTACTTCCTTGTATAAGGGAGTACCACAGGCTAAAGCGATAGTTAAATATTTTAAAAGCTGGTTGCTATATGATTAAGGTTCCTTTGTATGGCCAGGAGTTGACAAATTCCTGTATGAGAAAACTATAAGTATTTTAAAACTGTAGCCAATGACAAGGAATATCTAAAAAACGGTCAACTCCACGAAAAAATATGTATATAATATAGATTGTTATATACATATAACGAGCTCTACATTTTGTTTAAGTTTTTGTCTATCTCTTACGGTTTGCAAGTTAAAGTTCATCTAGAATAAATATGTCTTTTGAGGCTATTCCCAGAAAATTCAAGATAGGCATTTGCCATGTAAATATCTTTAATATTTAAAATATGCGATATTTTAATCAAAATCGTTAGAGTCATTTTTGATAAAATCAAAATGTTCGAAATTTTTTCTATGTATAGGGTAGTCGGATGATTTTCTTCAATATCTTCGTGTTGCACCCTTAGAAGATACTAAACTTAAATACTAAGTTTAGTGTTTAATGGCATTTTTGTTTCTGAGCTATGCTGCCCAAAGACACATTCACATAGATACACACGCACATTTTTCTAACAATGCTCTTTTTAGATTCAGGGGGTGTCAAAATATATATTTTCGGTGACATTTTGGTGTTATTTTGGTAGTGTTTAACGCCCGCTTTAACTACTAATGACACCGCGGGCGGTGACACTGATGATACACGAATGACGATGGAGCACCGGTGGAATACGATGGAGGGGGAAACCGGAGTACCCGGAGAAAACCCGCCCCAGCGCTGCTTTGTCCACCACAAATCTCACATGCGGTTGCTTGGGATCGAACCCCGGCCGTCTAGGTGAGAGGCTAGTGGTCTAACCACTCGGCCACGGCGCGGCCCCACATTTTGGTGTGCATTTTTTGGGTGCAATATTGAGCTTCTCTATACACTATGTACACAGTACGTGTAGAGAAAGTAAAATCTGATGTGTTCCATTCTCATGACCTTTTCAATGTGTCCTACAAACAAACTATTGATACAAAAGGGTGTTCTTTTGTCTACATCATGCTAACCAAAATAAACATTACTACAAATAGCCTTATTACTTAGTTCCTTACAAGTAAACGGAAAATAAACGAATACACTAGCCTAAAGCAATAGCTAAATTATTAGAGCTATCGCTATGTTTTTACAGTGTTTAACGCCCACTTTTACCACTATGGCACCGTATGTAATGACATTGGTAATACATGGAATGAAGATGGAGCAACGGTGGAATGCGATGTGCTGCTTTGTCCACCTCTGTCCAGGCGGTCGCCTAGAATAAAACCCGGCCGCCTTGGTGAGAGGCGAGTGATCCGGCTACTTGGTCCCGGATTGTGTCATTGAAATTGGGTTGCTCTCTTTCCAAGACCAGGAGTAAACCTAAAGAGATATTAAATGATAGATAACTTCCAGTTTTGGAGAAGTTTCAGTAGTTTAAAATTGAAACCAATAGCAAGAAATATCTCGAAAACGGTTAAAGCAAGTTGCATATGATATAACCAGTGTGTTTTAAAAAGATATAAAGTTTTTAGTAGCAAGTTTTTCTCTGAGTCTTAGTTTACCAATTATACAAATATTATCCAGCATAAAGAATTCTTTAGCGGCTTTTTTTTAGGAAAATTCAAGGTGTACATTTCTTCGTAATAAAAACATCTTAGACATATGATATTCTAATCCAAACCGTTATGGCAATTTTTTAGAAAATTAAAATTTTGAAACATGTTTAATGCAAAGGATATTTGGGGATTTTCGTATCCTTTGAAGATGTTATTTAACTGACTTTTCGTTTTGATTTATGCTGTCCACCGATACACCTAACACACGGACCTTTTCTAAAAATGCTTTCTTTAAATTCACTAGGTCACAAAGCATGTATTTCCAAAGAAATCTGTATCGAACTTTTGGGTTTAATCATTTTCTATATATTATCTACATTGTAAATACGTGCTAGATAAAAAACAATTAAAAAGGTGAATTTAATATAAATGAATACATAAATATATGGTCATTATTATACATTTGACACCTGAGTTTGTTATTGTATAGTAGCAGGAAAGTTCGTGCTGTGGAATTTGTAGGACGTAGCTCATTAATTGGAAAAGTTTTCTGTTTTAAAGAAACCAGATATGTTCCATTCCGATGGAACTATTCTGTAACTATTTATTCTTATAAATGCTTAATCTTACCTCTGATTCATGCTATCAATATAGCCATTAGTAGAACGGTTTTACTGCCGTAGTTTCTTGTAATTAGAATAATGTGGGAGCAAAATCGTTTAAAGACATGAATGACTGAAACTTTGGAATTCCAAGCTAATAATGCCAGCTTTTGGAATGTATACCACAGATTTAATATAATGCAAATAAATTACAGTGCAAATTTCATCCATTTTGCTCTAATGGTTTGAGGTTATAGCCAATTTTTTTTATGCTTTGTCCCGTCAGTAAAATGACTCTTGCGACAAAAAAATTAAATATTTGCCTAATATTTTGGCCCTAGGTTTACATACATAAATCTACGTTTCAGTTGCCCTAGGTTTCTTTTTATCTTATTTATTTTAAGTTAAAAATGTGCTTCCTTTTATTATAAAATATGTTTATGATGAAAACTGAAAGAATATGCTTAAGTACATCTGACCGTAAAACCTAAGGTAATTATTGTACCTCTTGAACACGTACAACAGATTTTATTTGTTTAATAGAAAAACTACTCCATAAGGAAGAAGAAAGGAAGAAAAATGCTAAAAATGTCAATAGATTTTAAACCAAGACTCACATTCAAATCCATGATAGGTTGGACCCTCAGCTTTCATTTTCCTCTTCTCTGCTGCTGTATTGTCTGTCCTTTTCTTCTTACATTGTTGCTTTTCTTCTCAACAATTTAGTTTTTTACTTTGTATGATGCGAATGAGATCTCGTTGAACTGAAGTTTTTCTTGCAGTGTCTAGTACAGTTTCACCTCTATTGCTTTACTGTAGCTTCAGTTAAGGAATTTAAAATGGCGTCTAGTGGCCATTTTATCTTTAGTGAATGCTTAAATTATTTTATGGTATTAACATTTAAAAGTTAAGTTTTTGTGATTGTTCATGAAATATCAGTCATACTTACCCTTAAAAGCAAGTCGTTATGCAGTACAAATGAAGCTCCTTTCTCCCCTTAATAACGACTTCCCATTTGAGAAAAGTTTAAACATTGTACATTATAAAACCACTAACAACGAACAACTCGAAGTGCAACAACTGTATTTGTTATAAACTCTGTGTTTTAATAGATCTACGTATTTTGTGTAGCAAGTTATCTATCACTTGCGGTCTACCAGTTTATGCAAAATCAGATAGATTGAAGAGTACTTCAGGGGCTATTTTCAATAAAATATGATGTCCATTCTATTTGCTATGTAAATACCTTTAAGTTATCAAAATCGTTACAGCCATCTTTGAAAAAATCGAAATTTTTGAAAAATGTTTAATGTAAAGGTTGGTTTGGGGTGAGAGGATATTCTAAAAATATTCGTTTCGCATTCTTGAAAGACAGTAGTCTTACATAACAATACGTTTTTTTTTTTTTTTTGTTTTTTTAAGTTAATGTTGTCTACAGACATACACATATATCTTTTTCTAAGAATGCTTTCTTTGCCCCAAGGGGTCTTCAAAACATATATTTCTGGTAAGATGTCGGTATCAAATTTGTGGGTGGTATCATCTACATTGGTAGCGAAAGTAAAAGTATGTTATCCGTCTGTTTTTTTCAGGTTCTAAATGGTTTATACCTTTAATTTTTACCAAAGAAATTAGACAAAAATGTTTAATAATTGTGTTAGATTCAATTAAATATATTGGTTTGAGTTGAAAGATAATTTTGGAGCCTTAAATTTGTATAATATTTGAATGAAGTTATGGAATTTAATCCTCTCTAAATGTTAATAAGATTAATGAGTTTTAGCTGAATAAATAGTACGAAGCCTGAATTTAATAAATAATTTGCCAAATTATTTAAAAACACTACATGTTAGCGTTAACCTTTACAAATTAAGACAAATATGAATATAACTTAGCGTATAAACTCATTTAGCTAAATTTATTTATTTTACAATTGACTTTGAAACACATTAAAGCTGCAATGTTCACATTTTTTATAATTTATATCTTTACATTTATAAGTTGTAATTTGAGTTTAAACTTATTGAAATGTTCATGCAATTCCGGAAGTTAGAAGGGATGATAAAAATATCACCCCTAATTCAGCCTCTTCTGCGTATCTCCATTCTCTAGCAATACAATTCGGCGAGAGTTCGAATCTCTTAACTCGTGGAAATGCCAGCTTTTGACAGAGTTGTAAAAGAGATAAACACACGCGGCAGCACTCTTGATTTCATGTAAGAACAGGAAGTGCTATTTGAAAGATAACCAGAATATTCAGGTTTCCCTTCTACGCACTTCCATAGCATTCTAAAATGTTATGAGGAAATTTTCAGTTATTATATGAATGAGCATCCTCGCAATTTTGAGCCGGTTTCACAGTTTGTGTAAGCTTTGAATTAGGCTTATGTGGGAGCTTCAACAGTTAATGGAGTTAAACAGTTAACAGTTCAAGCGATAAGTCGAGATTATCCATAGTTTGGCTTAAGCCGTAGTGGACTACGGCTTAAGCTAAGAAGTCGCAAAATTTTCCGATGAAGACCACATTAGTGACGAATAAATGCAAACTATTTTAAGTCGTATGCACAATAAAGACTAACAGCAATGTTTAGGATGGAAACCATTCTCACTATGGAATCCCCGAGATTTTGCGAGAAATTCAGGTAATGAAAACTAAATTTTATGTGTATTCTTCATACCGTTATCTTACAGTTTTTCGCTATCATTGTTGCTACATGTAAGTGAATCAAAAAAGTACGAACCGGCTACGCGGTGTTTTGTCTGTCCGCGTCCTCGGCGCTCGTTGCCGTCTGCCACTATGGTAGTGTGTGGTTCAAAAACGTGAAATACCAGCTCAATATTTAAAATCAGAATCTTCCAAGGATGCGAAGATGTTAAAGAAAGTCTCCCCACCCTAACTACGCTTTTTGATTCTCTCAAAAACGCTCTAATGGTATTGATTAAAATTTCATATAATTGATATTTATTGATAAATGAAATGTATATCTTGAATTATCTGGGAACCCCTATGAAGACTTCATTCTAAATGACTTTTGTATAATTTGTAAACTGTAAGAGATAGACAAAACTTGCTACACAAAAATTGAGGTGTATTTTATTTCATACATTTCAATTGTTTCACCTAGCGATAGCTTTTAAAGGATTTGACTATAGCTTTAGCCTCGTGTATGCCCTAATCTCTCTTCTACTTACAAGAAAGCAAATAATAACACCTTTTTCTGGTAATGTTTATCTCGATTAGCATGACGTAGACAAAGGAGTACAAAAGTTTGTTTGTGAAACTGCTAGAAAAAATCATGCGAATGGAATGCATTAGATTTACAGAAAAAGGTCCAAGTGTGTATGTGTCGTTCCGTCTGTTCGTGTGTCTGTGAACGCGAAAACTCAAAAACGAAAATTTGGTTACCAAACCTTATATTTATGTTCAGTATCTTCTAAGCAGCAACAGGAAGATTTTCGAGAAAATCCCCCCACCCCGAACTATCATGGAAAAATGCATATATTGAATTTTTTGGCAATAACCTCTGTAGTCGTCTTTATTCTGAATAACTTTTGCATAATTGATAAACTATAAGAGATAGACAAAAACTTACTGCACAAAAATGTAGAGCTTCTTAAAATACACTCTTTAAGTCCTATTCAATTTTTCATAGAGTTAACCATCTCAGAGATATTCCTTATTAATGGTTTAAATTTAAAATACTTAAACTGTTTTCATACAGAAATTTGTGAACTGCTGGGTATGCAAAGAGGATGATTTAATGAAATAACAACCAGCTTTCAAAAAATTTGACTGTCCAATTACCCTAGTGCTTTCCTAATTTCCCTTCTACTTATAAGGAACTAAAATTAATATCATTTCTGGTGGTGTTTATCTCGATTAGCATGAACAGGTGAAGAATAAAAGTTTTTTTTAAATAATTTGTTGCGGAGATGTAGAAATCATGTAATGGAATTCATCAGATTTTTGCAAGATGTGCTGCGCGTTTGGGAGCAGAAAGTAAAAATTCCCAGCATTTATTGTAAGGTAAATGATTTAGTGCGCTTTTTCTGGCACGATTTCCCGGTTACTCTCGGTTCTCAAGCGCAGTAGAGACAAGGGTTACCTTTTAATTTAACGACCCTATACTAACTATAAGTTTCCATTTCAGCTGCTATAATTTTGTGATTACATGTTCTGGTAATCAGGATGAGCCTAACTTTATAACGCAGGTCTTCAAATCTTTGTAAAAGTACAAGGTATTTACTAATCATGTTATGAAATAACTATTTTATTGTGTTTCTTCATTAATTAGAACAATGTATATTGATATGTAATGGGCTACTTTTGAAACAGATTATACCTCAACTTGTGCATGTTTACGCTACAAACTCCTCCCCACTTTAGACCAATGACTGCTTTGTGTGTTCGTAATAGTGTGCGCTTCGGAACCAAAAACAAGATCTACTAATTATATTACAGAATATTAATTAAAACAATAAGGAAACACGTTGCAGGTTTATCAAATTGGCTGAATTCTTTAGTTTACTCGCAACAATATAGGCTCAAAATTATTTTTAGACCCGCATCAATATGAGCTCTAGGTTTAACAGGAATAATTTTAGCTAATTCAGCTATTGATATTATTCTTCATGACTTATTATGTTGTAGCCCATTTCTACTATGTACTGAGAGAGTTTGTATGCTCTATTGTTACAATGTTTGGTTCCATTTACTATGTGAGAAATTCTTACTAAGAGTGACACACGTTCCAGTTTAAATGAAGATATCCCTCAATCAATTCTTATGTATACAATTAAGCCTAAAATTGATAAATTAGTATCGAGAAAAAGATATCAGCATTCGATTGATAAGCTCGCAAAAGGTTTGCAAAATATCATTTAAGGAAGAAGACTAATAATACTTTAATACGCGCCTTTAAATTAAATAGTTCCGCCGCTTTTTTACTTTACATGCGGAGCAACAGTTTTGATAACTGATTTCACCGGATAGAATACGTATAATATCTGACTGGCATAAAAATAAGTTGCGTTGTTCAGCAAGTGACTGTGTCAGGGTCAACTGCAGTGTGTTGCAAACAATGAAACTTCGCTGTGAATTATATCCAGAGAATCACAAACGGCTACCGCAACAGTGAATACAAGGCCTTTAATCATCCAGTCAAAACTTCCGCATTACGGGGTATTTGTGTTTGGCAGATGAATGGAAGCTGTTCTGAGAGAAATTGTTTTGTAGAAAAAAAGCATTTACACGTTCTTTACTACTTCCTTGCATTAAACTGCTTCCATAATAAAACAATATGAGTTCTAAAATTCAAGAAAATATATACTTTTTCCACTTGGAATATCTTTAATATCAATTAACTGAACCTACAAATGGGCAAACATATGCTAATTAATGTGCGCCCCTAAATTAAAACTTGTTTTCTCGCAACATTTTGTCGTACCCAAACTACTCCACACGTAGCAAATTTTCAATAATTTGTCACAAAATATTTTTACTGCCTCTCAAATGTAGATTAAAAGAAATAAACCTACACTTTTTCTAAATAATGCTCCAATTTTTAGACTCAGATTATTAAATGTTTAAAAATATAAAAATCGGATATAATTAGTCTATTCATAAACTCATTTTCTGTCTAATTTGAATTTTTAATCTGAATATTTTTAAAAGAGCATTTTATTAGAGCATTAAATGTTATGTTTTATTTAAATAACCACGCAAGCTTCAATTTTTAAACTTGGAAAAAAATATCACTCATGTTAATTGTAATAATTAGAAAAATGTGCATAATATGGATTTCCCATATTTCAAAATAACTTAAGGTGATTAGGGTGCTGTATTACACTAAAAATTGATATTCAAATGTATGAAATACCGCTTTTGAACCAAAAGGTGCATATCACTTGTTCTATCGTTAAGTTTATTTACATAGCTCTTCTACAAAGTATGTTTACAACGTTTTAATTTTCTCTGTACATAAACTTCATCGAAATTAAATTTGAGACATAGTTTTATTACACATTTCGTTGTAGGTAGAAGAGGAATGTAATAGGAGACTGAAGTTAAACTATTATCTTTATAAAATAGTTCACTATTTAATTACTATAAAATTCGATATCATCAAGAGAAACAAAATAATTTTAGGACTTCAAAAGTGTATAGGTATAAAATATTGTGAAATTGAAATCAACTAAGAAAAGTTTAATGCCAACTATAATTTTACATAAATTGTATATTTTAAGGGTATCATTGTATCGTAAGCATTTATCTATGTCTTAGGTTTATCAGTTGTACAACATGTTACAACATTCCTCATAAATCAAAAGGACTTCATAGACCATTCACAAAAAATTCAAAATATGCATTTTATTTCCCATGCAACATCTAAAACGTAGGAGATTTTGATCAAAATCGTCAAAGCCTTTTTTGGAAAAGTAAGATAGAAATTCCATGTGAATCATAGTTTGGAGTAGCAGGATTTTCTTTCTAAGAGAGAGATATGGAGGTTTTACTCCAAAAATATTTTTATTCACGGGACCTTAAAATATATACTTACGGTGAAATCTCTATATCAATTCTTTTTCAATGGAAACTTATGCTTCAAAAAGATAAGAGAAAGCAAGTAAATTTGAAATTTGATTAACCCCAAAGTGTGTAAGTACATCATTATTCGGGAATACAAGGGGAGAGTTTTTTCGAAATTTGCATGACAAATGATTTTTATTAAAACATTAAAATCGGAGATTCCGTAATGAATTCGTTTCTGGTGCTAATACAATAATCCTAAATGATAGATATATGGGGGAGTTCTTAAATCTATATAATCGGTTTGGAGAAGTAGCAAAAATGTGTACATTTGTTCTATTAAACCGAATAAAAATGATAATCCATCTTATAAATCTGGAAAATTACCCCAACCATGCTGTAATGTTTTATGTTGTAACAAAAACTCCTTTTTTCCACAAACTGATTACAATCTGGTCGCAAATAACTGTCTATCGTAACAATTCGACCATATATTTTTTTTTGAAGTTAGTACCAGCAACAATGTAGCTCTCTATGAAATTCTTGTCGAATTCGCTGAACTGTTGCATAGTAAAATCTGCTGTTAGATAGGGATTCAGTGCCATTTTTATATTTGCTGGTTACGTGAGGAAACTTCCAGAAGCCGCTGCACTTGCAATACCACCGCAACTGTCATAAACTCACTCAGGCTTAACAATGCGTGGCTTAGACGTCAAAGAACCTTCCGGCAGAACACGTGTCCAGTCGCACAAGTTTAAAACTCATAGCTCTGATGTCAAAAGAACTTGCCGCAGCCACAGATGTCGCTAACTCGCGTGTTACGAAGCAAGCCATACACACATATTCGGTGATTACAGCCGCTCAAAGTAGTCAAAATATAGAAACCTGCAATGTGTAACCTAGTTGAAAAAATGATTAATAAACTGTTATAGGAACTGAAATAAAACCTCCAAAAGTTTTCCCAAACCTATGTTTAAATTGTGTTATACATATCAATTTTACAAGCTAATCATTATTCTTATTTTCTGTTCCCTGTGTATAAAACGGCACCGAATGTGTGTATGTTCAACATAAACAAAATAATGTTTTCCACTTACTGTATCTGTTAATATTTTCAAACCTTAAAAATTACAAGGTTGTAGAAACCTGAACCATTTGATCTATCTGGATAAAACGTGGAACTATTTGACAAAATGTAGATTTTGAACACATTTTAACCTATACTAGCTTTTGAGTCTGGTTCCCTGTAGTTCCAGTTCTCCCTTGAATTATGTTTACAAAACTTGTTCATGTCCTTACTACGCTACTGTTTCCAAATTTACACACTCGGTGTAGTATAGTACTTAAAAATGTTTCTTCAAGAAGGGGCCCCATAAAGGTAAGCCGGAAATGTATGACTTTGGCAGATCGAGAGCATGATAGCTAGGCGATAATGTCCGTAGACATTCGGGAGATCTGGGTTCGATTCCAGGTGACATCCATTCTGGCCCATGTGTTTTCCATGTTTTTCCTAGAGTGGTTAATCTTCTACCATCCTGTCCATCATTTCTTGTACCATCACTTCCTTGACACCTGTTTTAGGATCAGGAGATGGTGTTTGACGGATTGCGAACAGGGCGTTGGTTGTGCGCTCAGTAGTGAATAAGCTAGGTACATATACACCAGTATTAATTTTTTAAAAATAAAGCGAAGAAATAATTTATAGATTTGTAATATAACAGGTGTGTTACTCATTCTATACCGCTCAGAATTTTGAGCTTCTTTGAAAGATCAAAAAAGAAATTCGGAAGCAGTGGAGTTGACATTCTTGAAGATCACAAGTGGTTATTCTCTTGTAGATAAAGAAGAATGCCAATACAAGAAAGAAGTTGAACATTATTTTAGCTTTTGGGATAAAATAAACCAACTTTGAACTAACTTGACCTGGCATGTTTAAAGTACGGGCGATGATATCCCACAAATATACTACAGATTAATTCATAATTCTTGTTCAAACTTCTGGGGATTGTAGAGGGGCTAAGCAGATGCAGTTGTATGGAAATGTATCGTTTCTATGCGAAATCGGTTTTAATCTATTTCATGTCTACAGACAAGTATGCACTACAAGGGCGGCTTCATGTGGCGTAATCTGATGCTCATTTCACAAAGTGTACCTGTGAAGCATGTTGTCGTACACACATCCCACGAGATCTGGTGTGTGTTCAAAAATGAGCGGTCGCCAACACTCGTGCAACAAGATCTTTCGACTTTACAGGAGTCTCATAAACAAGGCTCTTCATGTGGCTTCAAAGAAAAAAGTTGAGAGGAGTTAAATCTGACGACCATGGTGGCCAAGAAATTGGACCCTCCTCGTCATATCCATCTTTGCCCGAAAATTTGGTGGAGATGCTCGCGCACTTCAAGTGTAAAGCGCGCTAATGCGCCCTCATGTTGGTATCACATTTGCTGACGGAGTGCCAAAGGCAAATCTTCACAGAACTCTACCAGTATCTCTTGCAGGAAGATCAAATACTTGGGACCCGTTAGGCGGTACGGAGGAAGGTATGGCCCAATTAGATGACCATCAAAGAAACCAGCTCATACATTGATACCGTACCGTTGTTGAAATCCAGGCTGTGTGGCCTGCAAATTTTCTTCAGCCCAAATGAAACAGTTTCGACTGTTAAAACCAGCCTCCCTGATGAAGTGAGCTTCATCGTTGAAAATAACTTAATCACCACTACCGTTTAAAAACAGAAGACATGCAGTATGACATCAGAGGACTGGAGAGGATTCCCTCAGAAACTTTTATTGAGTTCCTGAAGCGGGAGATTTAAAGTCAAATTGATCTTCAAACTGATTTTTTATTGAAACGATACATTTCCGGACACGGGTTTCAAATCAAAACTTTATCTACTTAGTCGTCTACAACCTCCCAGAACTTTGAAATAGGAATTAAGAAAGGTGGAAGATAATTGTTCGTTGGCCGCGAAAGCCATTGTTAAAATATTGAAACACCATGAAACAGTAACTAGCTTCAATCATGTGATGACTAAATCATTAATTTTTATCACGAATTAATAAGTATCAGAACGGATGCTTGGTTTTAGGAGCATGGATGTGTTCTTGGGCGCTCGGCTACCGTCTTCATTCGGTAAGTTAATACTTTCAGAAGCAGTGAAAAGCAACAACATTGAGACAAAGTATACTTTATACTCTGATGTCTAGTGGCCGGAATGTTAAGATTACATTCTTATTTAGATTTCAGAGTACACGCAAATGCATATGTGTTGTGTTTTGTTTAATCATTCAACAATTTTGTGGTAAATAAGGTAGTCTAAACACCATAATAGCTGAGAGTCTCAGAGAAAAAATGAGATGGAGTTTTATTTACGGACGCTCTTTAACTACTGTGGTTCTCAGCATCCCATTCTAAATTGGGCGTGAAAGACCGCTTAATTTTGCTCAGTGGCCTCCCTATCAGGCTTGAGGTTCTTTTACGTGCCGTAAATCTACGACACGGGACCAACGGCTTTACTTCCCTTCCGAAGGAAGCCATGCTAAAGATTTTTGTGCCCGACAAAAATCCATCGTTTTCCGCCGGGTTTGAACCCGCGACCTTGGGTAGCCATTACACCATGACGACAGACTCTCAGAGAATGAAACTTTATTTGTTTGACAATAGTGTGGAAAGACAGGAGTGCTAGTTCTCTATGCTTCCCCTGGCCCTCGCTTCCCTATAAAGTTAGCGGCCAAGAAAAGGTGCGCGCATAGTACGTAAACAGTGTACACAGTTGAAGTGTCCCATTTGCACGTCAAATTGTATACACATAGCACAATGCATCCATGAAGAGAGATGTCAACTCAATGCGCTACATAAAACATAAGGACCTAAAATGAATGCTTTAGGTAATAACGAATGATAACGTTTGTATCTGTGTTTTGTAGAATAAATTCTGAATTTTCAACTATTATAAGGACTGGGATCAGGTAGATTTAATTATTGTAAATAAGACAGAATAGAATCTTTCCCTTCATGAACACTTGACTAGCTTGTTTCATTACTAAAATAATACAATAGTAACAACAATAGTAATAAAATAATAACTTTATGAAGTATCTCATAAACGGAAGCGTGTATAATAACTGTTAATTTCACCTGTTCGAAACCATTTTCATCTATAAAAGAGGAGATGGCAAAGCATATATTCAACTGCATAATTGGACTGGTGATGTGTCTTCAAGGTGCTAACTAGATCAGGATATTATACGAGCTATTCATCGCAAACACCTGTTGTGAATATGATAACAACACAAAAAAGATGTTCCGGTAACTTCCTTAGTGGATTTATTAAACTAGAATATGGGCGTGCATATTTAAATGTCGAACTAGACAACTTGCAGATATCTCAACAAAGTTTCACTGACAAGCGCAAGTTATACATTATGTGTTAAAATCGAACAGTTAATTGGGTTTTTGTTGGTTAATGCATTCAGAATTCCGAACTACATTTACTGCAAAAGCGATAAGTATCTTAAGATAAAGTTATATGCAACTTAATATAACAGCTTATAATTTGATATACTCCTTAAAGCGATATAAAGCATTCATTACTTAGTTCCTTATAGCTAGAAAGGAAATGAGGGAATACACTAGTCTAAAGCCCTAGTCTAATCTTTTCAAAGCTGGTAGCTATGTGACATCATTTAAATTATCTTCTCTTTGTATGATCAGGGCGAAAAAATTTAAATAACGTATTCCCATTTGATAAAAGTCTAAGTACTGGTAATATTGCATCCAATAAAAAGGAATATATCGAAAATGGTTAATTCCACAAAAATGTATATAAGAAATTGCGTGTTTTAACGTTTCTACACTTGTTGTGTAGTAACTTTTTGTGCTATCTCTTACAGATTATCAGTTCCTCAAAAGTCACTCAGAATGAAGAGGACTTCAGAAGCTATTCCAAGGAAGCTCGAGATATGGATTCGTTTTATTTTTATGTATCTTTAATGCACCTACGAGATTTTAATCAATGGGATATTTTCTTAAAACATCTTCATGTGAACTACTTAAAAGTTGCTGATCTTAAATGTCTAGTTTGGTATTTTGTTTTTGGGTCCTCCTGTCCACATACACACTCACATACAGACCTTTTATTAAAAATTTTAAGTGTTCCATTCATACGACTTTCTCTAATATTCCGCACACAAACCTTTCTTACAAAAGCTTATTCTGTGCATCATGCTAATCCAGATAACATTAGCAGAATTGGTCTTAATAATACTTGATTATGTAAGCAGGAGGGCAGTAAGGGAATACAATGCGCTAAAGTGATAGTCAAAGTCGGTCGCTATGTGAAACAGTCAAAATTCCGTACTCTTTGCTTGCCAGCAGTAAACAAAAGGCAGACGAAAGAAACATGATCTCTCTTTGTGAAAAGTTTAAGTAGCTAAAAATTGAAACCAATAGCACGGAACATCTCGAAAACGGCTAACTTTCCAAAAAAATGTATAAAACGTAAATTGTGTGTCTTAAAGATATCTACATTTTTGCGTAGTAAGTTTCTGTCTATCTCTTACGGTTTGCCAGTTATACAAAAGTTATACTATTCCCAAAAGAGTGATTTTTTTTGTTAGCGTTTAACGCCCGCTTTTACTTGTTGCACCGCTGGCGCTAACAGTGATGATGCATGGAATGAACATGGAGCACCGGTGAAATGCGAATGCGGGGGAAACCGAAGAATCCAGAGATAATCCGTCTCTGCGTCACTTTGTCCAACCAAAACAGTCAGGATATATAGTCAAGATCGTCAGGACCAATTTCAGAAAATCAAAATTTTCGAAAAATGTTCCAGTCTGATAATCTTCGTGTCGCATCCTCGGGAGATCTTGAACTTAAATACCAAGTTTGTTATTTAACTGACTTTTCGTTGTTGAACTATGCTGCTCCCCTCCCCTCCACACACTCAACAGGCGGGGACATTTTTTTTTTTGATTCGGATGATCGCAAAATACGCTTTTCGGTATCGAACTGTATGTGGAATACTACACCTTCTCTACCATATACATTGTATACGTGCTAGAGAAAGTTAAAATCTGACCATCGTTTTAGACTAATGAATCATTCTTATATCCACATTAATTTGTAAATGTGTAATAAATGTTTCTCTCGAATCAATAATGAAAATTGAAAACATTTTTTGTGAAACAGTTTGCAAAGAAGTAGAGAAATTAATGTAAATAAACCCATAAGGACTTTCAAACTATCATAATAATAATAATAACAATAATAATAAGAATAACAATAATAATAACAACACTTTATAAAACACTACCTTCATGCACCATATTATTCTAAATACTTAAAATGAAATAATATAAGAAATTCTTTTGAATATTTAGAACAGTTGTGGGCAAAACCCGAACCACTTTATGCGTAATCCACAAAGTCGGGTTAAGATAACATAGTTTGAAACGAGCCGGTAGATGGAAGAAAAAACAGGCAATCAGTGCATTGTGGTTGTTGATTCTAAAATAAATAATAGTGATTTCTTATATATTATATTTACTATAGAACCGAGCTCATCTGGATACAGGTTGCAATTTTATAGAAGGCAGAGCATTTTTCATTTATGTCAGATGCATGGTTTGTTTTATATGTACTTAAATATATCTCGTATAATATGTACCCATACTTACTATGCTCTTTGTTTTGTTTGACCGCACACACACACACACACACACACATACACACACATATATATATATATATATATATATATATATATATATATATATATAGTTACGTAGTATTTTTATGGGTTCTCTTAAGTGTAAATATTTTCAGTATTACTTTTATTTTCCTAATAGGAATTTGGAAATATTTTCAGGTTTCTGAAAAATACCGAGGTATGGTTGATCGTGCTCCCTTAGTAATCCTATTACCCTATCTCCTGCTGATGGAATTTGTAATAGGGTATAGTGTGTTCTTTTGATTTACTTCGTCCAGTTGGTCAATATGATGTTCAAACTGGGTTGTTAGATCTATAGAGTACACTCTAGAGATGTTTTTCACAGTTAAATTTGTGTTTTAATTAGATTCATTTAAGTTGAAATTGTTTCATTAACATCTAAATTAACCTCGTTATTAATATTTTCACACTATTATATAGAAACAAAGACAAAATTTAAGCTGTAAACAATCTTAATTGTATGTATTTTGTAACTGATAACTCTTTAAATAGCTCAACATCATGTTTACCTGACAAAAATATTTCAAAAACTTATAATTTATCCCCAGTTATTAACTATGGCTGCAAATCCAAATTTGCTCTTGCATGGTCTACAGATTTTATAGTAAGGATACTTACTAAATTGCATGTTTACAAATGTATTTTGAGTAATTGCTAAAAAGGAGAACAGTTTAAACTCCACGGAAGACCTTTTATTTGTTATGTAATTTTTAATGTTATTTAATTTTATTTCTTTCTTGTTGGTTACACGTATTTAATTATTTATTTGTTTACTCCCTTCCAACAGGATCAATTCCCAATTAGCGAAAGCAATTTTTGACAAACTTGGTGAAATTCTTAGAATCTGCCTGTCTTAATGCCAATTATGGCTCTCGCTGAAAATGAAATGGCCTGTTATTTATGGACGCTCTTTAACTGCTTTGGTTCTCAGCGTCCCATTCTATGTTGGGCGTTAAAGATCGCTTAATTTTGCTCAGAAGCCTCTCTTATCAGGCTTGTGGTTCTTTTACGTGCCGTAAATCTACGACACGGGACCCACAGCTTTACTTCCCTTCCGAAGGAAGCCATGCTAAGGACTTTTACGCCCGAAAAAATCCATCGTCCTCCGCCGGGTTTAGGTATATGAAGTTAGCATGGTAACCACGGAGGGCAACTATGGATCTCGCTGCCCACTGGTGTGTCATACACGGGCATATTTCTGTCACATTAAAATTACGCCTGGTGCTGTGGTTTTGCTGAAAATGTGAACGTTTGACGGGGACTTCGGTCTTAAGACCATTTTCATTGGTGCCATTCTGGTAAAATACTCCACGCGAGTAAGAAAATGCAAAACAAAACCGATTGGGCAATCCGTCTCTTCATCCCCCAGCCCCTCTCGACAGTCCTTCAGAACAGGTTGATTTGTATATGCAGTGTATTAATTTAGTCCATCACGTGCGCGCATTAGCTTGGTATTATAAGTTCAGTATGTAGCGCAGAGAAAATATTAGCCTCATTTTGTAACACCCAGTGGGAAGGGTGGAGTACTGCCCAACCAGTAAGTTTAGGGTTCACCCGCTAGCAACTCAGAACTTAGTTTGTCGCAATTTACGTTTTATATTTAACTCCTTCCCTTCTGTAACTTGTTCTGTCCAATACGCTTTTGAGAACACAGCAAACAGGTGAAAGACATGGATGAAGCTAGCGAAAAGACTCCGTCTTATATTAGGTATTTCCAGGCGTATTTTTAATGTCTTTAAGTGTGCATACAGAGAACTTCCGCAACACATTTTCTGTTCGTATGCAGGAAGTCTAGAGCCATGTATGGTTCCCGAGCTATTTAAGGTATTATATATTTTGGAGGTCTTAAATTCATAATGTGATATTATAATGAATTGTTATACTCTAAATAATTGCTAAGACTTAAATAAATTTCTTTTTTACAACATTTAACTTAAAAATCTTTAAATATTGAAAGGTTGAATATATTGATAGAATTAAAGAGCCAACTAATATTCCGAGGCCTTGTTTGTTTTAGATTAAAACACATATGCCAAATGTTCTCATTAAAATTATAAAGTGTTACTAAATGTGATAGTCGGTGCCGTGGGTAAGTGGTTAGACCGCTCGTCTCCCATCAAGGCAACCCGCGTTCGATCCCAAGCATCCTCATGCGGGTTTTCTCCGGGTCCTTCGGTTTCACCAATTGCTCCATCATCACCTTTCCAATCATTAATTTCGCTTACATTTCATATCATCCACTTCCTCACGGGCTGACCCTTGGCACAGGTTCCCCAATCTGTGGTTACGTGCCGTTGGCTTCCCGACAGCTTCTGACCCTTAGGCATTAGTTTGTAAGTCCTAGAGGGGTGTCAGTCCTACAAATTCGCGGAAGGTAAGCCGATTACGAAACGAAACGAAACTAAATATGATATACATTATAATTTTGAAATGTAAACATACCAGGTAGGGAATCATTTAGTCCTCAATCTCATAAATACCTGCTTCACTTTCCCATAGCATTACAATCATACTCGTATGTTAGTCTGAACCCACGCCAAGGTTCAGTATGCCTCCAGGCCGATATGAAAAAGAATCTCTCATAAAAATGTACTGACAGCAGATCTAGCAAGTATGGATAATTACATGTTCTCTGCTTTTTTGCACTTTATTGCTTACTTTCGAGTTTAGAATACCCATAAACTACCCACTGCGATGGCACAATACGGATAACATCATAAGTTACGAGTCACGTATCATCCAGTCGCATGCAAAAAAGAAAAGCAACTCAAATGAACAAGTAGATCGACCCAGCATTGGTCTATAGTTAAGCGTAATAACTCCATCCGTGTACTGCTACATACACAGTAAAGCAGTAAGTGATTTGATTTAATAATAGCAGGGCTGAAAATTGAATTCTCGCTATCAGCTTCCTGAAGGAAACATAAATAGCAGTTGTTCTTTTGTGCTGCCGTTTCATTGCTTAATATATGAGATTTAGCCAGGGCTATTCCTATACAATTTGTCTGGAGATTATAAGAGTAGATATTTAAAAGCTTTTGTGTTCAAGATTAACTCTGAGAGGAAAAACAGACTATGTACAAAGACCACTGGAGGGATTTAAGAGCAACTTTTATAAAATTTGAATATGTTCCATTCACTGGATTTTGTCTACCTATTCTGAACAAGCAGTTCCTATAAAACCTTATTCTTCTATCTGCTTCATGCTAGTCGAGATAGAAATGTTCTTATTACTTAGTTCTTTATAAGTAGTAGAGAAATAGGGGAATGCATTAGTCTAAAGTGATAATGAAATATTTTAAAAGCAGGTCGTTAGTAGATTGAAAGTCAGTCTATTTGTATGGTCAGCAGTAAAACAAAATAAAAAAGAAATACGAATTCTCGTCGTTTGAGGAAAGTTTATTAAAATTGAAACCAATGACAGGGAAAACATCGGAGATGGTCAAAAAAAGAAAGTCTGTGACATAAATTGTGTGTCTTAACAAGATCTACATTTTGGTGTAGCAAGATATTATCTGTCTCTTACGCCGTGGGTGAGTAATTAGACCGTTCGCCTCCCATCCCAAACGCCCGCGTGTGGGACTTGTGGTGGGCGAAGCTACGTATGGGTGGTCCACGGGTTTTCCCCCTTCACTCATTCCACCAATTGCTCCATCATCACCTTTTTCAGTCATCAATTTCGCTTACCTACATTTCATATCATCCTCTTCCGCATGTTCATGCCTGGCTACGGACCGACCCCTCGTAACAGGTTATACATTCTATGGCTTCTGACCCCTAGGCATTGGCTTGTGAGTCCTAGGGGAGTGAAAGTCCTACAAATGCGGGGAGGGTAAGCCAATTACGAAACGAAACCATTTTCCAGTTAGACAAATATTCAATAATAATAAACAGGACTTAAGAGGCTATTTCCAAATAACTCAAAATATACATTTTATTTGCAAAATATACATTTTATTTGGCATAAATTATCTAAATGTCATACAAAATTTTAATCAAAATCGTTAGTCATTAATAAAAATGTTTGAAAAATGTCCATGTAAAGGGTGGTTAAGGGTAGAAGAATTTTCTTAAAATCTTTATTTCACATCCTTGTAGGGTGCTGAAGTTAAATATAAAATGTGATATTTAACCGAATTTTCGTTTATGTTTTATGATGTTCACATACACGGGAAGATATATCTCGTGAACATACAAGCGGACCTATTTCTAAAAATGATTTTTTTTTATTCAGAAGCTCATAACATTTCCAGTGAAATCTCGATATGGAATTTTGGGTGAAATACAGTTTCTTCTCTACCTATTCTATACATTGTACATGGTAGATAAAGAAAAAACATGTTTGATAAATTTTGGTTTAATAAACAGAGAGTTGGGTTTTAACTGTTGTGCAGGTCGTATGATCCCAAATGCTTTTTGACAGCAAGATCATTTTGGTATTCTTATAGAAATTCAAGATTTTTTGCCCTTAAGATTATTTTGGTAATTCTATAGAACATTTGTGCGTTTTTGGGCGTAAGACTAATGTCGGTATTTCTTTAGAAAGTTCATGCGTTTTGGCTACAAGGTAATTCTCGTGTTTTTCGCCGTAAGAATGTTATAAAAAATTCATGCCTTTTTAGCTACAAGTTAATTTTGGCAGGTATTTTTAAAGAACAATCTGGAGTTTCTACCTACATACCGATATTGTAATTTAGTAACGGTCTCGGCTGCAACTAAATTACCCTCTTTTGTCTTCAGTAGAATGCACGGAAACGTGCCGATGCTTTGGTTCCCTTATTGTTTATTCAACACCTTCGCGGGCCTGGTAACGTGTGAAACATGCATTTGGGAGATCAGTGATTCGTTCCCCGTTGCCGATCTACTGATCCATAAATAAAATGAGTTGGCTCCAAGGTAATGTGTGAGGCTCGCATTCAGAGATTGTAAGGTGGTTTTTCATCTACCTCAATATCCTCTCTCTTATTTCCTGCTCATTCACATTTTTTTCATCTTTTAGGCGTGTCTCTACGTTTCGTGGCGTGAGACGATGCCAGTCTGATGATGCGGAAGCTTGCTCTAAGGAAAGAGCATTTCCGTGGGAATACTAGGCTGAACGCCCTCTAAGGGAAACTCTATGGGTCGAGTTTTCAAGCCAGATAATAATAGGGACTTCCGCGCTTCTGTGTAGTCGGTCTAGCTGTAGCTTGTAGGCTCCTGTGATTCCTTTATTTCATCGCTCCATCCTGCGAGTAGTAGCCACAGTAGATCCAACATAGGCCATAGTGCGAGTATACACTTCTTGTATAAGTATTCCATTCACATGACTTTCTCTACATATCTGTAACAAATGATTGCATAAACGCCTATTGTTCTATTTACTTAATACTAATCGAGGTAAACTATAGCGGGAATTATCTTTATTATTTGATACCTTATAAGCAGAAGGAAAGTAAAGGAGTACAATAGGTGAAAGTGAAATCTTTAAAAACCTGGTTGCCCTGAAGTTGAATTCCATTTCTTTGCAGAGTGAGGAGTTCAAAAATGTCCTTATGGGGGAAAGCAAGTATTTTAAAACTAATATCAATAAGAAGGAATATGTCAGAAATAGTCAACCGACAAAAAATGGCATAAATTGTGCGTTTTAACGAATTCCACATTTTTGTGCAGCAAGTTTTTTCTATCTCTTACAGTTTACCAGTTCGGCTAAGTTCAGCAAAATTCCTTGAGAATAAGCAAGTCCTAGAGGTTATTCCCAGAAAGTTCAAGATATACACTTTATTGCTCATGTAAACATATTTAATCAAAATCGTTAAAGCAGTTTTAGAGAAAATAAAAACTTTCTATTTTTTTTCCATGTAAAGAGTAATTTTGTGTGGGGGTAATTTTTCTCAAAACCTTCGTTCCGCATCCTTGGAAGACACTAAGTCTTCACTTTATCTACACGTACAATGTACGTAGCGTATAGAGAATTGTATTGAACACAAAAATTCGATTCCGAGGTTTCACCTGAAATACTAGTTTTAAGACCCTCTGAATCATTAAAAAAAAAAAAAAAAACTTTTAGTTATCATGTTCACAGACACAGACACACACAATCACAAATATTTGTCTAAAACTTTTGGGTTGCAGGGGAGACTAAAAATGTATTTCCCATGAAATATCGGTATCGAATTTTTGACTGGATTGCGATACTTTCTCCACTAAGTGAAGAGAAAATAAAAATCCGCAATCCCATATTTGTGTGTTCCAATGCAATGCAATGTCGCAGTTCACTGAGTACACAAATACAAAGTTTAGTAAGAGACAATTTTTCTACCATGCAGGACTTCAAAAACTCGTCAAAATTTACGTTGTTTATCTAATTGGATGTTCTAAAAAATGGATGCCTTTCGGTATTGGAATTATCTTGTTCCGTTATAGACGAATTCTTGTGAAACACTGATGTCTTAGAATGAACGTCATTAATAAAGGAGATGCAAAGTACCGATTAAATCAAAGGGAAAGTGGAAAGTAGAGGAACATGTGTATCGGTAAAATATAGGTAATCAATGACAGCGTGAGAGGAAGAACTTTCCAGAACAGGTTTCAATGCGCGACAAACATTGTGTTGCAGTTCACTTCGGTTGAGATTAAAAATGTTAGATGTGAGATAAAAGCTCTGAATTATGCTACTAGGGAAGTGTCATTGAATCTTTCAATCGAACTCTACCTTTTTAAATAAATTATGTTTAGCATTCGAAGACTAAAATAAGGATAAAAAACAAAACTTTGCCGATAAGCAATAAAGTGGTGCCTTTTGTTTGCACAGTTAAAAATATTATTAGATTTATTATGTTTTGAACATTTTAAAAATTGTTATAGCTCAGTCACGAAGAAGATTGACAGAACATTTCTCATTGGCCTCGTAACAGGTACCGAGGAAGAAGTATCTGCAAAGGAAGAAGACTTATCTTTTTAAGCTTTATCTTTTCAATTGTTTTAAGTGGCTTTTGAGGTATAAAATCTTATTGTTTCTAATTATATTTTGTTAGTTGAGAAAGGACATCACTTTATGCCCAAATAACATTCAATGACGTTTTATTACTTTGGTTATCAAAACAGTTAACTTTTCTTCCACACTCCATGGTTTAAGCAAATTAGTGTTCCAACATTCAGAGTTGTTCCCACTTATACAGGGTTGTAAAGTCTAAAATTGCAAATACTTTCCAAAGACTACAACCTTACTGATGTTTTACTTTCTCATCTTTCTCTAAATAGGTAATATTGCATGTCATCAAACAGTAGGAAATCCTATTTCAGAGAAAATAGATATTTTGAGGGTCCCTAAATCTGCCCAAATATATTTTTCAATACTCTTCTACATGGAAATTATTTATTTATTTATCTATCTATCCTGGTTGAAGTTAAGGCTATAATACCTTCTCTTCCACTCTACCAGGCAATACATTAAATTCAACACAACAATGATACAATGAATAAACGAATAAAGAACAAAAAATACAATTCTATACAACTTAATAAAAACATATATAAAAAGGACCAACAAATATACTGAAATGAAAAGAAAAAAAATGTAAAAAAAAAAGTATTTTATCTAAAATATTCATGTAGGTCAAAATATATATTAGTGATATTTATAATTGAAGTGCATATTACTTGCCAGCCCATACAATATTAATAACAATAAATGAAAGTAATGATGTATTTATTATATTAATATAACAGCAGATTAGATTTGATTATAAATGTACGCTCTAATTTTCTGCTTGAACAGTATAACGTTCCGGCAGTCCCTTACGTCTTCAGGTAGGGAATTCCAAAAATAAGCTAAATCGTCATAGCAGATAAGAGAAGATATTGCAATCCATCCTCCGTTTGAAAATGTATGTTTTAAATACTCCTGAATAAAAAAAAAACATTTTTAAACATAAGTATTCTTGTGAGTATGTGGGCCTTGTTTGTATGTGTATGTGAACAGCATAACTAAAAAACGTAAAAAACATTAAAGGCAAACGTGGTACTTAGGTTCAGTATTTTTCGAAGATACATTTTCAGGAAAATTTCCCCGCCACAAAATGTCTTTTACCTGGAGAATTTATGGTAATTTTCACTTTTCTCAAAAATAGTTCAACTCAATTTTGATTAAAATACAATATGTTACAGATATTCTCATGGAAAAATAAAATATACCTCTTAAATTTTCTGTCAATAGCTTCAGAATTACTATTCATTCTGGATAACTTTTGCATAACTGGTATACAGACAGGTTTCTATTACACAAAATATGTTCATTCATATTAAAGGTCACCGTTATGTGAGGTTAAATATTTCCGAGATATTTCTTGTTTTTGGTTTAAATTTTCGAATACTTATACTTTACTGAAATGGTAGTTTCCTAAGCTCCTTACCATACAAACAAAACCGTCATTATTTAACGACCAGTTTTTAAAAGATTTGACTATCAATTTAGCCCAGGATATTCCCTTATTTCTCTTTCATCTAGAAGTAAACAACTATTAAGGTCTGTTAAAGTTTAACTTGATTAGGGTGGGAGTAGTTAGAAAATAAAGATTTTGTGAGTATAATTTTTTTCGTAATGGGTAGGGAAAGTCAAGTACCTAGAACACATCAGATTTTCAGGGGTAGTTTATTGCAAAATTGGTAGAGAAAGTCGTGAGATTGCAACGCATCAGTTTCTAGAAAAAGGTCTGAGCGCACGTGTGATGTGTGTCTCTGAAGGCTTTAACTCAAAAACAAAATGTCGGATAAACGCCAAATTTGGTATTTATGTTTTGTACCTTCCCAAGATACAACGCAAAGATTTTCAAGAAATTATAGCAACCTAAAACTACTCTTTACATAGAGGGTTTTTCTAAATATTCATTTCCTCAAAAACGGCTCTGATTTTCTTGGTTATAACCTATGAAATCGATGGGAAGGAATTTTGTATCACTTTGTATCAACAGGTATAGTCCACCTCGGTAGCGTGAGGATAGCGTGACTGCTTCACATTTAAAAGGTCGCGACTTTGAATATCTCTTAAGGAGAGTTATTAGAATATGGGATATTTTTCGGTATTTTCTCTTATGCTAAGATGATGAATGTCACGTAACTTTATGCTCCATGGGGCTCAAAATCATTCGAATATCATTTCAATGATTTCATTCATCGTCAAAAAAAACTTAAGTGCTAGACGAAAATATAACACTCAAAAATATAGTTATCACTAAAGTAAAAAGAAGTTTCCAAGATATCCCTTATTAGTGTTTTGAATTATCATTTACTTGTCAATAATTTAAGGACCTGTCGATTTTCATTTATAAATAAATGATTGTGGCCAGTATCTAGCGTGTGGTTCATGAAACACTTGAATACAACTATTCTTTCGTTATCTATTACGAAATATAAAGTAGCTATTTTTGCAGAGGTCCATCTCAATTAAAATGAAATATAAACAGAAGCTAGGTAAGAATAGATAGTATACCCAATAGTAAGCAACAGAGTAGGAAAAACTCGTGTGAAAGTAACACATAGTATTTCCTTTGCATTAGTTGCATTACGTGAATTTAACGTACTATTACAAGAAAATGGAGTAATTTACGGACACTTAACCAAGTGATCTGCAGAATTATCTCCACAATGCTACAGGAACAAACCCAGATGCCTGAGAACAGAGGTGCAAAATCCTTGTGGGAGCTTTAACCCCGGAAAGGAATAAGAACACCATGAATCGTGTTATCAGCTTCTTGTAATATCCCGTTACAACGTAAAGAAGAACCTTTGCAACCTTGTACAACACTGTGTGTGTATCTTTCTCTATTTCTTGGTGACTCATAAATTCTCCTTAACTGATCCAGCCGATGGGATGCAACTAATGACTTCCTCGGTAAACGAACCTTGTACCTACAACAGAGTTTCCAACTTTATACTTCACCTGGAGGTGTAAAAATAAAATACTTGTTTTAGGTTTGTTCAGGTAACATTCCTTAAATGTTTCCTTACTATTACATTGTTACTATCTATAACTTTCTATCTGCTAAGACTATCTCTATCTGTTCTATAAACTTCTTGCAAAATAGTCTTCTTCCTACACTAAGATAGTCGAGATAAGCGTTACCAGAATATTCTTATTGTTTAGTTCCTTATAAGCAGAAGAGAACTACAGAAATGAATGCACCCTGCTATAGCGATAGTCAAATGTTTTAAAAGCTGTCGTTATGCGTTTGTCATTGAAATTCGCTTCTTTACTTGGGCCAGAAGTAAAACAAAAGAACAGGTGACTACTTGTCTGAGAAAAGTATACGTTTTTTAAAAGGAAAACCAATAACAAGAAATATCTCGGAAACTGCTACCTCCACAGCAAAATTTAAGGGTCATAAATTGTGTGTTTTGACGAGCTGCATGTGTAGTAAGTTACTGTTTGCCAGCTATGCAAAATTAGTCTAGAATGAAGAGGATTTCAGAGATAATTCCCAGAAAATTCGAGTTATACATTTTATTTGTTATGTACATATCTTTAATATACGATATTTTAATGTAAATCCTTAGAGCCATTTTTGAGAAAATCATATACGCTAGAGGAAATTAAAACGTTGTAACCATTATAGCTCTGAACACGGGGAAATAATATATATATTTGAATTTTCTAGGAATACCCTCTGAAGATCTCTTCGTTCTTGATGATTTTATTATAGCTGGTAAACCCTAGGAAATAGAAATAGACAGCAACTTATCACACAAGAAATGTAGATCATATACATTTTCTTCGCGCAAATGACAATTTCCGAGATATTCTTTGTTATTGGCTTCAGTTTTAAAATACTTTACTTTTCTAATATGGGAATATGTCTATTTCTGGCCATGCAAAAAATACATTTTAGCAACAGTTTTTAAAACATTTCATTAA
Organism: Hymenopus coronatus; assembly: GCA_030762935.1. NCBI lineage: Eukaryota > Metazoa > Arthropoda > Insecta > Mantodea > Hymenopodidae > Hymenopus > Hymenopus coronatus. Next base: position 74,047,955 of record CM060896.1, on the reverse strand, counting down.
TGCTTTTGCTTGGTTCAAAAAAGTATTCTTTAAAATGCTTATTCTTGGGCTGGATCAATACCTTAATTGGTAAAGCAGCTGCCTGCTGTGGGAGGGATCTCGGGATCGATTTCCGGTTGGGAGGTAGGAATTTTTCTCTAGCCTAGATTACTCCTTATTCTCTCCAGAATTTGGATATGCATGAGTGCGTGGGGTAAATCTAACCCTCCATACGGCCTAAGAAACTGGATCTGCACTGAAGAAGCAGCCTCCAGATAGCATAAAACCCAAGCGTACACAGAAAATGTTGCTGTGCTGTGTTGCTGTAAAAAGAGTCCAATGAATTCAATGAAAAGTACTGTACTCCATTTTTATTCCTAAAAGCACAAACTAAAGTCTTGAAATCTTCGCTTACGAATAACTTGTTTTGAAGACAGATTAAATCACAGGCATGGAAATGAAGAGTTTGACAAATTATGTATGTCAGGCGAATCATATTTTATCTGTCTAGCTTTGTAAAGTAACAGAACAAACCTCTCCAATTACAAGAGAAAGCATTGCACAACGAGAAAGTAAGCGCTTTGTGTGCCATGCCGTCTTCAGGGATAATTGGTCCTTTCTTTTTTAAGAATGATGAGGGAACAGCGTGACATGTCTGGTAAGGAACATAACTAATGAAATTATGCCATTTCCTTATGATTCCTGGTTCAAACAAGATGCAGCCACTAGTTATACTTCGGGGCTTCAATACCGTAAGGAAACCTTTTCCAGATCAAACCATCTCTCTTTAGAGGTGGGTGATGTTACCTGACCAGCAAGATCCCCAGATTTGACTGTGTGACATTTCTTCTTATGATGATATTTGAAGAATGCTGGGTTTAAAGATAGCCGCAAAATATTGGAAGTTTAAAGGCCAATGTCCTCAATGTTTCATTGGAAATGTTGCGTCGCTAAATGCAGAAGTGTAGCCGAGGTTTGAAGAATGTTTGTGAGTACATGGTTATTCTTGAAAGATGTTATTTTCTATAAATAAATGAAAATAATATTGGTTAAAAATTACATAGTACATTTTGAAAAATGTTATCTATTTAAAACATAATTAAAATTTGTCCGTTTCTCTGGCGGACCCTATAACATAATTCCTCCAATACATATTGAAGTTGTCGCTGAAGAGGAAGTTATTTATTCCCTATTCTATTTCTTTGGTTTACCAACAATATAGTCATCAATACGGTCTGGACTTCCACATAAATCTGATATGTTCCATTCAGATGACTTTCTCTACATATTCTGCAAAATATTCTTACAAAACCTTATTCTTGTATATCCTTCATATTAATCAACATAAACATTAGCAGAAATGGTTTTGTTTCATATTTATTTGTAGCTACAAAGGAATAAGGTAGTAGCTAATTTAAATCAATATAGCCCTTTTTAGAGCTAATCGCTTTGTAATGATACTCAAATTCTGAATGACCAGGCTGTAAAGAAACATTAGCAAAAATGTGAAAGTAGAAGAGAAATAAGAAATAAACTAGGCTAAAGACACAGACCACACTTTTAAAAGCTGATGACTATGAGAGGTCAGTGAAATTAGGTTTTTCTCTGCATGGCCAGGAGCAAAAAAAAAAAAATGAAAATGAATGACTTCCAGTTTGAGAAACTATTTAGGTATTATGTACATCAATTTGCAGGAATATCGAGTACGTGAACTCCTCAAAAAAGTATGTGTAACATATGTGTGCTTTAACGCGATCTGTTTTACTTTCTCTTCACGTACTACATACATAGTGTGTAGAGAAGGTATTGTATTGCACCCAAAAATTCGATACCGAGATTTCACCGAAAATGGTTTGGGTCCCCCTGAATCCAAAAAAGACATTTTTGGAAAAAAGTCTGGGTGTGTGTGTGTCTGTGTGTCTGTGAACAGCATAGCTCAAAAACGAAAAGACAGTTAAATGCCAAACTTGGTATTTCAGTATTGTATCTTCCAAGGATGCGACATGAAGATTTTCAAGAAAATCCCCCTACCCCCAACTACCCTTTACATGGAACTTTTTCGAAAAGTTTGATTTTCTCAAAAATGGCACTAATGATTTTGATTAAAATATTGTATACTAAAGATACTTACCTGACAAATAATATGTATATCTTGAATTTTGTGGTAATAGCCTTTGAAGACTATTCTGGATAAATTTTACGAAATTTTGCATAACTGCTAAACCGTAAGAAATGGACAAAAACTTTCCACACAAAAAATGTAGAGCACATTAAAACACACAAGTTATATTATTTACATATTTTTCGTGGAGTTGATCTTATTTGAGATATTCCTTGTTTTTGGTTTCAGCTTTGAAAAACTTGTACTTTTCTCATACAGGAATTTGTCAACTCGTGTCCATACAAACAAAGGAACTTCAGTCACCTAGTAACCAGCTTTTGACTTCACTTTAACCAATGATACCCACATATTTCGCTTCTGCTTACAAGGAAGCAAGTAATAAGATTGTTTCTGCTAATTTTTTCTCGATTAGCATGAAGGAAATAGAATAAGATTATTAACAATAATTTGTTACACAGAAGTAGAGAAAGTCATGTGAATAGAACACATTAGATTTTTAAATGGTAAGATGTATATCTATACTACATACAAGTTGTGCAAACATTGTACACAATGAAAAGGATTTGAGAGAATATGCTAAGAAAGGTCAAGATATATACTTCATTTGTCTTAAAAATATCTGAAACATTGTTATTTTAATCAAATCATTATTGCACTTTTGAAAAAACCTAACATTTCGTAAATATTCTATGCAAAGATTAGTATGAAGCGGAGGGGATTTTTTTGAGAATCTTCCAGTTGCATCCTGAGAAGATGCTGTACACAGATAGGTATCAATTTTAGTATTTGACAAAGCTTTCGTTTTTAAAGTATGCTGTTCATAGACACACGCGCGAAAGGAGTGTTTTTCTAAAAAGATTTTTTTTTTTTGCATTCAGGGGACCTCAAAATGTATATTTCCGGTGAAACATCGACATCTAATGTCTGGGTGGAGTACAATTCTTCCTCTGTCTACTATGTACACTCTACGTGGTAGAGAAAGAACACAGAAAGGAACTATGATAAAAAAAGGAACTTCTGGCTAGAGATTCAGAGGTAATATATTCTAAGGATTTATAAATAAGTGTTACTACATATTATACTGTGATGTTTTTATCGTATAAAATAATTTATTATTTTAAATAGACCAACACCTTAAATCATAAACTTTTATAAGCGTGACTTTATTCACTTTTCACCTCGTATAAACAACAAATTACCAAGAGGAGAGACTAAATGCTGAGGACACTTCTAACAACCAAAGTAATACATGATTCATGCTTCCACATTTGTTCACACGTCAAGAGTACATGATATTAGAACCTGATCTGAATATAGTAATCAACTTTCTCTCCAAACCTATTTCACGGTATTTTGTGTAATTAGACACTGCTTCCAAAAATTACGTTAGGTGGTATACAATTAATTTTGGGGTTTCCATCAAAATGTGATTTATATATTGGATCCTTTCCCATTTGTCAAGTGCGGCCACATGCTGAAATATAAGTAAAGACACCTTTAATGCCCAGGTACGATAAACAAGATAAAATAATATAGTTTTGAAATAGGGGTACGATAAACAGCTGAACAGCAACGTAGACTGTTGTATCCCCTTACAAATTATCGCCCCCCTTTTATTTGAATAATCCAGTGGGGAGGTTTAGCTAGAAATGTTTGGCTGTGTAACAAAACAATAATATAATTTGACCCCTATAACATTAAAATTGTTTTTCCTTTCATCATTGCTATAGCAGCTCAACCATTTTTAAATTGTATTGTTTAAGCGTTTTATTTAAAATGTAGATTCAATCACAAAGAGTTACAACAAATTCATTATATTGGGAGAATTTTTTTTCATTCCAAGGGGCATAGGAGGAGTTAAGAGGACAAGGTACTCTGAAATGGTATAAAATAACATGTTTTGTTTAGACACTAATAAAACCGCTATTATTTCTAGTTTCAGAAAATGTATATTTTTTGCGGGTTAAGAGGATTTTAATCAACTTGAATATAATGGGAGTTGGAGAGCTGAAATTTTCAGCAAATATATACAATACATAGTTAAACTTTCTGAACCACAATGGAGATTTTATAGTATATATTGATAACATTAAGATAGCAACAACATTGCTAATTTTCCACATTTTTAAATTTTTGAATTTGCAAATATATTCATTTTTTCTAATTTCTACTGAAATTGTATCATAACTAAATAATTGAGATTCAAAAGATAGCTGATTATACTGAGAACAAGCATGTAAACGTGTGATTATGTATTGCAAGCAATATTAGAGAAAGAGGTACATACATTAATTCACATGTTCTAAGACTAAGTTTTATTACTTATCTGCTAAATGAAATACTCCTTATAGACTCAACCACATAAGCTATTAATGTAAACAACCACTTGAAATACTTTTCATAATTTATAAAACAATTCGTACACATTTCTGGAAAAACAGTTGAACAATTTAAGAGCAATGATAATTCAATTCACTGTAGGTATAATTTCCGTATGTTCAGACTATATTGCCCCTTTAAGCACTGCGCCCAGTGTAACGGTTGTTCCGGGAGGAAGAGATGAGATAAGAAATATAATTTGCTCGGAGCAAATATCGGCATGCCCGCCTGGGTAGTGTGTCTGCCTCGTATTCAGCAGGTCGTGAGTTCGAATTTCGATTAGGTTGAGTTACACGGATAAGTTTTTTTCGGGGTTTTCCCTTATCCTGAGAAGACAAATGTCGAGTAACTTTAAGCTCCATGGATTCCGAGGGCATTTGAGCATCATTTCACCAATATCTTTCGTCGTTCGATATGACCAATCAGATTAAAGGACGTTAAGCTACAACAACAACAAAATAAATAAAATAAAAATAGTGGCTGTGCGGATATTACGGAGTTTCTAAAGCTCACAAATATAGATGGTGTAGGCATCCTGTAGCACTCCTGACGAATTTCTAACTGAACTATTCTAGTTCCGTACCAGAGGCTGAGGAATCATCTTATGTCACACAACATCAAAATATTGTCAAGCCCCGTATCCCAAGAGGGACATGGAATGAACTTTAGGGGAATAAGGGATCAGAAAAATTCTTCGTATTAGAGAAACCATCTCAGCATTTGCTAGTGACAATGCAAATCAAAGTTAGGGTGGATGGTCGATGGAGATCGAATCTACGAGCACTCCAATACGTCTTCATGCTCGGTGGTTTACATAACCTCACTTACTTCAAATAATTCGAGCTCGCAAAATTTAAACTATTCCAAAACATTTAAATTTCTCTGTAAAAATCTAAAGTGTTGCATTTACATGCCTTTCTTTACCTGCTCTGCAAAGAAACTATTCATTATCTACTTCATGCCAATCGAGATAAAACTTACTTATTTACTTGTAACAAGAAGGAAGTAAGAGAATACACTGGGCCAAAGCGATAGTTATATTTTGTACTTTTGTCATTCTAGGCAAATAACGAAGGTACAAAATCCCAGAGTGAAAAAAAAATAAAAAAGCAAAACTTTCCTTAAAGAAAGATTCCATAAATCTGCAAAGAAACGCTGCCAGGTTTCACAATTTATTAACTTGAGATATTTTAACAAGCAGCCATTAAAGGTGTAACTGATTTTACTGTTTATGCATTTTGGTTAGAATAAGTTTTACATACATTCTATATCTTTCACATACATTTTTTTTATTCATATTATAAGTATGGCAATTATATAGTTGAAATTTAAATTTAAAAGGTTATACAATTCATTCCCAGCGAGCCTTAACTTTTTAGATAGTTTCATAATTATTCTTATATTCCTACATCTTCTATATGTATAACATTTATATCTATGTATAAATTAATTTATAGCCTTCTGTGCACTAATTCAATAAATGTAATAACATTAGTTCTATTTTATTATAATTTCAAAACCTTTTCAGTAATTCTGCAGATAATTTTTTACTTGGGTTCTGTGGTAGAACAATGTATTACATCGGTTACTTATTTATCATTTCGTTTACCAATAGCACCATGTTGGCATCATTTAAATGTGTAAACTTTATACATTAAACACATGAAGCACTATTAGTACAATAACACAATGATTCACTTCCGTATTTCTATCAAAAGACTGATTCTCGATTCCAAGAGCGTTTTGTAGGACAGCTGAATACATGAATGCGTGGGAAGCTATAAGATGGTGCCAGTAGTCTGAAACGACCTCGTGACTGGCACATCTAACGTCAAGCAGTGTCACATCAAACGCCCGCAACACAAAGGATTCTCGTGTAAATGGGGTTTAAAAAGCCATTACGCTACACGCCCTCGGCATTTCTATGTATCTAACGGAAAGCTGCATTTGTTGGAGAAACTCGCAAGATGTCTTCCGTGTCATTCATTCCTTTGATAACAGCGTTCAGTAATTCCCAGATTTGTTTAAATATGATGCAACACTTCTAATGAATAATACAAATTCATCTATGCTTTCTCTATACATACTATTAATATTATTATTAGATTGAGTTTCCACAAAAATTCGATATCAAGATAACATATTAGAAATATGTTTTGAGATCCCTGAGACCAAAAATCAGACTTTTTAGAAAAAAGGTCCGTGTGTGCGTGTGTGTGGACAGCATGGCTCCAAAATGAAAAGGCCTTAAAGTACCAAACTTGGTATTTAAGTTTAGTATCTCCAAGGATGCGACAACCCCCTTTATATGAAAAACTTATTATAAAATTTGTTTTTCTCAAAAATGGCTTAAACATACGAGGTACGTCCAGAAAGTAAGTTCCGTTTGGTAATAAAATTAAATTGTGTACAGATACAGAATAATTATTTATTGCACAAAATTCTACAACTCTTAAATTACTTTTCCACATAACTGTCGAAATTTTGCAGGCATTTGTCATAGCGTGGCACAAGTTTTTGTATACCTTCTTCATAGAAGTTTGCCGCCTGTGTCTTCAAAAAGTTGGTACCCAACGTGAGCAAATTTTACGAAATTGCAGTTTTTCGGTAACACTTTCATGAATTGGTATCGGGAGCTTTGGGGAAATTCCATAGCGAGAGCACTAATTGTAAACTTGCGGTTTTCCTGGATCTTGCCATCAACCGCGCGAACCAGTAACCAAAGATGGACGCCCACTTCGTTCTTCATCGTGCACTTCACTACGTCCTTCATGGAACTGTCGGACCCATCTTCTCACCATTGATTCACTCATCGCATTTTGTCCGTAAACTTCGCAAATTTGCCGATAAATTTCAATTGCTTTTACTTTCCTAGCATTTAGAAAACGAATCACAGATCTGATTTCACAAGCGGCGGGATTTTCAATCAACACCGACATTGTAAACAAGCAAAACAAAACGTATGTGACTGACAGCGATCTCAAAATTGCGCACGTTTCTTCTCCTTGATACAGAGCGTCTACCGCGCATGTGCGGAACTACGATCGCAGCGCTGCAGCGGAGATAAATTGAAACGGAACTTACTTTCTGGACGTACCTCGTATTTTTAAGATATTTACGTTAAAAATAAAAAGTATATTTTGAAATTTCTGGGAATAGCCTCTAGACCTCTTCATTCTAAATGAATTTTGTGTAACTCATAAACTGTAAGAGATAGATGAAAACTTATTTCATAACAACTGTAGAAACCCACATACTTTTTGTGGAGTTCTTGCGAGATGTTCTCTATTATTGTTTTCAATTTTAAACGTATTAGCTTTTCTCATACGGGAAGTCACTTTTCGCAATACAAAGCGAACTGACTTTCTATTCTTCATATAGCAACCACTTGTTCAGATAGCTTTTAAAAGACTTGGTTATCGTTTTAGCCTAATGTATTCTTTATTTTCCTTCTACTTACAAGAAATTTAGTAATAATCTCTGCTAAGTATATCGCGATTAGAATTAATTAGATAGAATAAAGCTTTTGTATGAGTAGGTAGAGAAAGTCAGTGATTAGAACACATCAGAGTTTTACTTAACTATTACAGTCTGTGGTGTCGCAACGTAGTTACTAAACTAGCTAGGAAAAGCAGTTTAAATGAAAAATGCAATGGCGTAGTAGGCATTTGAAACACGGATCTCTCGGTCTCCCTTGCACGGAGATAGGGAGATGCATGGTTTATTTGCCGGCTATGGCAATGACTTTTTCAGTGTGACTCTACCCTTCCTACACATGGCATGTGCATAAGTATAATTATTTACCAGTAAACTAGCCTATTTATTTGCGTAGCATTGCTATCTGTTATTAAGTCTTTTTAAAAAAAAACTGATTTGAAAGTACATAATACTAAGTTTTACCGACTGTAATAATAAAAACAGCAATACTTTCAATTATTAAAACTCTGCTGCCACTCTGTTGAAAATAATCTATAGAAATAATATACCTAAATAGCAGATAATGTAATTCTTCTACTAGCAGCTCCAGTTCCAAAATATCTCTCTCTCTCTCTCTCTCTCTCTCTCTCTCTCTCTCTCCCTTTCTCTCTCTCTCAGAATGTGTGGGTATGGCAAATTAAACTTCATAGATAATATTTAATGGTGGCTAACAGCTGATCTGTCTGAAACGAGTGGCTGATTGATTGTACCTAACATGAATAGTCATTAAACTGTTCCGAATTCTATGGGACAAAAATTATAACTGCGTTGTATTAAATCTGAAACTTATGTTTATTAAGCACTTTAGATTGTAGGCAAAATCTGTTTTCCTCGCAGGATAAAGATTTCAAATTACAGTGGCTCTCTTAAGTGCTATACGGCGAATCACTTAGCGATCACCGCTAAACGAGTAGTCAGTAACTTGTTTACTGTAGCCAATAATTTGAAGCGCGAGATGCGCAGGAGTAACGACTTGCAAGAACTTGCCAGGGAGTATGTGGCTGAAGCACGCCGGTCCCCATGGTCCCTTTGGTGCTTTGTGGTACAGGGGATCGTGGGTTCGAGTCCAGCCTTGGGTATGGGTGTTTGTGTTAGTTTATGTGTTTATTAAATCAAGGAAAATGGTAAACAAATAGGAAAACAATGGAAATGAAGGGAACATGGAAAAAAGAGGAACAATAAAAAAGGAATACAGCGCCGGAGTCCGGGAAATAAAAAAAAAACACACACACAGGAGGCACCAGAATAATACATTTTTGAAATGCATACCTTTACATTAAACTAAGCGGAGTCCCAGACTACCCCAACTTAGTTCCTATGTCCTACGTTGCAAACACTAGCATCTGAAACATTCTATTTTTCTCCTTGTCTGCTCATTCGTAAACATTCTTGCCCTATGCGTGTTTTTCCAACAACATTCTAAGCGGCATTGAATCTAACATTACACCCAAAAATGTTATTGTACCTTCCATCGGTCCTAACAACATAGTTAGCTATTACGAACTTTAACAAATGCACGCACCTGTAAACGTTTTAGTTGGTCTTCATGATCGAAATGAACATCAAATAAACGACTCCGGCAACGCGGACAACTGCAGAATAACTGATAGGGAGACTAAGATTCAATGAGATACTGTTAAATTTATTTTAGTTGCTGACTACCAACATAGCTGGAGTGAATAAAACGGAGCAAAGACTTTCACCTACATCTGGTCATTAGGTCATGGTGTTTGTTTTATGACCTGACCCGCAGTTTTGGATATATTGAACCCTTTTTAAGCACATTTTAATTTCAGTTGAGAGCCAAAAATAACTGATGTGTGACTGATTACTTACCCTACTTGTTTTATAAATAAACTATTCTTTATTTCCATCATACTAATTCAGAAACAGATTAGTAGAAAGTATCTTATTACTTGCTGCGGTCTGTAGAAGGGAAATGGGGGAATACACCATACTAAAGCGTTAGTCAAATCCTTGAAAAACTGGCCGCTATGTGAAACAATTATATAGCCAGTAGTAAAACCAAGGAATATATGAAACGAAAGATGACTGCCGGTTTGAGAAATTGACACAAATAAGGAGTATCTCGGAAATGGCCAAATTTACAAAAAAAAAATGTGTATGCCATAAATTGTGTATCTTAAAGAGATATATTGTTTTTGTGTAGCAATTTTTTGTCTATCTCTTACGGTTTAACAGTTATACAAAAGTCTTCCACAATGAAGAGGTCCTCGGAGGTTTTTCCCTGGAAATTCAATTAGTTTGTTATGAACATTTTTTTTTAAAATGTGGTATTTTAATAAGAAGTCTTAAAACCATTTGAGAAAAAAGGTATTTTACTAAAAATGTTCCAAGTAAAGATTGGTTGGGGGTGTGGATTTTCCATAAGATCTTTATGTCGCGTCCTTGGTGGATACTGAACTTTAGTTAGTGTTTAGTGTTTAACAGACTTTTCGTTTTTGAGTTATGCTGTCCAGACACCCACACATTAATATCATCTTAATACTTAATGGTACACAATCCTACGTTACAATATTTTAAATTACGTTTGAAGGTATTAATAATGTGCACAGCTTTTCTTTTTATTCAGGGGTCTTCATAACAGACATTTACAGTCAAATTTCGATATAAAATTTGTGAGTAAAATACTATAGTTTTTTTTACATTGTACATGTGTACTAGAGAAAATAATAAATATAGAAGTGCAATGCTGTATTAATTTGTAAAGTACTTGTTTAGCATCAGCTAAACTAAGGAAAATAAATATATTTTTTCTGTGATTCAAAATTTCAGCTTATATATGCTATAACAAATAATATAAATAATTAACCTCAAATTACGGTTGGATAGAAAGATAACCAGAGTAATTTTGTAATATTGCATGTAGCCCTTGAATTAAGCTCAGTTTCAATGGATCGTCTACCAAGCGGAATGGCTCAGGGTTTCGTCTATGGCCCACATTTGTGAGAGTGTGGGTTTGATACCTGTGGACGTCCGCTCTGACCTGGGTTTTTCGTGACTTTTCCCTTGTCACCACGCAAATGCAGGGGTGCTTTTTCTAATGTCGTGACTTTTTCCGATTCCTCATTCTCCATTATTTAATTTAGTATCAGCCTTAGGGGTATGAGGCCTGACTGGGTACTTTGGATGTGAGGTGAGTTGATACGGAGTTCGGACCTGTTCGTCAGGAGGAGCGTCGGGTGGTGATACCCCCATCTGTGAACTTTAGGGACCCCGCAATATTCGTATCTGCTGCTACTTGGTTGGGGCAATAACCTTACAGATGTACAAGCTTGGACGTCCGCTACTGACACTTGCTCCACTATAAAATAAATCTGATGTGTTCCATTCACATGACTTTCTCTATATCTCTGCAACAAATTATTGTTAAAAAGCTAATATTTACTTCATGCTAATCGAGAAAACATTAGCAAAATAATATTATTATTACTTGCTTCCTTGTAAGTAGAAGTGGAAATAAGGGAGTACCATCGATTAAAGTGATAGTCAAAAGCTGGTTGCTATGTGACTGAAGTTCCTGTGTTTGTATGGACAGGAGTTGATAAATTCCTGTATGAGAAAAGTATGTTTTTTAAAGCTGAACCCAAAACAAAGAATGTCTCAAAAACGATTCACTCCACGAAAAAATATATATAAGATGAATTGTGTAATTTAACTTGCTCTACATTTTTTGTCCATCTCTTACAGTTTAGCAGTTTTGCAAAAGTCTGTCAAATTCATCCAGTGTAAAGAAGTCTTCAGAGGCTATTCCCAGAAATTTCAAAGTATACATTTTATTTGGCAGGTAAATATCTTAGGTATAAAAGATTTTAATCAAAATCGTTAGAGCAATTTTTAAGAAAATCAAAATTTTTGAAAAAAGTTACATGTAAAGGGTAGTTGGGTGTCGCATCCTTGGAAGATACCAAACTTAAATACCAAGTTTGGTATTTAGCGGTCTTTTCGTTTTTGAGCTATGTGTCCCACAGACACACATACAGAGATGTTTCTAAAAATGCGTATTATGAATTCAGGGGGTCTCAAAACATGTATTTCTGGTGAAATCTCGGTATGAAATTTTTGGGTGCATTACAATACCTTCTCTGTACACTATGTACATAGTGCGTGCAGAGAAAGTAAAAATCTACTGGAGTAAGTGTCAGGAATGAACGTCCAAGGTTTTACAACATGATGGCTTCACTGTATACAACAGCTCTACTTATCATTATAATCTTTTTGGTGCTTCATTTCATCTCTCTTTCAGTGATTGCATACGCACAAATGTATTTGTCTCCAGTGCTTAAAATCCTCCTCTGTGCCTTGAGATTCGCCAAATTAGATGAGAGAAATTTTGGGTACCTTCGAAGATATATATTTAGATTTTCTTTTGACAGTGGATGATTCGAATCTGTTTCAAAGTTCTGAAACCTAATCAATGCCAATGTGAAACACACATAAATAAATATATATAATATTTTTAAATTTATGCTATTGAGTAATGTAATGCATATAAATTGCAGTGCAAATTTAATACACCTTGCTCCGATGGTTTGAAAGTTATGGTCAAATTTCATTGTTTTTGTCACGTCACTAAACAAAGGCCCTTGCAACAACAAAAAAATCTGATGTGTTCCATTCACATGACTTTCTCTATATCTCTGTAACAAATTATTGTTAATAAGTTTATTCTTTTATTTATTTCATGCTAATCGAGAAAAATTAGCAGAAATAGTTTTACTTCTTGCTTTATTGTAAGTAGAAGTGAAATAAGGGAGTATCATAGGTTAAAGTGAAAGCCAAAAGCTGGTTGCTATGTGACTGAAGTTCGTTTGTTTGTATGGACACGAGTTGGCAAATTCCTGTGTGTGAAAAGTAAGTTTTTCAAAGCTGAAACAAAAAACGAGGAATATCTCAAAAACGATCAACTCCACGAAAAAATGTATATGCTATAAACTGTGTGTTTTAACGTGTTCTACATTTTTGTGTTTTAAGTTTTTGTCCATCTCTTACGGTTTAGTAGTGCAAAATTCATCCAGAATAAAGTAGTCTTCAGAGGCTATTCCCAGAAAATTCAAAATATACATTTTATATGTCAGGTAAATATCTTTAATATAAGATATTTTAATCAAAATTGTTAGCCATTTTTTAGAAATTGAAAATTTTCGAAAAAAGTTATGTATAAAGGGTAGTTAGGAGTGGGGGGATTTTCTTGGTAATCTTCGTGTCGCATCCTTGGAAGATACCAAACCGAAGTACCAAGGTTGGTTTTTAACGGACTTTTTGTTTTTGACCTATGCTCCCCACATACACACTGACACATACAGACTGGCAGACAGACAGACAGACACACACGGACCTTTTTCTAAAAATGCTTTTTTTGGATTCAGGAGGTCTCAAAATATGTATTTCCGGTGAAATCTCGGTATCGAATTTTCGGGTGCATTACAATACCTTCTCTATACACTATGTACATAGCACGTATAGAAAAAATAAAAATTGAATTTACCCTGGGTGTCTCTGTGTCTTCTTCTTTTAGAGTACAACATTTTTTTAAAGTTCATTTTTGTGTTTGCAATTCTCTGTGAACATATACAGCAAATTTTATTTATGTAACATAGAAATTGTTTCACAAGGAGCGTTTCACAGGAAGAAAACTACTGAAGATATCAATAGCGAGAAAACAAGGAAAGACTTGAATGCATGGGTCAGATTGAAATCCATCAGGTTGGCAGAATGGACCCTTAGCTTTCCTTTTCCCCTCCTCTGGTTTTGTATTTCTGCGCTTTTCTTTTTGCACTTACTTTTCTTCTACACAATTTCAGTATTTAATTTATATGATGCGAATGAGATCTCGTTGAACTAAATTTTTCTTGCCAAGTTGAGCTCTAATGTTTGCTGTAACTCCGGTGACTTAACGCATTTAATCTTTAAATTGCTTGATTTATTTTGCTCTTCATCTGATTCATAAACCGGTATACGTAATGGGCTGGCTATCAATTTAAAGCGGAAGTCGCGAGTTCGAGTCCTAGCGATTGCAGTCAAATATGTCTGTGGTACAGGATAGGGAGGGCCCAAGTAAAATAACCGGCAGGCTTGGATGATGTGGTTATATGGATTTTTCTCTTTATCATTAAAAAACTACAGCTTTGTTGGCAAAAAATGCTTATAATAACCAATTTTGTTGATAAAGGTTTGTGTAATACGAAATTACAAAAAGCCCACTAAAAATACTAAAACCTTTGATTAATCATTTTTGTTGCATATGTGCAAACACCATGTAATTAAGGGCTAAATATGGCGCATGGTGTCCAATTATAGCTTCTTATATTCAGGAATATTTAAATGGTTATATAAATAAAGTTAAAAATTCAATATTTTGTGATTTTTCATGAAATTTCAGTCGTACGTATCTTCAATTATGGAACATTAATTGCCGTAAATGAGAAACTCTTAGGTTGCTACTTCTGCAGCAGCTGACTCACATTCTACTGCCGACATATCTTAAACGCAGTACAGAATATGGAAACTTGCTCTCTGGCGGACAGTATTGATGTTCTGTAAAGTTCCGATTGCGATTAGGGGCCAAGCCCAAACCTGATCCTTCGTGGGCAGATCTAAGGAATTATGAACTCCTCCGAGAGATAATACGACGTGAATTTTTGTTTAATAGAGCTCCATGATAATAAATCCAGTCGTTGACGCAAGAAAGTGCTTCAGTGTAGGAACAAAGAAAAGGAGGAGCAAATATCAAAAGAAATAAAGGCCCCAAAAATGAGAGTGAATAACAGTTTGGAGGATAAGATAAGCAAGAAATCAGCACTTAATCTGGTTCCGCCTAAGATGCGCTGATAAATTTGTCACACGTACAGAGACTCTAGAAAGTGTTCATCCTTACTCTTAAAACATCTAATGTATTACATTCACATGACTTTCTTTGCCCTCCGCCGTTATAAGGGGGCATTCTTACGAAAATGTATTTCTTCATCTACTTCATTTTAATTGCAGGTGTATTTATAACACTTCGAATAGATACCAGGGTATTTTGAAAGTCAAGTATTTGAGAACTGGGTGCCTTAACATTCCTTACTACTTACATGCAATAGCAAAAACAACTGAATATCGAAAGGCTTTAACAGAAAAGCAAAAGTACTAAGGAATTCGAATCAATTAAGAGGTCCGGAGTTTGAATCTCAGTTAGGGTGAGTTATCCGGTTAAAGCCTATTTCCCGCTTATCCTGAGAAGATAATGTCAAGTGACTTTAAGCTCCAGTGGACACTGATATCATCTGAGCATCATTTCACCGATTTCTTTCATCTTTCGACATGACCAAGCAGATCAAGGGGGGGGGGCAATCATTAATAACGGATATCGTGGATATCAATGGACAGAAAAAAATGTTTGTTTTGTAATAATTGTGTCTTTAATGAGGTATATATTTTTGTTCAGTACGGTTTTATTTTTCACTTAATATTTAACAGTTACACAAGTTTATACAAAATTCCCTCTAAATGAAGAGCATTTCATAGGCAACCAGAAACTTAAATATATAGTCACGCGAATATCTTTAATGAAATGCATTTTCATAAAAATCCTTATATCGATTTTTGTAAAAATCGAAAATTTCGAAATATCTTCCATCTAAAGGTAGTTTAAGTTGGGAGGATTTTGTTCAAAATCATTGTGTACTATCTTTGGAATCTACTGAGCTTAATATCAAATTTGGTACTGAACCAGAGTATGCTATTTAGAGACACACGCCGAACGTTTGCATGCGGGCACCTTTTTCTAAAATATCATTTTTTTATTCAGGTGGTTTAAAACACGTATTTCCGGTGAAACACTGGTATGGAATTTTGGGGTGAAATACAATACTTCCTATCTATACGTAGTGGAGTAAAGTACAAGTAATTAAATATAATTATAATATTTATTATGCACAAAACAAACGAAAATATTTTAAAACTGTTTTAATATTTTCCTTTGTATAGCTTTTCGACTTTTTATGTGTTTCTTTTTAAATTATTCTGATGTAGTTAGAACATTTTTTGTATAATATTTGGTAAATTGTTCTGAAATGCGTATATTTTTGTAGAAAATAAATTGCAAAAATTTAGAATAATCAATGTTTTTACTGAATTTCTTCATTAACAATTTTTACAACTTTACAAACATTTCTTTCTGATTTAAATCGAATACTCTTTCATTGCCGGGTACTATATAAAACTTGTTCTTCTGAAAATATATAAAATAATTTTCAAAATATTATGAATGAGGAACTTTAAAAATTTAAACTACTTTAGAAAAACAATTGTAAAAACCAATGAAATAAAATTTGTGGAAAAACACGAAGCCGTATTAGCTATAATACTGCTTGTTGCTTCTCCATGATGAAGTTAGGGTTTCATCTCCGGCTGCCAGAATATTTTAAAAAGTGGAGACGAATACTTTTTGGTGTCACTGCAGATACTGGGTTCTAAAACGTTATCATCTTCTTCCATTCTGTGGTTTAGATGAATACTGAATACATTTTTTGGCGGAATGTGCACAGTGAGAGAACCAGCGAACAATTAAACCAAAAAAGAAAATGTTTAAATACGACTAGAAGGAGATTGGTATGTTGGAATCTACTGGATGGCCAGAGAAAATGGCAAGACATAGGCAGTTTCCTGTCTATAATGTGCAAAGCCAAATAAAATTATTCAATTATCCAAAACTAATTTGTATCTATTTTTCTTGTTTTTTCTTTAATTTTTTCTTTTGTTTCCTTTTGTCACCTTTTACTTGCATCTGTAGTATGCACGTACAGTCAACGACACATGCAGTAAGTGTTTATGTAATAGCTTTAATAATTTGACACCACTAAAGATTATCTACCTACCCACCCATCCAACTTCTGAAATGTAAAATTTTCCCGCAAAATAATAAAATGTAGACAGGTTGTTTTAAAAGTTTTGCATACGAACCTCACTCCAACAGTTTTATGCGAATTTTCACACTCGCTAATGGACAACCATACATTGTTTAATGTACTGTCATAATGCAGTGACTTGCCCAAAAGAGCTAATCTGAGATGGAAGTATTTCACTCCTTCAAAATACAAGTCATCTCTTGCATTTATACTCCAACTGTTTGAATCATCACCGAGATTGATAATTTGTCAGTCAACGACAATGTCCATCATTCCTTCCCAATCCCACTTTACTTGATCTTCCCAAATAGTAAATCATAATGTAAAAAGAAACAAAAAAAAAACAAAAAAAAAACAACATGACATTCGTTTTATAGGGAGTGTATCAATTTTATACGAACAATGTGTGATACACATTCACTACATCTTCAGCTGCCACTTGTAAAGCTAATCACACCATCCGTACCACCTCAGTGCGCTTTACACACTGTATGCTGTTTTCAAAAACACCAGTAAATTCTACCATTAAGCTGAGAATATTGTTTAATGTAAAAGTAAGACACTTTTCACAAAACCTATTAGTATATACATCAGGAATATTTATTTTCTCGCTAAATTGATATAGATTCCCTTATTTGTGTTTCACTAAACTAGTATGAAATGTTTCCGCCTTACTTACAGAGGAACTGCACAACATAAATGCATTGTCCCCTAATGAATGATTAAATAGTGAGTAAATATTGTTATTTATTCATTATACCATATCTTATTTAGACAACATTGCAAAATGTAATAACACGATATTTCTATACTCTCTCGGAAACTTGCGAGGAACTATTCTGTGATGGATAAAAGCCATAAAACTTTCAGCAACCAATCAGAGCCGTTGCAACCTATTGTTTTTGTTTACATTACTGGTGAAAGTAAGGATGGATGGTGAATAGGTAAGTCAGAAGCGGTCAAGTCAGTTTTCGATCTCGTTCGTTTTTCGCTACCGCCAAGCTTGCCACTGGCAGCAGTAGATGCAGCTGAACACACAGCTGGCATGAGAGAGCTTGACGAACGTGCGTGCGAGAGTCTCGATTACTCGAAAGACTCATAAGTCTCGTTAATAACAAGACGGCGGTGTAATGCGCGGGAACTCGCATAGTCAGCTATTAAATTTAATCTCTTTAAATGATTTAAGATTTCAATAGTCTACCAAGATAAGGGTGATATTTAAATAACCCACTCTAGGCAAGGGGCAAAAAAAAAAAACGAAATGAGGTATGACAGAATCTGCAGATGTGATCTACAATTTCATTAAAAATAAGTGGGTACATATTTTATTACTCCTAAGACACTTATGTTGCAAGAAGTAATTCTATTTTCGGTTGTAATGTGCACGTGTTTATACATACCAACATAAAGTATAGTTATGTAATTAACGATTAATGTCTTTGATTTAAACTGTTGACTGTGAACGTGTTTGGACATGTGTATTGTTAAACAACGAGTCCTTGGAATTTTTACTAGGGTCCGAATGTTTAGCTTTTTATAAATGCAGTTTTAGCCTTTTAGTGTCTTCGATTAACCTCTTTAGCTTTCTAACAATGTTTAGCCTTTCTTTTTAGGGGTTAAAACAATTTTCCTATACATTTAAGGAAGTCTGCTACAAACACCTTTTGTAACATAATACAAAATAGACAAAATATGAAAACTATTTTACTTTTCGGAAGCATGCTATTAATATTAAATTCCCCTTCCCATTTCAGCACTGTTGCTGTACATAAACATCCAACATTCCAAATTTTTTGTTGTTTTCTAATATATTGCTATAGGCAGAAAAGATTTTCAACTTCGCAAGTTGTCAGTGGCGTATATTTCATACACGCAATTCCTATACCAAGATAAAAATCGTGATAAATTATTTCTTTAACTATTCCCACGTGCACACTCAAAACAAAACTAAACGAATTGTAAAACAAAAAAAAAGCAATTCAAATGAATTGAAGAAAAAATTTAAACATTTTCTGAAGTTAAAAATTAAAACAACTTAAGTTTGGAGAGTTTTAGGTATTAATGTCCCATTTAGCTTTTTTTTTTTTTTTTGTTACTTTATTTTATTATTTTTTAATAAGATTGACACATTAGCAACCAAATGGATTGAAATGGATAAAAGTACTTTGAAACATTTTAGCTTACTTATAAGGGAAACACTAGGATAAAACCTACAAATCGGGCCCTAGTTATTACGTAACTAGGGCCCGATACGTCATACTACGGATCATACGTCGACCTACTTCGCCTGTAGTTGCAGAATACTCAAGTCACTCGCGAGCACTAGTTCTCGATACAAGAGATCTCGTTGCCACACACTCAAGAGCTTACGAGTAGTGAGTGAGAGTAGCACGGGTTTTGACCACCTCTAAGGTAGATATAATATCTTTTCCTTATCTAATACTTCTTTTCTTTTTTTGGTTAGGCCAACACCTTAATAATTATTTAGAGGTTCTAGAACAATATGTTCTAGGTGTTACAGGTAAATCGATCACTATATTCTACATCTAGAGTATCTTATTTCTGTATATTTTGTCCTATATCAATTGTCCATGATTCATAACGCATGCAGGAAAGGTTTGGGATAGGTCGTTTCAAAGAGTGAACAACATTACTGCTTTATTGTATACAATTGGATATCAATGTTTAATATATATTTGTTAATACTATAAAATCACGCAAAATAATGATTTACAGATAAAAAAATATACAGGAAGTAGATTCAAATCGCATTTTTACATCCAGAGAAAAAACACTAAAACTAATAATTCTGCTATTAATTTAACCATCAACTATAAGAAATGCATTACTTTTATGCTGATATATTCAACATGTCTGAATCACAGTCATGGGAACAATTAGAACTAATGTAGTTCACTTAGCAGAACTTACGTTATTGAAACCTAATGTACCTTCCTCTCTTAGGTTTTTATTTTTTCTTTGTATTATATTGAGATGTATACCGTAAAAAGTACACCAATTTAACATTTCTTTGTCATATTTTACAAATGAATAAAACGGTACAAACTACAGACTTTTTTATGTTATTGTTGCTTTCGTTTGACCTCAGAGTAAAATCAACACTTTCTTAAAAATTAGATAACAATTATTATGAATGGACTTAATCCATTTTTGCTTTGAACCACCCATATAATGCAATTTCTCTACGGTATCTGTAACATCTAATTTTTGCAACATTGTAGTAGATTTAATTTAGCTCAGCATGTACACTTTTCTTTTTGCAAAAGGTTCTGCTAATTTAGCCTTGTAAATTATACTTTAATTGGTTGGTCACGCTATTGAGAAGCAAACCCGAGACTTATCATGAAGCATCTCGTCATTAGCAAGATACAGGCTTCCTAACAAAGCGAAGTGGATGAACCCCGTGGACTTCCACCCAGAGGCGAGCTGTCCACTGCTCAAGCACCTGATTGTTCCTTGTTGAGCACGAATAAGAATGCGCTTGTGGTTGGACAATTCTGGGGTTGCCGTTTGCTACCTTCCTTTGTTTGAGTACGCGTCATTTGGTATTGTTCATCTTCAACGTCATCAGCTAACTAACCGCCAACTGTGCTGTTTTAATCATGTGCTGTCCAGAGCTACGGGAATTGCTGTATTCTTATGGATACAATAATCGGTCATTATTACATTAATCTATATGTAAATTAATAAATTTTGAACTTTCACCTCAGTAGGTCATATCATTTTATTAATGATAACAAATAAACTTATAGATCGATATGTAATGTTTTTTTATAAATAGAGGTTGATATACTATTCAAAACCTGTTCTTTTGGTTCCAATATTTTAAATACATATTGATTTTCCGGATGGTACCCCAAAGTACTGATACACATAATCAATCTGGGTACAGTAAAAATGCACTGTGGACGACTAGGAAGACTGTGATTAAATAATAACAAGAATGGTACTAATGAGAGAAATTAAATTCCAGAGAGTTACGTTGAGAATGGCAATATTCTGCGAGTATATTAAGTAGTTCTGCGTCAACAACTCGTTTCATTTTGTTGCAGCATTAGGCTTGCTCCGTGCATGCAGTGAATAAACAGTGACAAAAGGGATTGTCTCTCTTCTTTGTAGAGTGTGTCGTGTGTCAGTTTATAATGTAACCTAACATAGGCCATCGGCTCCTACGTTTATGTTTGCATAAGTTGAAGAAAGTGGCGGAATAAGTGTTTGTTTTTCGGCAAAATTCTGTACTAAGTTAAAAAGTTCATTTTGCAGCGTCATTTCGCAATTGAATACAACAGTTATTGTGGAGAATGACACTTCCTTTAAATTGTATTCGATACCAATTGATTACCACATGTCTTCATATGTACTGTTATAATTGTGAAAGATGTTCGTTTCTAATTAAATCTCATACTGTTGGCAATACAATACGGTTGCAGTGCTACAAGCATTAACCAAGTTTAGGAGATGTTATTCCATTATCATTAAGCTCTTATTCTATTATCATACTATAACAATTATGATTTTTGCTATTGTTTATGCTGTGACTACCAATTATCACCAGATATATGAAAATATATAAGTATATGTTTATATCAGATATATAAGTACTAATTCAAGAGACATAATGGATCAATTGTTTTACCAGTCATAAATCTACTGCAAGTTGTATTAACCTATCAAAGATGGATTACGTATTTCAAACGCAAAATATTGTATACTGCCACAGCAGTAAAGTAATTATCTGTCTTGTTTTCCGCGCAGCTGGTTAAATAGTTCTGTGCAGTTGATTCGCAGAAACACCGAGTAAATTTGCCCTCTTTTATTTACTCATAGAGTAACTAGTTGATGACGCCTGATGTATATCATCCTGCCCCTCTCTAATGGCTATTATTACCTTATGTAATCACTTCTTGTCACTTGATAAATACATTACTCGAATTCTATTTTCTCTGCCCACCCAAAAATTGTTATGGAGATTTCATCGGAAATACTTTTTTTTTTGTACTCCAGAATCCAAAAATGACATTTTTATAAACATGTCGGCATGTATGACACTGTGAATACTCACTATATTTATCTCAAAAATGAAAATTAGACTGAATACCAAACATGATATATTTATAAGCTAAGTACTTCCCAAGAATCCCAAATGAGGATTTCCAAGAAAATTATCGTAAAACTACCATAACTACCATTATTGCCATGTTTAATTATTTTAAAATCGGCTTCCAATGTCAATTAAAATGCCATAGATATCAGATATTTGAATAAGAATAAAATTAGGGCAACAATTTTCTACGAATAATCTGTGAAGTCCTCTTTGTTCTTAATTATTGTTTTGTAATTATTATTGTTAAACCACAATAGGATAGTGCAACAGTATATTAGTACGCTTTATATTTTATTAGTTTAATTAATAATTTACACAGTTTAATATAGGAAATATATCTGCTTCAGCAGCCAAGACTGAGCAGATAGCAGAACACAAACCTTAGGGTGAGGAGTTGCTATTGTATACGCCAATGTTGCTTTCTTTGTTAATACAGCAGCATAAAGGCCTTTGTAAGAGCAAGATTGTTGGACATTAGAGACATAAATAACAGGGTATTATTTAGAGAAAGCTCTCTTCCCTAAAAGTTAGCAGCTCGGGACTTTTCCATTTTAAAGAGTGGTCACGAGAGCCTACCACAAAGAACTTACAAAATTAATCAGGTGACAACGTTATTTTTGCGCTTCTTTTCATCCAATCACAGATGAACTTCAAGATTGGAGATGTTAGTTATATAAGCGAGGCGCAGACAAGAAATACGGTGTAGGCTGTACGTTGTATGTACGTAAATGCGGCAGTGTTAGTGCTCGAGAATATGATATTATTATGTGAACATTGCAGTCATCGCGTAAGTCAATATGTCCTGTAGTAGGAAAGTACGCGGTAATTATCGATGACCGTAGACAACGAGAACTTAGTAAGCAGAAGAAAATAGCATTAGTTATTAACATATATTGCTATGTCTTCAAGAACTATTATGTCGGGATTCGTTCGTAGGATTAGTGCCTCAACGAGTAACAAAGGTGAATAAAAGGTCACAATACTGAAGAATCTAAAGTGAAGTACTTCTGTTCGTAAGTCTACCCAGTGTCAATACCCCAGTCATTTTTTCTCCCCCACAGTGAGAGTCAAATTTGTGTTCTACATGGATGAGCATAGCCGGCGCACCAGAGAACTACCAAGAGGTATGTACACGCTTGTTTATAAAGGATTTCACTGGCGCTAATTCAGACCAACTCCAAGGTAAACGTAAAGGACAGCGACAATAAATCAAATTTTACTACAGAAAATGTGTATATCTTCTTAAATCACAAATATTATAACAATATATTGTATAGACTTAGCCGAAATATTATTTGTTATTATTTGAACTTTCAAATATAATATTCAGGCGGTAAGAGGCTATTCGTTTTTTTTTCCCCTTTCTCTATATAAATAAATGAGTAAATAAATAACCAACACATCCCTAGAGGACAAAAATCTCCTGATGATGCAGGGATTTGCTGATGGGAGCTCATTAGGGTATAAATCCAGTCTCGTGCTCTTTTTTTAGTTGCTTAGTAGATGGTCTTACATTCTTATCCACTGATTGTTCAATTAAACCCTAAACTTTTTTTCTGTATAATTAGGTTACCTAAAATTTTGAAATTATAGCTACACTATTTTCTTTATTTGTTTTATTCAACAGAAAAAGTCGATACGGTTTTGAACCCCAACTGATTAAAAGCCTAATTTGTAACAGTTTTTGTAGGAGTTAATTTAACACTCTTTGTACAGCACTTTCTAGGTTTAGCAGGAATACCTCTACAGCTGCCTGATACTGACATTTCCTTGATGTGGTTTGATTATTTCTTTATGTATTTATTTGAATCTGAATGCACAAAAATCATTTTAAAAATACGCATGCGCTCGCGTCTGTCTGTGTTTGTGAACAGGATAATTAAAAAATAAAGCCTGGTCAACTGGTATTTAGGTAAAGTAGCATAAGCTTAAGTAAGATACGACACGAAAATTTTCAAAAGAGTCCTCCATTCCAAACTACGCTTTGTTTTTATATACTTTTTTTAATGTTTACTTTCTCATGACTTGACGACTTTTATTAAACACAATGTATTAAAGAATTTTTCAGAAAATTCAAAATATACATTTTATTTATCATGTCAATATCTTTAATATACAGTTTCCGAACTATTAGAGCCATTTTTGAGAAAATAAAACAAAGTTGAAAATTTGTCATGTAAAGGATAGTTTTGGTGTGTGGAAATTTTCCTGAAAATCTTCGTGCGACATTCTTGGCAGATACTAAACTTAAATAGCAAGTTTGGTATATTACGAACTTTTCGTTTTAGAGTTATGCTATCGATAGACGCACACGCTAACATTTTTCTAAAATGTTTTTTTTGGGGGAGGAGGTTCAAACAAATGAGTCTCACAACTTATATTTCCGATGGAATCTCGGTATCGAATTTTGGGTGGAGTACAATACCTTCTCTATACTATGTACGTTGTACATATGCGCTAGAGTAAGTGAAATAAATACAATAGTGAATGCTTTTATCCACAGATAATGAAAGCAGGTAGACAGGATGGCACAGTAATTTCATCTGCTCGACACATGTAGAAGCAGAAATTCACTTGCCTAGCACTAAGGCCTCTGTGGACAGGTATCGAAGAAAGTTAGTATGGCACAAGGATGAAGGCCAATTGCCCGACAGCACCGAGACAGGAAACATCTCCTAAGGATCCGTCATGATATAACCATGTAGTTAAGGCGTCATAAAATAGACTGAGAGCATTGTGTTAAATGTTAATTACTTTAAAAGAATATTTCCTAACAAACTCACTTAAAGGCTGAATAAGTAACATTAATCCAACGTGTTACTTATACATTATCCAATTTTAATTCTACGGAGAGTTTTCTTTTTTTTATAAAATAGCTTAAAGTTTGTTTCAAAATATATAATTCACCAATGACGTATACATAAATATATTACATTTAAATTATTTACAAAATCACGTCTAGTTACTTAAACTATATTACTTGTCCTAATGTATAATTAGGTTTGAGTATTTTTAGAAACATAACTATCAGGCTGTTAGTAGATATTGCTGCATTTTGTTAGTGCTACCTAATCCATTGTATCCTGTGTTTTCTCTGCTTCATTCTTATCAATTTTATATTTACATTTCCTAATTATTGCCCTGTTTTTAAATTCTTTTCTTTTCCATGACATTCAACATTTTCATCACTCCATCTTTCTTAGCATATCATGCTATGTATGATCCCAAATTTCTTTCCTCCAGATTTTTATATGTTTACATTAGTTAAACAGTGGAAAACACTGTCTTATCCCCGCATAAATTACAGCTTCCTATCTCAAAAATAATGATTCTGTCCTCATCCAAGCTAATTCTTTCCTCTCTTGTTTATTACATTCATATTAAGCACACCCGTTCTTAACCATTCTTTCATTATTTTTCGGTATGAAAAAAATTAACTTTTTATTTTCTAGTTTACACCATATTTCTTGTTTGTCTTCTATGCTATTACTCGCTGTCTTTCAGAAGCCTTTTTTATTTTCTTCTCCCTTCCTGTATATATTTCACATCTCTATTTTCTTGAAGCTGACCCCACCAGAACTTCTCGTTCTTAATTCGTTCTTCATACACCTACACCAATATTTCTCTACCCTTTGGTGCTGCTCCGAACATTCTCTATGGATGGTTTACTTTTTCTATGTCTGATACTCCCTTATTTGCGAGCTTCTACTGTTGCCTAGTAAACTCTTCTAACCATTTACTATTCATCTCTGGAAAGTTCAAAAGGTTCTAGTACTTCAGATTGTCCCTTAACCTTCTCTTCGACTGTTGGTTGCTGAGGGGTGAATTGGGCATTACAAAAGTCTTTAAGGTCTTTCCTTCCTACAAAAAGAAAAATCCCAAAATTTAAACTTTAAAAAAACATATTGGTTGTATAAGTAATAGTTTTAGTTTTTTTTTTTAACTAAAAGTGTTACATTTTTTAAACCGTTTGAATTGTACGCAAAATTCTTTTAGTTTTAACTAAAAGTGTTAGTTATACTTATTTCTGTTTTGAAGGAAAGTCCTGTGTTTAGTTTTACTCAATTCAATCCTCACTAACATCTAAAAAGCTTAGAGGTGCCTCAAAGGAGGTCATAACCCCTGTACACACCTTGACTGCTTGCTAATTGTCTTGAACTTAAGCATAATCACGATAAAATATCAGTGAAATGCGAGTAGGTGAAGTCTGTCCTGAGTGACTTATAGTTTGAGCTGAGATAAGAACCTGGGTGGGGATTTGGACAGAAATGGAAGTTGCTGACAGCTCACTCTCAATGCCGCCTTGCTGATCAGCATTAACTGCACCTACGTTATTTATGACCGCGTTAGGTTAACAGTGCAGTTGTTTCACTTCACGTCTTGGAATTTATATGCACCGACTCATATAAAAGATCCGGAATCGAACCCTGCTTCAGGATATCTTGATTAAAACTTATTCAAGTACTCAAATTTATTTTACCAGCTCTTGCTTAAACAACGGGCTGCGGGAAAATTGTATATATTTTATTTCAGCTTAAGTATCTAAACTTGAGTTTTTTGCCAGCTGAAAAGTTTAGCTGGAGAGATTAAGATATATATATATATATATATATATATATAATAAATGGAAGTACAAAATTAAATGTGAGAAATCGATTAATTCTCTTCTAGCCAAATAAATATATTTAATTGAATTAAACCAATTATTAAAGATTTTTGTGCAAATCTGAATTTGCTTGGTTGGTGGGGAGTGAATTAAGTAAAATTAAATAGGCACTTCCTCCCCCCCCCCAAAAAAAAAGAACTTTGTTTTGGGACAGCTAGAGTAAGACAAACTTTCTTTATAAAATATTCTTCTCTTATCCACAGCATACTAATCATGATAAGCATTAGCAGAATTGCTCTTGTTACGGTATTTCTTGTAAGTAAAAGGGAAATAAGGGAATACACAAGGCTAATACAATACATCGTCGGTATATGAATCAATTTAAATTCACTTCTCTTTTGCATTCCTGGGAGTAAAGCAAAGAGATGAAACGAAAGTTTACGGCCCTCTTGAGAAACGCTCAATTAGTTTAAACTTGAAACCAATTACATAGAATATCTCGGAAATGGTTGCTCTACAAAAAAGATATAAGACATAAATTGTGCGGTTTAAATATTATTTGTAGTAAGTCTTTGTCTATCTCTTAGAGCTTAAAAGTTATACAAAAGCTATCCTTCAAGGCTATTCCCGGAAAATACAAGATATATATTTCGTTTGTGATGAAAATATCTAAATACATGGTATTTTATATCAAGGTTGGTTTTAATCCGACTTTTTTTTTTTTTTTTAGTTTTCTTTTTAATTCATGGGTCCTCAAACCATATATTTTCGATGAAATCTCGCTATCGAATTTTCGTTTGGAGTGAAATACCATTTCTGCTTATTATGTATATTGTTTGTACATACACGCTAGAGAAAGAAAAAAGTGTTTTCTATTATATTATTCTGGTTAATACAGATACATCTCCATTACATATTAGCTCATTTCGTTGCAGTTATAAGAAGAAAATGGTACGCTAAAGGGATAGTGAAATTTATTCAATGTTGAGTGTGTGGGATGAGTTAGAAATATCATTCTATAGCCATAAACAAAAAACTAAAAAAAAAGAAAAAAAAAAAGAAAAGAAAGAGAGAAAGAAAACGACAAGATTTTACAGTTATCAAAATTCAAAGAATAACGAATAATATCTCCGAAATCTTTAGTGCAGCAAAGAAATTGCTTTAAGACAAACTGTGTGCCTTAAAGGGATCTTTAATAAATTAAAATAGCAGAAAATTGCTTAAAGATACGATATATTTTTAGAAATCATTAGACATATTTTTCATCAAACTAAAAATAACGTGAATATTTCCATGTAGAGGAATAAGATAGTTTTGTTCAAAATTTTCTGTCGCATCCTTGTAAATAGTAAGCTTCATTTTCAACTGAGTTTTCGTTTCACTGTTAATTTTTGCCTAAAAACACGTACAGAAAAGAATGATTATTTTTTTCTAAAATTTCATTTTTTCTTTTTTTTTTTTTTTTTGTTGTTTTGTTTAGGGAACCTTGCATTTTCAACTTAGTTTTCGTTTAACTGTTAATTTTTGCCTAGAAACAAAAAAAAAATATTTTTGAAATTGCATTTTTTTCCAATTCAGGAAACCTTAAAACAAATATTTCCGGTGAAAACTAGACGTGGAATTTTTGGGTGAAGTAGAATATTGTACTTAATGAAAGTACGTAGAAAGTAAAAAAATGATAGCCTCTGAAGTAAAGTTCATTGTTAAAGACTTTTGCGTGATTGGTAAACCGGAATAGATAGATTATCCTATCAATATAAAATGTAGATCTCGCTAAATCATAGGTTTATTTCTGTCTTTTTTTTAATAGTAAAACGGAGCCGCCGTGGTAGAGTGGCAGGTGGCTCACTTCCCACTTAGGTGCGGCCAATCCCAGACGAGCGTATGTGAGACTTTTGGTGGACGAAGTGGCAGATAGGCGGGTTTTCTCCGGATTCTCCGGTTTCCTTTACCATCCATTCCACCAATTGCTCAATAATTATCTTTGCTATTATACATTTAATCTACATTTCACAGCATTATATCAAGCATTTTGCTGATCTACCATCTCTGGATTCTCGCTGATAACTAGCCCAGGCGCCTGATCCTACGCTTTCACTTATACGTTCTAGGGGAGTGCAAGTCCTTCATATGGGATAGATAAGCAGGTGGAAGAGAAGAAGAGTTAATCGTCTCTGAGATATTTAATCTTTTTGGTTCGAATTTTCAAATTCAAATGGGAAGTCGTCATTCGTTTTCTTTATGCTTCTATCTATATTTTCTTCTCTCTCGGCCATGCAAACAGATCAGAATTTCATAGATATCACATAGCGAATCACTCAAAACTCACTTAAAGCCTGCTGTATTATTTAATTCCCTTCTACTTAGAAGAAATATAGAATAAGTATATGCAAGTTTGTTACCTCGATTAACATGAGAATAGGTTATTTTAAGAGTATTTTGTTCAAGAATAGGTCAATGAAGGCATGCGAATAGGGTTGCCAACTCCCCCGGAATGGTAGGGTGTGTCCTTGAACTGAAATTAAATCTACCGGAATTATGTGTTATCTCCTTATTCCTTTATTATTATTATTATTATTATTATTATTATTATTATTATTTGTATACTGTACTATTATAAAATACGAGTATTTCATCTGTTATATGCAAAGGTTAGCAGTAGAAATATGTAGAAGGAAATAGTAGCGTTTTGATTTGTGTATCGGCAGTTTTGAAGTCAAAAGGGAGAAGGGACACCTACTGTTGCGTCAACATCAAGCCGCCAAAAATCAGTAATTATTAGCAGTTTGAGATATTTTAGTCGAGGATTTTGTCAGTAGTCGAAGTCGTAATTTGGTTATCGCAATGGCCAAAGTGAGTAGAAATGAAAAAGAAAAATTCATATGACTGTTTTTTTATCAAATTTTCTAGCTTTCCTGTTACATCTTATTTTCCCCCGGAATTTAGAGTTCAGAAGTTGGTAAGCCTACATGTGAATACAACAGATCAGACTTTTGTTCAGCAGCACTAGATGATCTTTATAACAAAGTGTATAGCCCCATCATAAATTCTACTCTGAATCTTTCTTTACTGATGCAATACGTGTTCACAGAGCTGCAGCACGCCACTGATGGGCAAGAGGATCTACTGCGAAGAGCGGAGGAGAAAGCAGTGTGTATAGATAAAACATCTGCACGAAGTGATCTTGTGATTGCCCAAATGTAGCGGTAACACGGTTGTTAACAAAGTCATGCACGCCTGTATTACGGTAGGAAACCAGGCAATATTTTCGCTCAGCGAGAGCACAATTTATGTTGCGTTGCCTCAAGCCGAGAAGTGGCGTGGCTCTTCCTGTCTGCTTCCCTTAGCTAACAAGTAATATTTATATTTGCTGCAGGCGCTTTCGTAATAAATATCTTTCCTACCGCACTTAACCTAAAGCATTCTCACTTCCTCTGGACTGACTTTGCTTTTCTAACATCGGCCCAGCTTTTGTAAAACAACACGTTTATTGCTTGCATCCTTATTGTCGATGTTTCTGTACAACAATGAATAATAATAATAATAATAATAATAATAATAATAATAATAATAATAATAATATAACCACAACAGCTATTGCAGATTATTAGATATTAGCAGAAAATGAAACGGAACTGCAAAGATCAGTAATTATATCAAATAGAGAGGAAAACATAACATTAACATTTCTGATAGCAAAACTAAATCCATGGCTGTGATAAGAAAAGAACAAAGAAGAGTTAAAAGTTATCAAATGGAGAAATATAGAACAAATATTTGGGGTCAAAAATGCCGATTCTGAACACTGAAGCAGACTTTGAGGAAAATAATACATACAAAAGATTAAGGGAGCGCCGCGATTGAGTAGTTATACCACTCACCTCCCATCTAGGCGGCCGGGGTTCGGTCCCGAGTGTCTACTTGTGGGATTCGTGGTGGACAAAGAGGCGTCTGGGTGGGTTTTCACCGGGTCGTCCAGTTTCCCCCGCCATTCGTTCCATCAATTTCGCCTACATTTCATATCATCCGCTTCCTAGTTACGGGCCTACCCCCCCGTAATAGGTAAGTAAGATATTTATTACGAAAGCGCCTGCAGCAAATATAAACAGGCTTCTGTAGGTTTTGGGGGGGGGCGGTGGCGGTCGTACAAATACGGGGAGCTTAAGCCTATTACAATCCAAAAGATTATAGGGCTGCAAAACCATGAGGAAAGAATCAAACCAGCGCTGATGTGCGCTTGTGAAACGTTGTCATCAAGAAGTAGGGAATAGTTAAGATTGGAAGCAGCCTTGATGACATTTTTACGATAACTGTTGGAAATTAGTAGAAGAGATCGATTAGGAATAATGTCATAAGAGAGCAGTTAATGGAAGATCAAAAACTTTGGAAAGAACACGTCCTATGAATGCCTCTTTCAAGCTATTCACAAGTCTTATTTTATAAATCTTCAGGGACAGGTAATGTTGGGCTACAAGGAAGGATGTGCAGCGACAGTTCAGTACCTTCGGAACGGGTCAAAGGTGAGGAAGAAGAAGAAGAAGAAGAAGAAGAAGAAGAAGAAGAAGATGACTAACAAGAAGGAATATTTCTATCCAGAGACCATTGTAGAAAATTTATAAAAACTTAACCAAACATCGAGAACTGGAGTGGGGCCAAGGCTTACTGCTCAACCGCTGCGTCCCCCACCTCTGCCTTTTACACGCATCAGTACTGGAGGCTGGAACGTGGATAGCGCTCTGAGTCCCTCCCGGACGGTTAATGAGGTTCAGACAACCTGGAGTCGCTATGTTTCCATCAAGCAGCTTCTCAATTGCCCCCCCTCCAGAGGACTCATGGGACCGACTAGGTCTACCAGCGGGAGAAATTCCCCTCGCCGGTACCAGGAAGCAGTCGGTCTACCACCTCACTAAAAGACCTGGTAATAGAAAGTCACCCAATTATTATCCTCTATTACTTTCTATGCCACGTACTGATGTGGCCCATTTCCTATATCTTAATGGTGTTTTTCCCTCCGAGAAGATTCCACCTTCCTCCAAACATGAACTCCACCCAGCTGGTATCACTGTTCTATACAACTGGTGTGGAAAGCAATTCAGGGGCATAAAACAAACGATTGAACGGTGTTAATTTTTTTTTTCTTTTTTTTTGTAGTTTAGCGTCCTTTAACCTGGTTGGTTATATCTGACGATGAATGAAATTGGTGAAATGATGCTCAAATGATCTCAGGTCCATGGAGCTTAAAGTTGCTCGACAGGGCACGTCTTCTCAGGACAAGGAAAAACCCCGAAAAAAAACTTATGCGGGTAACTCACTGATAGCGAGATTCGAGCTCACGACCTCTTGAATGTGAAGCAGATACGCTACCACCACACTGCCCAGGCCGGCGGTGTTAAATTGAACGTGAAATGAAGGTGTGGTTTGGATACCCACTATATGACAGAATTTCTCTACGATTGATATACTCGTACATGCTTCACCAATACAACATAACTCTTCCTTCTACAGGAAGACGTGAAAAGACATTTTATGGTGTCGTTGAATCGAACAACAGCTATGATATTTATGACAGCTTTCATCAGCGACATTGTTGCTACATTTTTATTGTTTTATATGCTATTTTTGCAACCAAATGCAATGAAACATGCATTATGTTGACATACTGCACCATTGAAAACATTTACAAATAGCTTTTTGTTCTTCAGCAGTTCGGCCATAAAATATTTGGTGGAGATTAAGTATTCTCTTAATCCATGATTGAAATTACAATCACTTAACAGAGGTTATGCTGACAAGAGTTTGGTTATATATAAGTTTATGTACGTCACTAGTGCATACCATCGAATAATTCGATAAAGAGATTTCACAAAAACTAATATTTTGAGACTCCAAGAATAAAAAGAAACCAATCTTATAAAAATGTGTGTCAGAACACATAAACCAAAACAAAGTGCCCGATAAATGCCAAATAGTATAAATTCGTAAGTTTGGGAAATGCAACGCGAAAACTACACAAAAACTTTCGATCTCTTTAAAGCACTTAAGTTTTTTAAACTTTTTTTGTGGCAAAAGCTATTTCCAAGCTATCCATTATTATCAATAAGAATTGTTCAATACTTTTATCATTTACTAAGGTACTATTGCTGTTCAGTTGTTATTCGCGATTACATGAAAACAATACGGAATTATATGAACAGTACATAGCCCCTAATTTTTAAATATTTGATGTAATTAATTATTCCTTTTGTATCTATAAGGAAATGTGTAATTTAAGCTTTACTCCACGTAGCTTTGCTTCGCACCTCTTAGCAGTTATGTGACTCTCATTGGCTATTGTAGTACAATACCTGTTAATGGTACATGAATATTTACGTTAATATATCCGAAGAGAATTGCCAAATTTAGTTTTTATAACAGGATGAATCAAATATATTATGTAACACGAGATAATGCCTCTAAAATACGAGTGAATTTGTAAAAAAAAAAAATACGTATAGAAAATTCTTCAAGTTTAGTATTTAACAATTATTTCGTATTTGAGTTATCTTGTTCACAGACACATGGAGACACACACAACATACATACGTGAAATTTTTGAAAAAACAATGTTTGCATACAAGGGATCCTAAATCTGTATTTTAATTGAAAACTTGGTACAGCATTTTGTGCAGAATTCAATAGCTTCTCTACCTATGTATTATGTACGAAAGAGAGATAGTAATACATTAAAAATCTGCAACAAAACGAATAGTTCGGGATGAGGG
Source organism: Hymenopus coronatus (assembly GCA_030762935.1). NCBI lineage: Eukaryota > Metazoa > Arthropoda > Insecta > Mantodea > Hymenopodidae > Hymenopus > Hymenopus coronatus. The sequence continues at coordinate 74,014,594 of CM060896.1, read as the reverse complement.
AATTTTCATGTCGTATGTTTGAGAAGATTCCCATATTCAATACCACAGTATATTTATATTTTATATAAACAGATCTAGGTCTATTGTGGTAACACTGCCCAGGAGAAAGGAATTAAGTGATAGAACCACAGGAAGATAGAGAGACGAGCGGAATTCTCTGATAGGCTCGAAGACCAAGAAAGGAAAGTGCGGGAAAAAAATCGTCGTAGTTGATTAATTACTCCAACACTCACCTACCGATCAAGATAACCCTCGAAAAACCCAATATCAGAGAGTACAGTTGACGGTAATCGAACCTGAGACCTCCCGAATACGAGCCTCAAAAGCAATCAGACGTGCAATCTCTCTCGGTAACTTCAATACTAAGTTTAATATATCTAGTTGCCAAAGGTATAAACTATAGCTGTAATAATCTGCTTCAAAACTATTAGTAGATCTAATTTGTATTAACTATAAACTTAATGTAATTAATTAGATTGTAATTGGACGTTGTGTTCATATTCTTCTTTATTTTTATTGCATTACTCTTTTTTACCTTATTTTGTACATATATTAACACTGCTACCGGGTAGTACCCACTTGCAAAGGTACATGCATTCATTTAGAGTTTTACTTTTCACACCCATTTTATTCAAAATCAATAAAAAGACTATAATTAGTGAGAAGAATTGCATATTAAGTTGTGAAATCTGACTAACAGTTAACAGAGTTTTGTGGAATATTATTTATTAATAGTTTCTGCGTAACGAATTTTTTCTTCCATATACGATACCAGGCTTCTTTAGATATTAATGCTTATACTCTCAGCAGTCTGAAAAGTGTTTCACCCAACCTGAAGGTCAGCTGCGAGTTTTCTGTCACTTTTTTGTGCAGCATGAAATTTAAATGAGTGTAAATCACAACTAAACAGTACATGAAACCGTTTTGAATAATAGCTTAGGAAAATTGCCAAATGGAATTGTAAACGTCATGGTGCAGATGCTTGCATAGGAGTTATTCGATTGAATTTCCATAATTGCAGCGGTAAGCCACCCACTCGTAGAAATGATGGACAAATAGAGCCATACATAATTTTCATTAATATTAATTTTCATACTACGGTATTTATGATGGCTTTAGGCTTGTTTTTAAAGGCAGTAGTGAGAAAAAGGCTGCGATATCTACACAAACAACATGCTGATATTTTCATAAAAACTGTAGGTGTTTCAGTTACACGATGAATTTTGCTAGCCTATAATATTCATCAACAACAGCAAAGACGCCCAATTTATTCCTGTAGATATTTGAGACCATCTTCGAAGATAAATCGTTCTTCTTTATTTTAAAGTTAAAGTTTCACTTTGCATACGTTTAGAATGCATGGACTCCAAAACCAGTCTTGAAAAGAATTAAGTTATTTAGTTTTTAGTTCTTAAACCATATTGGAAGGTGGGAATTCTTTAATTTGTGCACTGCTTGGATTGCGGAATATGAATTAAACATTGAGTAAATGTCACATTTTGCAGAAATAAGAAATACAGTGACATAAAAAGGAAACCGAAATTACGCAATAAACAAATGCATTAGTAAATAAATGTTAACTTCCTTAGGAGGAAAGAAAGAGGTAACAAATGTAACGGAAAGTATGACGTAAGACTCTCAAGAGTGAAATTATGTATTTATCATGCTATAGCAATTTGTAAGCATAATATCATTTAACATCTTGTAACATTTGTAAATTTTCCTGTAATTTATTGCGGATTCTAATTACAACCGGTCTTCCAAGAAGATATTTCTGCAAGTGTTGGGATTAATGATTACTGTATAACAAATTGAGTCTATAACATTTATATAACCTTTCTGTACTCATTATAAAACCCTTGTATGCTGTAGTGTTGGTTTAAAGTTGTTCCTCAAGCCCTTGGTCATATGCAGCATAGTAAATCAGGAATTTATATAAAAGATTCATCTCTTTTAGTCATTAACTGAAATTTAATGACAGTATAGTTGTATCTTAGTAAAGTTAAAGAATTTAAAACACTATCAAATAAAAAGAAAAATATTATGTGTTACATTCATATGAATTTCTCTAGCAATTCTGTAACACTATTGTTACCAAATTGGATAGGTAGAGCAACACTGCTAAATGAAATGTCAAAGTGCGGATTTAAATCGCTGATCTCCGATCTCTGGCCGATTGCTCTTACCACTGAACTACTGAAACATGCCAGTCAGTTGAGAAATTTAATGCCAAGCTTGCATGTTGCCATGGTAACTCAGTGGTTGGAGTAATTGGCTAGAGACCAGGAGATCCGTGGTTTTAAATACCGGCTATGGCATTGAATTTTTCAGTCTGATTTTACTTATCCAACTCCTGTCTTACACACAGCAACACTAATTGACCTAATTGGCGGGTAAAATATGAAGGTCGGAACTTAAAGTACTTATGACATTGTAAGTCACCAATGGGTCATGTCATCTCAAAACAATTTGAGACCACTTTGTTGTTAACCGGGAAATTTGCGAGACAGTTGAGAAACGTAATGCCCTGCCGGCTTGTTGCTATAGTATCTCAGTGGTTAGAGACACCGGGAGAACAGTGGTTCAAATCCTGGATATACCATTGCATTTTTCAGTCTGACTCAACTTATTCAACTTTTGCCTTAAACATGGCTTGTGTGAGATAAGCAAATTATACTTACAAAAGCCTTGTTCGTTTATCACTTCAAGATAAACAGAAAAGATATCCTTATTACTTAATTCCTTATAAGTTACAATTAAGAATGCGGGAATATACTAGGCTAAAGCTATAGTCAAATCTTTTAAATACTATCGCTACGTGAAACAATTGAAATTTGGTTCTCTTTGCAAACGACAGGAATAAAAACAAAAGAGAACTAAAAAAATATATAACTTTGTTTGGGAAAAGTTAAGTAGCTTAAAACTGAAACAAATAATAAAAGAAATACTCGGAAACGATTAACTATATAAAACATGTATATGACATAAATTGTATGTTTTACCAAGAACTACATTTTTGTGTGGTAAGCTTTCGTCTATCTCTTACAATTTACCAGTTATACAGAAATCGTCTAGAATGAGGATGTCTTCAGAGGTCATTTCCAGCAAATTCAAAATATATATATTCTATTCCTCATATAAATATCATTTATATATGGTATTTTAGTCAGAATAGAGACATTTTCGAGAACATCAATATTTTCGAAAAATTTTCCCTGTAAAGGGTAGTTGGAACTGCGGGATTTTCTTGTAAATCTTCTTGTCGAATCCTTGCAACATACTACATTTAAATACTTACTTAATGGAATATTCGTTTTGAGCTATATTGTCCACAGACACACAAGAACCTTTTTTTTATTCACGGGGCGTCAAAACATGTATTTTAGATGAAATTTCGGTATCTAATTTTTGGGTGGAATGCAATGCCTTCCAATACACTATGTACATAGTACGTGTAGAGAAAATAATAAAAGTCTGCATAATGAGTTCAGATTTTATAATAAAGTAGATGCTACTATTAATTTAAATATTTATATATTCTCTCCGTTATACGTAAGAAAGGTACCCTTTTCTTAATGAATTTGGCTTCTTATGTCCCTTGATTGGCCATGCCTCTAACGAAGCACGCAATGCGAAAAGTAATCCGCGGTAGTAGACCCCAGTTCAACCCATTTGGGAACAAATTACTTTTTGTATACATTATTTCCCATGTGAAATATTTTGTGTAATTACACAATTGAATAGTGAGATAGCGGAGTTACGAGGTACGTCCAGAAAGTAAGTTCCATTTCAATTTATCTCCGCTGCAGCGCGCGATTGCAGTTCCGCACATGCGCGGTAGGCGCTCTGTATCAAAGAGAAGAAACGTGCGCAATTTTGAGATCGCTGTCGGCCACATACGCTTTGTTGTGCTTGTTTACAATGTCGGTGTTGATTGAAACTCCCGCCGCTTGTGAAATCAGATCTGTGATTCGTTTTCTGAATACTAAGAAAGTGAAACCAATTGAAATTTATCGGGAAATTTGCGAAGTTTACGGACAAAATGCGACGAATGTTTCAATGATGAGAAGATGGGTCCGACAGTTCCATGAAGGACGTAGTGAAGTGCACGATGAAGAACAAAGTGGGCGTCCATCTTTCGTTACAGAAGAACTGGTTCACGAGATTGATGACAAGATCCGGGAAAACCGCAAGTTTACAATTAGTGCTCTCGCTATGGAATTTCCCCAAAGCTCACGATCACTAATTCATGAAATTGTTACCGAAAAACTGAAATTTCTTAAACTTTGCTCACGTTGGGTACCAAAGATTCTTACTGAGGAACACAAAACAAAACGGATGGGTAGTGCTCTTCAGTTTTTAACCCGTTATGATGAAGACGGCGAAGAATTTCTGACACAGATAGTCACAGGAGATGAGACTTGGGTTTCTTACGACACCCCTGAAAGTAAGCGGCAATCAAAGGAATGGAGGCACACTTCATCCCCAGCAAAGGTTAAACCGAAACAAATCTTGACACCTCGAAAAATAATGTGCACAAAGTTCTGGGACTGGAAAGGCATCTTACTCATTGATTTCTTACCGCGTAGTCAAACAATCAAAGCAGATGTTTATTGCGAGACACTTAGGAATTTGCGCCGCGCAATACAGAATAAGCGCCAAAGGTTGCTGTCAAAAGGTGTTGTTTTTTTCTTCACGACAACGCACGACCACATACTGCAAATGTGACGAAAAACCTCCTACAGGGATTTGGCTGGCACGTGTTTGACCATCCTCCGTACAGCCCTGACCTCGCTCCTAGCGACTTTCATCTGTTCTTAAATCTCAAGTCCTTCCTTGGCGGTCAACACTTAACAATGACGAAGAGCTGAAAGAAAATGTTTCCAACTTTTTGAAGACACAGGCGGCAAACTTCTATGAAGAAGGTATACAAAAACTTGTACCACGCTATGACAAATTCCTGCAAAATTTCGGCAGTTATGTGGAAAAGTAGTTTAAGAGTTGTAGAATTTTGTGCAATAAATAATTATTCTGTATCTGTACACAATTTAATTTTATTACCAAACGGAACTTACTTTCTGGACGTACCTCGTATTTTCAGCGAATACCTTCAGTAAAATGGGGCTACTATAGTAGGGTAATGCTAGGAAGACGTCTTAGTTATTATTGTTTCTTCAGAAGACATTTTAACAAATAACTAATGGAACTAATATAAATAGTTGACAAAGAACCTATACGAAAGCCTTTGAGTCTCCTTCACCTCATTCCAGTAGAAACCAGAATATAATATTGGCTTTTCCTTTCTCTACCAAGTACTGTGAATATGCATAAAAGAGAATGTATTGCATTTCACTAAAATTGTTGATACCGAGAGTTCATCGTAAATACATATTTTGAGGACTCCTGATTCCAAAAGGGATGGAATACAAAGATTTTCAAGCAGCCCCTCCCCCTTTACATGGACAAATGTCGAATAGTTTTATTTTCCCATAAATGGCTCTAACGATTTTGATTAAAATACCCCATATCAAAAATATTCTTATGAAAAAAAAATGTATATCTTGAATTTTCTGAGACTATGTACTAAAGTCCTCTTCATTCAGTAGAGTTTCCCTTAATTTGTAAACTGTAACAAATATACTGAAACTTAATACACAAAAATATAGGTTTCATTAAAATACACAATTGACATCCGATATATATTTTTGTAGAGTTAACCATTCTTGAGATATTCTTTGTTGTTAGTTTCAATTTTAAAGTACTTAAATTTTAAAATAAATTAAATTTTAAAGCTTTCTCAAACGGGTACTTGTCATCTTGTTTCTTTCGTTTACTCCAAGCCATGTGAAGGGAGCCGAATTTCAATCACATAAAAGCCAGCTTTTAAAAGAGTTGACTGTAGCTTTATCCTGGTGTATTTCCTTATTTCCCTTCTACTTACAAGGACCTAAAGAATTGGACCATTTCTGCTAATATTTACCGTGATTAGCATGAAGTACTTAGAACAATAAGCTTTTGTAAGAATAGTTTTTAGAGACTATAATTATTGGAATACAAAAGGATGCTTCCCTGTAATATATATTGTTAGAACAAAATTTATTTTCGATATTCGTGCTAAATCAAACAAATAATGTATCTCAGCTAACGAAGATAAGTTTAGTTCTTATGGCGATTCATTAACTCCTGATTAGCACATTATACGTCGATTCTAAATCAATGATCTCCATATAAAGTATGAACTACTTGAAGAATTATACTTAGGCTAATCAAAACAGAATATAAATTACTCTAAATGTCGTTATTTGAATTATAGCAGATGTGTACGCTGCAAAACCAGGCGTGTCCCTGAGAATAATTAATGGGACATTGTAAGCCGTACCCACATAAAGGTTTCGATGACTAATATCCTGAATATTCCTGCAAAATATTAATCTTAAATTACATTATACATGCATTCATCGATAGGTAATAGTGTTTTGGATAGCATACAATATATGAACAGAGCAAATATTAATGAAGACGCAGGATAAATTATAAGTTGTATTGCTACTTTAAATTTACTTGAGCATAATTACAAATTTAAACAATAAATTGAAAATATATCGAAGTAATGCATGTTACACGACAAATAGCTATTTAGATTAGTATTAAAGTGATTTCGGGAAGACCGAGAAGAAGAAAAGTGGTTCTAGAGAGGAAATGAACTGGCGTTTTATTTATGGATGCTATATAACTACTGCGGTTCTCAGCGTCCCATTCTATATTGTGCGTGAAATACTCGGAGGCCTCTTTATCAGGCTTGAAGTTGGTTTACGTACCGTAAATCTGCGACACGGAGCCAACGTCTTTATTCTAAGGATAAAATCCAACGTCATCCCCGGATTTGCAGCCGCGACGTTGGGTCTAGAGAGCGTATTGAAATATTGGTATAGGTGTATAAAGAGCGAAGATGATAATCTGCTAAAATTTGTATAAAACAACTCAAAATAATTAAGAGCGAGGCGTGTTTGTGGGTGCACAACTAGACAAAAATAGGGACGGGAGACATGAAGTGGTAATCAGTGAGGAATAAGACAGAATACAGATAAACAGGTGGGATGAGCAAGTAAATAAAAGCTGCATTGAAGAGAATGCCTAAGAGAGGGGTGTACAGAAACATGTAATAAATAAGAGTGAGGTTTCCAGATGGGGATTTTTCCCCAAAATAGGGGCAATTTATCCTCTGTGGGGGAACTTTTGGAGGAAGAGTAGCTGTGGGACAAATTACTGAGAGAATTTGGTGAAACAAAGGAGTATTTTGGGGAGCAATATTTGTGATAAAAGTGCTCAAGTTTATCCGACTTTATCATCAGAGAGACAAATGTGAATTGCCGTCTCTGCTCTGAATGAAGCATCAACAAACAGCAATCATAGTGTTCTTCTGCGTGATTTTTATCTGGTTTATGTCACTAAACAACAATGTGGTCGTTGCTGCTTAGTATTGTAGTGTTAATGCAGTGGGGCGTCTTGGCTGGTGATATCAGCGAGTACTGCTTGGTGCTGTGTAAAATTCCAACAATATATGAAAGGAAATGCTGGAAAGCATTGGAGACAGATCCTGAACTTTCTGGTATATAAAACTAAACAATTCGATTTGTTGCAAACTTAACCATTTAAAATTAAAATATGCACAAAAGTATCTTTAAAAACAAGATGAAGGTCCAACATTTTATGAAGAATCTATCGGTACTTTAGTGGTGGTGGTGGTGGTTGTAAATAGTGGAGGAGGAGTAACAGGAGGAATAGCAGTAGGAGGAGAAGGAGGAAGTGGAGGAGGAGGAGTAATTATTGGCAAAATAAAGAAATAGAGACAATTTGGGGGATTTTTGTACTTCTATTTCTGGCAACCATGGGATTAACGTGTATGACTACAGGAACATTACTTCCATACTTTTGAAAGGTATGATAATATTTTGCAGGAAACAATATTGTTTAGTGTTTAACTTAATGTAAAGAAATTCGAGGAAGGAAATTAGGAAACCTAAATGGGATAGTAAGCCAGGAAAGATGGTACAGAGCAAAATATTTAATGTGAAGGAAAAGAAATGAATTAAAGAAATATGGTAATATTGAGAAAAATTGATCATATAAGGGATCAGAGGGAATAAAATAAAAAAGCAAGTTAAGAAAATTAGAAAATTATAACGATAAAATAACACCTGAACGCAATACTTAAATATCATATCTTCTAAGAAAATTCAAAGAATTGTTTTAAATTTTGTAACAAATTGGAGAAAAAAATCTGATGTGTTCTATTCACATGACTTTCTCTATAAATCTGCTACAAATTATTATTAAAACAACTTATTCTTTATTTAATTCATGCTAATTGAGAAAAAATAGCGAGATTACTTGTTTCCATTTTAGTAAAAGAGGAATGAAGGAGTACCATAGGCTAACACGATAGTCATAGTCATATATAAACATAAAACACAAATTATGTGTTTTAACGAAATCTATATTTTCTATCCAGTAAGTTTTGGTCTATCTCCTACAGTTGTGCAAAATTCCGCAAAACTTATACAGGATAAAGATGTCTTCAGAGGCTATTCTGAGAAAATTCAAAATATACATTTTATTTGTCATGTAAATAGTTTTAATATACAATATTTTAATCAAAACCGTTGGTCATTTTCCAGAAAATCAAACTTTTCGAAAAATGTTCCATGTAAAGTGTAGTTGGTGGTGTTTTTTTTTTAAATCTTCGTGTCGCATCTTTGAAAGATATATTCAACTTAAGTTTGATATTTAACGAACTTATGGTTTTTGAGCTATGCTGCACACACACATACACACAGACAGTCAAACTGACACACGCAGGGAAATGTTTCTATAAATGTTTTTTTTTTTTTTTTTTTTTGATTTAGGGGGTCTTAAAACATATATTTCCGGTGAGATCTCCATATCGAATATTTGGGTGCAATACAATACCTTCTCTATACACTATGTACATAGTACGTATAGAGAAAGTAAATATGGAGATTTTGGGGGATTTTTGTATTCCGTTGGAGGAAAGGTATACATTTATTTCTAGTAACCCTGGAATTAGAATGGATGACAACAGGAATATTACTTTCATACTTTTAAAAAGGATGAGAGGCAATGAAATATAACTGTTTATTTTTTGCGGTGAACAATATTATTTACTGTTTAACTGAATATAAAGAAGTAAGAAATTCGAGGAAAAAAATTGAGAACCCAATTGGGATAGTATCCCAGGAAAGATGGTAACGAAGAAAATGATAAATGTGTAGGCAAATAAAAGAATTAAAGAAATATGACAATATTTGGTAAAACTGGATCATACGAGTGATCGGAGAAATTAAAATTAAAAAAAAAAAAAAAAACAGCGAGTAAAGAAAAGTAGAAAATTACAACGATAAAATAAGACCTGGACGGAATACTTAATTCGCAATTCTTCTGAAAAATGCAAAGTGTTGCTATAATCTTTGTAATAACAGAAAAAATAAATTGGACGCTCTAAAATTCACTGGTGGGAGTTTGGGCAGTGCTTGGGCACAACTTATTGTCTTTTGTTTGGGGTGATAGTGTTTTATGAATTCTCAAAACAGCTTCAAGTTGGACACAGACTGGGACGTTGGGGAAGTCGTAGTGCCTTAGCCATCTGAAATAGCTGATGAAAATATTTTATTATATGACGTAAGTTTACTTGAAGCATTTTCAACCTGATCAACTTTCCTCAAACAGAACTTTCGTCCGGGATTCACAGCCGCATGCCACAGCCACTATGCTTCCACCAACCGTGTAAATAGATGTGTGTGATTTAATTTGTTAACACAGTATTGTCAGTTTTCGCCACAGAATTATCTGAAGGATGAAGCTCCAATCTATTAATTCCAATACGAATGTTTAATAATTCGTATTACTTTTACTTTCTCTACAAAGATAGAGAAGATATTGAATTTCACCCAAAAATTTGATGTAGAGGTTTCACGGAAATACTTTTTTAGATTCTGTGAGTAGAAAAAAAAGAAAGCATATTTGGTGAAAGGCCTATGTATATGTGTGTATGTTGGTTTGTGTGTGTGGGTGTGTGTGTGTGTGTGTGTGTGTGTGTGTGTGTATGTCTGCAATTCAAAAACAAAAAGTCGGCCAAATGCCGAAATTCATACTTAAGTTCAGTGTCTTCCAAAAATGCGACACAAGATTTTCAGGAAAATTCCACGTTCACCAACTACTGTTAACGTGGAACCTTTTTCGAAAATTTTGATTTTCTCAAAATTTTTGGGGTTTTTATTAAAGTACCGCATATTTAAGATATTTTCATGACAAACAAAGTGTATATCTTGAATTTTCTGGGAATAGCCCTTGAAGACCTCTTCATTCTGGATGACCTTTGTATAAGTCGCAAATCATAAGAGACGGATAAAAACTTACAGCACAGAAATTATAGATCCCATTAAAACAAACAATTTATGTCATATACAGGTTTTTGTAGAGTTAACCGTTTCCAAGATATTCCTTATTATCGATTTTAATTTTAAATCGCCTACACTTTTCTCAAACGGAGAATCATCTTCGTTTCACATTTCTTACGTTTTACTCTTGGCCACGCAAAAACAACCTAATTTTAATTGTTGCATGCAAAAGATGATTATGAAAGATTGCCAATCGCTAGTGTATTCCCATGTTTACCTTCTACTTAAAAGAAATCAAATAAAACAATTTCTGCTTCTGTATATCTAGATGTAATAAAAGAATAATCTGTCGTAACAATAGTTTGCAGAAAAATTGAGAAAACCTCGTGAATTGAATGATTAGATTTTTGTAATTTGTCACATTTCCGCAGGACAATACCGGACCACATATTACGAGGAATGTACATGCGTTCTTCGAAAAGCGACGGGTACCATTGCTTCCCTGGCCTGCACGTTCGCCTGACATGTCGCCCATCAAACATGTTGGGATATGGTTGGTCGGCACCTAGTGCGTCACGGTCCTCCAGTAATGTGTCACGGATTTGTGAGCTTTAATACAAACTGTGCAGAGCGAAATCCTCAGGAACTTATTCAGAATCTTTTTGATTCAATGCCACAGCGTATAGCAGCTCTAATTGCAGCCCATGGAGGCCACACCAAATACTGAATATGAGGGCTCAAAGGTATGTATAAATTTGAAAAGTTTATCATTTGTTACTTCATTGCATTGCATTCATGAGTTTATTTCTTGGTGTTGCAATTTTCACAAAGGTAGTGTAGTAACCGTTTATAAATTGTATAATCTCTTGTAACTCTCCTTTCTGACTTCGACCTGTGTTAATGAACTAAGTGTTCTATCAATACCCCGAGAGTAGAATCAGGTGATTCTGTTCCCTCTTATATTCCGAAAGGTGGTGGTGAAGGCAATAAAATAAACATGCTTAATGTATGCAAAAATGATAGGAATCTGCAGCTTAGACAGGCCTCACTGTATGTTCAGCGTAATGTACACAGCTCCCGTACAGCAGGTTGTAAAGTACTCTATTGTTTTCATTAAGTAGTTGGCTCTGTTGGGCAGTTCCAGGAAACAAAGGTGGGACATGCCTACATCGTAGTGCATTCCTTGACATTGCGTAACTGTTGATTCTGCCCCCGGCCTTGGTAGTAGTGTGGCTGTAGGGTTTTCTTCTTTCTCTTTTTAAAATGAAAGTTGGTTAGTTGTCACGAAGAAGTACGAAATATAATCATTATGCCTAGTGGATAATCCACAAGAAGTCATAGGATCCCCTTCATGTTCGGTAAGAAAATAGATGACCATCTGACGGGAGGATGTTTTCTTGCACCAACCCTAATCATTACTTCTTCTTAAGGGGCACTTAAGACTGAGTGTCAAGCTATTTTCTTGATAATTGACGCACTTAATACAAGAAAACAAAACAAAAAATGAATGTATAGAAGCTGAAAGCCTTATCTCAAATAGTCTCAATTTTAATTAGCGAAAAAATGAAACATCTCCGTGAGCATTCACATTTGTTGGATACGTATAACATGTTCTAATATTTTAGTACAGAAAGCTTAAGATGAAGAGAGAAAACCCAAGAATAATACCTGGCCTTATCAAGGATCATCAAAAAGATACAATCTACATGTCAATCCAAGTGGATAATGGTGAAAAAGAGATAGAATGATTCTGGAAATCAAATTAATTGGATATAATAACTATACATAATTGTTAAGTTTGAACAAGGACATATCCTTCCGAGAAATTTATTTATAATAATTAGTTACAATATCAACTATACAAATGGTTGTTTACAATGCATATAGATATTTGAGTATATTTGGTGATACAGACTGTAATTTTGAAGAATCAATATTGAATTTCTTAGATATATTTATTGTAAATAATCTAACGTTCCTCGAGCTCCATAAAATAAACCATTACCTCCTAGTTTGAAATTTCACATTTTTCTTCCATGAAATTTATATATTTGTTGTGAAGAAATAAATAGGTTTTATGTAATTGTTGGTATTGTCGATGCTTTTCAGTATAAATTAACTTTTTTGAGCAAATTCTTTAGATAGCACACTTGAGATTATCAAGTAATTTGACATGCAAATTTGAGACGGTGGCATACATTTCATACGCAAACATAAAAAAATTATTGAAGAGTCCGTTTTACAGCGAGAAATGGAGTTAAAAGAAACTGGAGTTAAATATGTAGCTGGGCATTTCAATATGTCTGATTGTGAAAATAACCGTCAAAAGCATTCATTGACGTCTATAGAATAATTCTAAGATATAATTGAACAATCAAAAATTTTGCCATTTCCACCCAAAATGTCCCAGTGTCCTTTAATTTCGATGTTTAATATAAAAATTGTGTAACTGAAAAACTAGCAGAAATTGAGTTTTGAACACATTATTATATTTCATAGATTCTTCTTCCTTTTACTCTCTCTCTCTCTCTCTCTGTTTGCTACTTTATCTGTGTTTCCCTCTCTTTCTCCTCACAATACTTTCCTTTTTATTCTTCTCATTCTCCCCTGTTTCACTCTTTCCTACTACCTAGCCTTCACTCTCCTCTCTCCTCTTAGTGACATTCGTGCAAGGTGATGTTTTGAAAACCGGAAATAAAATGAACTTTTTCTGAATTGTCTAGCTACGCAAGTAATAGTAACGAGAAATTGCTACAACCTCACCCAATTGTGAGTAACAAATAATTAACGACAATGGTCGCTTCGGTGGCCTTTTACCTTTAGAATTTATTGCCGATTGTGTTAACTCGTACACAGTTTCATCTCTGGTTTTATTTTGGGTTCTTGGGTTTTGTAAATTACATCAACATACATTTACATTCTCATTCATACAGTGCCGGGAATCGAGCTCGGGATCCCTCGTACAGCAGGCAGGTGCTTTACGAGTAAACTATGGGGCCAGCCTTATAACCTTCTTACTATGTAAATAACTACAACATGTTGATTAAAAATGGTTAAGGCCATTTTTGAGAAAATCAAACATATTTTTCCGGCCAAAAGATTGTACGGGGTGAGGGAATTATCTTGAAGATCTTAGAATGCGCTAGAATCAAAAATGAACCTTAGTGCTTATCCAGATATTTTGTTTTAAATTATGCTCTTCACACACTTGTACATATGCTCGCCATGAGATCATTTTCTATGTTTACTTTATCTAACCCGTATGCACAATGTACATAGTGGATAGAGAAGATATTGCATTCCCCCCAAAACTCAAAACATACTATATAAAACATTTATCCCACATTGCATATTGAAATTCATATTTATTTATGTTTCTTAATGGCTATATCATCTATTTTAATGAGCATCTTTCGCGGGTTCATTCTGTGAAAGCTGTTTTCCAATTTTATTTCAGGTATCTGTTGTGGTAATTTTTAGCGAGAGAAAAGGCGCGGACACGAACATTACCACAGAACATCAATAACTAGCCAGAATTTAAATCAATAGAAAAAAAAGAGCCTTACTTCTCAACATATTATGGTATTTATTAGGTTTCTTATCTTTTGTTAGATTGGTATTTTTCTATCTCTTTTTTCTTTGTTTCTCTTTACTTTCTCTACATGGACTATGTATATAATGTATATAATTTGATACCAAGATTTCACCGGAAATATATATTTTAGGATCCCCTGCATCCAAAAAAAGCATTTTCAGAAAAATCTCCGTGTGTACGTGTGTCCGTATGTTCGAGTGTCAGTGTGTCCGTGCGTCTGGAAACACGATAACTCAAAAACGAAAAGTCGGTAAAATACCAGACTTCGTATTTAAGTTTAGTGTCTTCCAAGGATGCGAAAAATTCCGCCACCCCAAACTACCCTTTACATGGAACTTTTTTCGAAAGTTTTGATTTTCTCAAAAATGGATGTAACGCTTTAATTAAAATAAAATATATTAAAGATATTTACCTACAAATAAAATGTACATTTTGAATTTTCTGGGAATAGCCTCCGAAGACTACTTTATTCTGGATGAATTTTAAGGAATTTTGTTTTTGATTTAGTGACTACACCAAATAATTAACTAAAACTGCCACTTTGGTGTGGAAAAATAAAAATTATGTTTAAATTCCAGAATTTATGAAAAACAACTAAAAACGAATTTGACCTTCTGCAAATATTTACTTGGAGCAAGCAGCAACTATATTTACCAGGCCAATTTTATATTCAATACGATATTTATATTTATCAGTTATTACTTTTGTCGTTACAGCACACAAAATAAGTAACCACTTTTGAAATACACAATTATCATAAAATGTTTTAATTAACTTGAACCCTCTCTACTTTTCAACAATTCTTTTGAGAAATGTTTTAAATTGATTAAGCGATTTTAGATATGCTTAAAAGATCTAGAACAATTAACCAGTACTTGACAGGACTAATTAGCGTAAGAAATAATGTTGAAACTTTATCTTATTGAATCTTTCTGTTTCTGAAACTAAATGACGTGCATTAGGTCTAAAATTTAAAATCCATTTAAGCACCACGGTTAATTTATTGTAAAACAAAGTTGCCACGCCTACAGGAACTTTTAAGCATTTAGAACGATTTATAAAGTTACGGACATCAGATTGAATGTATTTTAGATGTTTTCTGAAGAAATAGTCGCGCAAAAGCCATAAAACTGTCTGCATTTACAATAGACAAGTTCTGCCGCGTGGTTTCGTAGGTGGTCCGCCATCTGAGGCGATGCGGTCCACGGAAGATGAGAAAAACGATTGGCGGACAGGTTTTGCTCAGCAAATTCGATCTGGTCCAGAAAACTAGTTTGATGCCTTTCCATATCTTTAGGAACTGCTGACCGAGTGACGTTTAAGTCCTTTGGGCATCACAATTATCCACTTCCAATTTAATTAAAAAGAAAAATTCAAACACATGTGCACTTAATGGAGACTATATATTATAGATTCAATTGGTTTTCTGTAAGATAAAGACTTGATGCATGAAGTTATTTATTTTCGACTTGAGCGAACTGGTTGCTAGTCACTGAAAGTATAATTTCGTCTGTGGGATATAATCGTATGCTGATCTTCGTGCAATTACCTACGAATTTCCGTAGGACAGTATACTAAAATGTCATTCATATGCATTACAGCATATTTTGTTTCAAAGTCTGTGGTTTTGATAGCATGCTTGACATTTAGTAGGGCTAATTTAACGGTTGTTGAAACGAGGTTAAAATATAAACGTCGTATACCGTTTTAAAACATTACTGTGCAAATATAACAAATAAAAACACTTAATGCATTAGAACACTTGTTTGCAGCATTTCTCGTTCTCTCTCTCTCTCTCTCTCTCTCTCTCTCTCTCTCTATATATATATATATATATATATATATATATATATATATATGTGTGTGTGTGGTCTAGGGATCTCAAGGTAGCGGCTTTAAATCCAGTGAGGGGGCGATGAATTTCTTTCAGGCGTAAAAATCCGTAGCATGGCTTCCTTCGAAAGGGAAGTAAAGCCGTTAGTTCCGTGTCGTAGTCTGATAAAGAGATCTCTGAGCAAAATTAAGCAGTCTTTCCTACCCATATAGAACGGATACTCCTAAGAAGCGCAGTATAAATGCTCTTATTACTTCTTGCTTGTAAGTAAAAGGAAATAAAAATACACTAGGCTATAGTGTGCAATTCGATGGTCATATCTTCTAAGCCTTTAAATGACTTGTACGTTGCGTAAATATACGGAGAAATAATCCTCGCTGTGCCTTGAACGTAGCTTCGAGTCCATGGTTCCCCCTCGAATCGAAACATGTTACGCATTAAGAGAAAATTTCTGAATTATATTATACATTTATTGTATAGTTAGAGCGCATTTTAAAATTGGAATGGCACAGAGGAATCTGCGAATGGAAAATTTCTTGGTAGTGAACGCATGACCTAAATTATGCGTTTTAACGAGAGCTACATTATTATTATTATTATTATTATTATTATTATTATTATTATTATTATTATTATTATTATTATTATTATTATTATTATTATTACTATTATTATTTGCAGTAAGTTTTTGTCTAACTCGTATGTTTTTTCAGTTATGTAAAGTTCATAAAATTCATATCAAATAAAGGTATCTTCAGAGCTATTCCCAAACAATTCAAGATATACATTTTATTTGTGATGTAAATTTCTTAAATATACGGTAAATTAATCAAAATCGTTAAAGGCATTTTTGAGAAAAACAAAAATTTCTAAACGTATTCCATTTAAAGGGTAATTTGGCATGAGGAAATTATCTTGAATATCTTGGTGTCGCATTTCTGAGATACTAAACATAAAACCAAGTTTGATGTTTAACCTCTCTTCATTTGTGAGTTATGCTGCACACTGACAAATACACGCACACACGCGGACTTTTTTCTAAAAATTCTTTTTTTTTTTTTGGACACGGGGACCTCAAATTATTTATTTCTGGTGAAATATCGGTATTGAACTTTTGGGTGGAACACAATACCTTTCTTGTCTACCATGTAAATTGTTTGTACATTAAAAACTCACCTTATGCACTAAGGAATCCAATGAATTTCAAACTAATCTTCTATCTACTTTATGTTATTCACGATACAAGTTTGTCACATAATTACGCAGAAAACATGGAAATAGCATTCGAGTTTTATCAGATCGAACGAGAGGCAAATATAAAATCCACTGAAAAGAAGTTTGCGATGTTTTATAGTAACGTTTTTTACCCCCTATTATTTCTGGTAAAACTATATTTCAGCTTAAATATGTCTTAAGGATATAAGAAATTAAATCCAACGTTTCGAAGGCGTTTTTGCCTTTTTCATGAATCTGTCTTATGACTAACGCATTTTAAAGGGGTTTGCTGGTAGGTGGATTCGTATCAAAAAAACTTTTTAACAAATTCCGTTAGATGAGGCTCATATAGTTGTGAAAACATAATAAATACAATAGAAGAATTTTAAAAAGGGCTATAAAATATTTGATACAATTAACTCTATTTTTTTCTTGCAAGCTATTAACAATTTTTGTGCACTCATATTTTATCTATGCATCCAACATAAAACCAATGGGAGACGAATTTTGATCCAGAAGGTTGTTTCGAATCATACATTCCACCCACTCAGTCATATTTCCCTTTTACAGCTCACCTAGGTCTGACTATTGTCCATAAGCTAATGCGTGTGGTCAGTCTTGAATTTAAATCAATGTGAGATGGGCCATCCAGGGCTGGTGTGAAACACAAATGATAAGTTGTTAAATAAAAAATTGCAACCTCTCTAGAGTACGACATTTTCAAATGTGAAGCAAAAGGTGAGCTGTAAAAAAGGAAGGGGAAGTTGTTTTTCATTCACTAACATAACCTTTTCTTCGAGATGGATACCTGAGACAGATGGTGAAAAAGCAACCAAACTGGATGGCACCCTTACACCATCGAAGCGAAGGTGGTATGGGTATAGGAAAAAGATCATAAAGGCCACTGTTCGTCATAGAAACCCAAAAGTATCACGAACCTAGTAGTTAAAATGGCGTTAAGCAAATAGAATTAAAAAAATAATCTTTTCAAAGATATAGCAACGATATTGTTGCATTTATACAATCCTGGTACCTTAACACGCTCCTGTAGTAATAAATAATGTTATAGTAATAATTTTAGAATACTCTAGTCTGGTTTTGATATAAAAGACAGAAGAATAATAAAGTATTAAATAAACGTTAAGTGTCGTGCCCCTTTGAACAGTAGCAACCTCGATTACATTTGGCTGCTCTGCTGTAAGTTAAAACGCCAGGAGACTTCTCATCATTTACTCACAATCACACACCTGAGCGAGGTCACCCCTGCTGGTAGAACGACTTACTGGCCGTCAACTGTTGGCCTACTACCTTTGCTTCACTGTCGTCATTAACCATCATTTCATTTTATGAAACCCTGTCCGCCAACTTTATTGATGCCATCCTTCAAACAGTTAACAAGAACCACTCTTGGAGGTTGCTGGGCCGCTTTTGAATCACAACTAATCTATTCCCGGCTATGAAATATTGGCACCAATATTCCTGCTAAAGAGGTTCACAGAAGAAAAAAAAAAAATTACAGGTTACACAGATGTTCGTCTTGCATTTATTAATACCTGTGAAGCGCTTCGGAACGCTAAAGAAGCTGCGATAATATCTTTGTTTTATATCATGGCTGTCTCGACACGCATCCTTCAACACAGTGGACACAGTAGGCGGAGATATTACCCTAATTTCCTTACCGTGGTCGTAAAGCATTCGTTTCGTAACATGCTAGACTTAACTGCTCTAAGGCATTGGAAGTATTGATTCCAAACAAAAATTCTTTAGTAATTTTACCGGAGGTATAAGCTTGGAGGATCTCTAATCCTACAAAAAGAAACACACATTTGGAAGAAACCAATCTTCCTCTTTCAGTCGGTTAATTTAACGACGCAGTTTCGTAAACTTTCCAACTCCCGTTTCAAACAACCTTTAAATGGAGTGTTTAGTTCATGAACTAATGATAATACAGAATATAAATCATCTCAACCAATTATAGATATTTATTATTACACTTTTTCACTTTCTCTACAAGCACTATGTACACAGTAGGTATAGAAGGTATTGTATGCCACTCAAAAGTTCGATGTCAAGTTCTCCAGAAATATATGTGTTTGAGGTTCTAGAATCCCCAAAAAAGTATATATAAAAAGATCCATGTGTATATGTGTGTGTGTTTATGAACATTATAACTCAAGAACGAAAAGTCGGTTCAATACCAAGCGTATCATTTAAGTTCAGCATCTTCTAAGGATGCGACACGAAGATTTTCAAGAAAATACCCCACCCCTAATTAGCCTTTACATGGAAGATTCACGATTTTTTATTTTACGAAAATGGCTGCCCATTTTGATTAAAATACTGTATATTAAATATATTTACATATTCAATATATTTACCATAATAAATAAAATGTATATTGTGAATTTCCTGGGAATAACCTCTAAATTCTTCTTCATTCTAAATGACTTTTGATCCTAAGAGATAGCTAAATACTTACTACACAAAACAAAGAGATGTCTTCAAAAGAGACAATTTATGATCTTTAAATTCCGAGATATTTCTTGTTATTGGTTTTAATTTTTAAATACTTCTACTTTTCCCAAATAGGAAGTCGTGTTTTTTTCCTTTTCCGTTTTTTACTACTGACAATGGAAAAAAAACAAATTTCAAATTCAGTCACATAACGAGAGCATTTAATCCTTTTGCCTGTATATTTCTTTCGTTCTTTTCTACATGTAAGGAACTAAATAATAATGCCATTTTGCTAAAGTTTATCTCAGCATAGAATAGAAAAAAGAATATTTTTTAAGAAGTGTGTTTGTAGAACAGGTAGTGAAAGTTGTGCGAACAAAACACATCAGATAATTTGTAAATAGTTGTACGCAATAAACAGATGCTCTCTATCTCAATATTGCTTTCGTCATTTCTTGATGTATATCAACCAAAATTGAGCCCATTATCTCTAAGGTTGTAAACGTTGTCTCTTCTTGCTCAAAAGAGACTTTATATTATGCAGGATATGCCTCCTACAAAGTCTTCTTGTCCAAAGCGAAATGGGTATATGTACAATTTGAATATTTGGCAGTAAAATACCCTATGCCATTGTGCTTATGTTTGTATACTTAAGCATCTTCTAGTCCCCCTGCATAAATAAGTAATGTGTAATGTTTGCATAGTGATACGAAATATTTACACTGCACGATATTTTGAGAGAAATAATTCAATCCAACATCGATAATCTTAAATAAGTAATAACTAATCTTCATGTTTTCCAAACATTAGAGACGTTTTAAACAATCGCCTTTTAGAGTTTGGTGTGCGATTGACCAAGATGCATTAAACCCACACTTGTTCTTCGTTTGTTTCGAGGCTAATTATTTATTAAAATCGTGTTGGTCACTCCATATTCTCCGAGACGTTCCTAGACTCCTCGTTCCGTACGGTGTATATAGCTCGCGGATCTTTAGCTGGTAAAACCTATGGACCCCGAAATCATCTGAGTACCATTTCACCGATTTCATTCACCGTCCGATATGTCACCCAGGTTATAAGACGTTAAGCTGCATACAAACTAAATAAAATTAATAATAAAATAAAAAATACAAGCTTCGTGCGAGCGGTAAGGGCATTATCGAAACCCTGTATCTTGAAAATATAAAACTGCTTATTATAGTACAGAATATTTATGAAGAAGATAAATTTAAGTGCCAAAAAAGTTAATATTTTAAGCTTTAACGTGTTATTTGTTAAGCAAAATTTAGTGGTTCGGGGTAAGTATTGAAAATACTAAAGTTCTGTGAAGAAGCCTGGATCTTAAAGCTTCGGAATAAAGTAGGATAATTTACGAAGTTATAATACATAGATAAATACACAGCTTCCTGTACTAATTATAGGTTATTGACAGAGCAGCCATTTTGTCACTTAAAAATCTATAGAATCAAGAAGCCAAATCCTTGAAGTTGAAAAACGGTGACAATAAGAATTATCTCAGGGCGCTAATAAGGGATTTATGGGCTCTCGATCCAAGCTATAGATGTGGGTATACAATGTCTTAATTAATCCATCATTACAGAATCGTAATTTATTTCAATTAGACTTTACAATCCATACTCGAAATCGCAATCATTAGAGCTTCTCAAAAATTCTATCTCTCGCGATTCTTATTTGACAATTACAACACAAAATATATTTACTTCCTCGGCTCAAAATGTTCTATTACTTCCTGATTCAATAAGTGGAAGTCAAATATACTTGCATTTCTGAACCATGTGAAAACTTAACTGCACTCGTCGTAATCTAGGATCCCCTGCCTAGGAAATATGTGCCGCACGAAGTCACAGTCGACTTCATTCGACTACGAATAGTCTCGATGTGCCTTTCCTTGTTTATGATCGCCTTTTTTATAATTTCTCGCTTCACAGCAAAGAAAATCAACATGTTACCACTATACTTGTTTATAACGAACAAAATCGCAGAGAGAAAATCAAAACATTTACATCTAACGAAAGTACACGAAATAACTATTTTTACCCAGTGATTTCAACTTCGGTATGAACATAACTCCATGGCACGACAGCTCACGGGGAACCTTGGCCTACCGCCCGGCCGCTGCGTCCCCCATCTCGGTCCACTACAGACGTCATGGATGGGGTGCAGTATTGGAGGGTGAGACGTGGTCAGCGCCTCGTGTCCCTCCCGGCCGGTTAATGCGGTCCTCATGACCTGGAGCCGCTACTTCTCCATCAAGTAGCTCCTCAATTGGCCCCCCAGGGACTTTACGAGGCTGAGTGCACCCCGGGCCAGGTCTCCCAGCGGGGGAAAAATCCCCACGCCGGTACTGGGGATCGAACCCAGGTCTCCCGCTTGGTAAGCAGCTGCGCTACCACCGCGCTAAGGAGACGACCCAACTTCGGTATGCAAGAAAAAAATATCTGAACAACAAATACACAGAATGGAATATGATTTACAAAATGTCGGCAACATGAGCTAGGAATATAAATATTGTCTAGTCCTTCTAACCTTCTAAACACAATCGATTCCAAAATTATTATAGTACATCAGAGTAAGAACTATTTTCTGGATACAGTTATGGTTTACACATTAAAATAAAGACAGTTTTATATGTGATCCCGGTAATAAATTATTTCATTAAGTTTTACATGATTGGTTCATTTTGATTGTTGCATTATTTCCTTGTTTCAATTTTAGTAACTTGTAGTTTGTATTTTCATTTACGTATTGTGATACTTTTGTTTTGATTCTGCTTTTATAATATTATTATTATTATTATTATTATTATTGTTATTATTATTATAATAATATTTCTGCAGCCCTTTAATCTGGTTAATCACATCGGACGATGAATGAAGTTAGTGAAATGATTTCGGGGCCCATGGCGCTTAAATTTGCTCGAATTTTGTCTTCTCAGGATAAGAGTACACCCTGAAAAACCGGATGTGTTCCATTCACAGAACTTTCTCTACCTGTTCTGCAAACAAACCATTATTGCAGAAGATTCTTTTGTCTGTATTATTCCTTTTGTCTATCTCTTACGGTTTATCAATTATGCAAAAATTCATCAAGAATGAAGAGGTATTTCAAGGCTATTCCAAAAAATTCAAAATATACATTTTATTTGTGATGTAAATATCTTTAATTCATGGCATATTGGTAAATCAGAAAATTTGTCTAGTAAAGGGTAGGGTGAAATTGCTTGAAAATCTTCGTGTCGAATTCTTGGAATATACCAAAAATGTGAAACGTGTTTATAAATGGTCTTTTCGTTTTTGAGCTATTCTGTCGCCACACACACACACACACACACACACACACACACACACAGGGACTTTTTTCTAAAAATGTTTTTTTGGCATCAGGAGACATCAAAACATATATTTCCGTTGAAACTTCGGTGTAAATTTTTGGATAGAAGACAATACTTTCTCTGCACACTCACCCGGAACGAAATTCGAACTCGTAACCTCTGAAATGTGAGGCAGACATTAAACCTCCATAATAGTGAAATGGACTTGTTATTATTGTATTTTAGACCAATGTCAAACAGATGCTCTATACATTTTTTTAAATAAATAAAATATTACCGTAAATCTTCAAATAATTATGCTGGCTAGGTATATTTCAGAAAACATTCTGGACTTTTACTTTACTCGTTAATTTCTTTATTTATACTTAGAGGCGTACATTTGAATCGCACAAGTTATCATTATATAAGTTCCTAACTTTTAGCGAGGTTATTTACTTAATACTTATAAATTTCAAAGGAAATCCAGCAATAAACAGAGAGCTAGAAGATCTTTAAAGACTAGTATAGTCAACTCATTATAGTATACATATAGGTTATGTGTATCGTACATTACCACTGAAAAATGATAGGACTGAATTAGCTTTGATATAACGCCTGTTTCCAACATCATAAATTGATTCGTGAGGCCAGAATTCCTCTTTGACCTCCAGTCTGGAGAGGGTTTCGCATGGATGCGCAGAACGCGTTGCAAATCATATCTGTACATTGCATTTATACGAAGGCATACTACTTCGCAATGTTAGCAGAAGATTTAAGATCTAAACTACGTGTTTCGTCACGATTAGTTTGTTTTATCCACTGCATGTGATACATACATCTTCTGCAAGAAAAATTATCATGCATCTACAACTCTTATCGCGATCGGATTAATACGCTTTCACAAGACCTGAGGTAAGAGCAACAGTTCTGTTCATCTTCATTGATGCTATCTCAAAATAGTACGTGAGAGTCTCTATGTAGCCGTATACCTCAACTCCGTTAAATAGGCAGTTATAAACATGATGGAACATAGTTGTAAATTCAATTGTCTGGGCTCAGATTACACTTAAAAACTCATGGCACACATATATTCCACTATATTTCCATTTTAGAACAGAATATAGTCAAGGTATATAAGCCAAAGTTGATGTGTTCCATGTGCATTCCTTTTTCTACCTGTTCTGCAACAAATTATCCTTACACAGTTTATTCTCTATTTCATGTTAATTGAAATGAACAAAAGCAAAAATTATGTTATTACTTGGTTCCCAATTTCATTGTATTTTTTAATACAGTTCCGGAGTCTTGTCAGGACTCCGTCGCTGTATTCCTTTATCTTTTTCTTCTGTGTACGTAGTTTCCCATATTTCCTCTGTTTGCCTTTTTTTCTTTTTGTTTACACATACATATACACATTTACAAACACAAACACCCATGCCCAAGGTGGGACTCCAAGCACCAAAGCTAGGTACTTTAGCGAGCGCGCCCATGGGGTCCGGCTTCTTGGTGTAGCTGATGAGCTTCCGTCTCATAGATGGAGTTTTAAAGGAGAATATATTTAGTTTTCGGCTACCTCCTGTGTGTATTCGCGCAACTTTTCTTGGTCACTAGTTTTACGGGGAAACGAAGGCTAGAGAGAAGCCTGTCTTTCCGCAGCGTTGTTAACAAATAGTTTTTTTCTTTAAGGCCTTCAGTCATTAGGCGAATAGGATATCTAATATACCGCGAACTAGCTGAATTATTAAACGAAACACAGCGCACGTGTGCGTGAGTAAACTCTGGGATCTATAATTGCAAGTAGCCTTTGCATTGAAACAACTAGATGTCAGGGTGATAACATAATTTACGTCTAAATGTTGTTGCTCTGCTCCGCTTCCGAAGTAACGCGTAACCTACCGAAAGAAGACTAGGAAACCGAACTCCCAAGAAAACGTGCTCGCATAGTAATTCCTCAGGAGAATTTATTTGAATTCAGATTATCACGGCACGGTGTGAGCCGGAGGGAAATAAATACTGAAAATTAGTCCCTAATTTATATACATTTATATTTCTGCATACTAGAATAATACTTTTCCTAATCCTGAATATGATTCATGTTCGCCTACTGCTACACCCATATTTCATTTTAACGCAGCGGTTATAGCCCGAGCTTATTGGGAGGAAAGCAACGACAGACTGACCGATTGAATGTCTGGCAGGTTGAAAAGATAACTGCAGCGTATATCAAATGGCCCAACTGATCCGTATTTGCGTGCGTTAAAAGAGCTACACAACTCAACGGGGATGTTTAAAGTGGAGAACTGACGAGAGCAACTTTAGTTTTACCCCTCGAAATAAAGGCGACCTTCTCACATTCTCGCTAATAAGCAAGAGGAGTAAAGCATATGTCGCTCCCGCCAGTTCTGCACTGATGGGTTTTAATGTTCTTAAAAAGAGGATTTTTCTTCTCTGTTGAATTATTGGGCATTAGAAAAGAAAGATTTACTCTATAGATGGGTATTATTATAAGGAGCAATTATCTTTATTGTTTCAGAAGTATTTTTTCTTTGTATCATTCTTTTGAACCTTTGTACCTGGAATAGCCCGGTCGAGTTCTGCAACTCCTTTAACGCAGGAAGGGGTATATGCACACGTCAAATACGGGGCAGTTGGGCCAGCTGAAGGACCAGAAGTGCTATTGGGAGATAATAGGAATGTTCCAAA